>MU968411.1:69601060-70201060 GCA_034641835.2 Pinus albicaulis
AATAATTAATTAAAATATAATTAATCACTCAAAATTTAATATTTCTTCAAAACATGAAACCCCCTAGCTTAGATAAAATACAAGGTGAATTTTCGGAGCTGATGCTCCTGCATCAGAGCTCAACATCATGTTCTTCATATTTTTACCACTGCTACTTTGTAGGTGACTGAAATGATAATTTGACTCTCTTTTCACTAATACTCTTTACCTTTTCCTTTTGCGGGTTTTCTTTGAGTCATAAAGTTGGATTCTCTTGGCTCATTGATGTCCTTTAACACCTTAGTTTGCAGGTGACTAAGATAATGCATTTTGAATTTCTTATCGCTCCTTGAAGCATAACAAGCTCATTAAAAATCTATGGGAGGATTTCACATATCAATACCTTCAAAACTCTCCTTTTCCTACACCATGGAATTCAAACTATGCCTTTTACCTTCTTTGGCCACTTCTGATTCGCAGGTGCCTGAAATGATGGATTGACCTTTCTTTAACTCCTTGAAGCATGATAAATTCAGTTTGGCAAACTTGGGATGCTTACACATTAGCAATATTTCCAAAAGCTTATTTTTTTCTTACCTTGGAGCTCAAAATGATTTTATGTTTGTCAGGTGGCTGAAAACCTTCACTTCACCTTTCTTACTGATATTATTTATACCTTTTCTCTTTGAGGCAATGACACATTTACCTTGGAAAACTTTTGGGATGACTGCATACAACAACACCCTCACAATCCTTTCTTTGCTGGCATCATGGAGTTTTTAACCATGATTTTCACCTTCTTTGGACACTTTCCAAAAACTAAGATGTTTGGAGTGCTTGAAAACAATTATTACTGTTGTCTTCTAAGTTCTCTATAGCCCTTTCAAGTTCATTCATTTCTATCTAGTTCACCCCACGTTTTTTCCCTTTTTCATCAATAATCTCTGAAATAATTTTCTTCATATTTGGTTTTTGGTGTACGTCTAGGTTATTTGCTGCAGGTGGTCAATGTTTTGACATTTAAGTGGGCCATTCAGCTCAAAATCCCAATTCTCCTTTCAAGATCATCTTGTATCCCTTTCTTTACTTGCATTTTATGATTTGATAAGACAAAATTCTTTGGAAACTTTCTAGCAAAGGAAAAGTAGTGCCTTAAACGCCTAATGATGACCTTTAACCATGTACAAACCCTATTTGACCTAGTGGGAGGATTCTTTGACCTAGTCTTTGACTGAAATTTGGTTTGTGGTCTTCAAGTGTAAAAACAAAGTATTGACAAAGTGGTGTATTGAAGACCCAAAATCCAATGTACTTGATTTATCTAAAGAGCCTACAGAGATAGTTTTGAGACCATCAATGCTTGATGAACTTGGTTAATCATGGGAATGAGTTAGGCTATAGGTAACCTTAGATGCAAAGTAGATTTATGGGCAAGGGAAAAATAGAGTACTGAGGTGACAGGTCATAAGTGGGAAAAAATGATGGAGATGAGTGGAAAAAGCCCATAAGGAGTCCTTTAGGAGTGGCAGGGTGACCATGGAATGGCAAAATGGTAGAATAGTGAATTTTTTTTGTAAGGATAATGAAGGCATTGAGATTTCTAAAACTCAAAATATTCAGGGAATTTTGTTTTTAGAAATCTAGAACCAATATTTAGTCATCTACAGATAGTAAAAATTACTAATGACTAACACAAGTACAAGAGTTGAACTTATCTTTTACTTCAATGTACCAAATGATTTTTGTTGCTTGCGTCCCCATTGAAAGACCTACTTCACACTTGTCAATGCATGCAATGGAGTTGCGATAGAAGAGAAGTTAGAAATAAAATTCCTCCAATATTTGGATGCTCCCAAAAAACTTCTAACCTCTCTCACTGTTTTGGGCCTTGGCTAATTCAAAATGTCATCAACCTTGGATGGATCTATTTTCAACTCACCTCCTCCAAAAGTATGACCCAAGTAGACTAAAGAAGTTTTTCCAAATCCACATTTTGACATATTTAAAAACAATTTTTATTTCTTCAATACATATAATAATTTTTTTACATGCATGACATGTTCTTCAAGGGACTTGCTGAAAATTAATATGTCATCCACATAGAATATCACAAAGTCATCTAGAAAAGGCCTCAATACATCATTCATCATAGACATGAAAGTAGCAGGAGAATTAAAAAGCCCAAAGGGAATAACCAAACATTTGAAAAAAAATTTCTTTGTTTTGAATGTTGTCTTCCATATGTCTCCTTTAGCGATTCTAATTTGATGTTAGCCACTCCTCAAGTCTAGATTAGTAAAATACACATCTTTCACTTGATGAATTAAATCATCAATTCTAGGAAGTGGGTAATGGTTCTTTACCATAATCTTGTTCAATGCACGAAATTACACACACATGTGCCATGTTCCATATTTATTTGGCACCAAAAAAATAGGTGAATCGCATGGCGAAGTACTTGGTTGGAACCTTTTCAAAAAACTCTTGGATTTGTTTTTTAATTTACGCCTTTTCCATCATTGACATCCTAGGCATGCCAATGTTTGGAAGAGGACAATCTTGATGCAATTGGATTTCATGTTGGATTCCTCTTTTGGGAGGAAATCCCTTAGGCTCCTGAAACATCTCATCACACTGGTTAACAACCTCAACCAAATCAGATTTCAACCTTGAATCACAACCTTTAAAGGATTCATTATCAACATCATTCTTTTGTTTGACCATTGGAAGCACAAAATTATTGCTAGAGTTAATAAGTCTCTTCAATTGTGTGACATTCACAAGTGAAAGGTTTAGTTTTTGTCAATGTGCTCTAACAATGTACTCAATACCATATTTGAACAAGTGATATTTTTTTTCACAGCGATCAAAAATTGCTTTCCTAACATAAAGATATGGGCTTCCCAAAATAATACCAGAAATATCAAGTGGAAAGACATTAAGAAAGTTTGCAGTAATTGAAAATCTAAGTATGAATTTCCTCGTCACCTGCAAATTTTTATTATTACATATCCAACCTAAAGGATAAGGTTTTGGATGAGGAATGGTTTCTTAATTTAACTTCTTGACTAAATCTTCAGAAATAATATTTTCTTGTGAACCACTATCAAAGAGTGTATCAATTTTGGTATGCTTTGAAATAACTCAAATATGGAAAGTTTCAATTCTTGTCTTCTCATCTTGAGCATCATTGGGAGAGCTTGAAAAAGTAGTTCTCGCTATGTCCTTACCTTTCAAACACATTGTTGTGATATTTGTTTCATCTCCTGGATCAGATCCTAAATAATGTTGTGTAGTTGCAATGGTCTTTTGCTTTCCCTTGTTTTTGAAATTTTTGGGTTTCATCTTAGGATGAAGTTTCCAACAATGTTCTTCATCGTGATCATATTTTGCACAATTCTTGCATGTTAATTTTTCTCCCTCTTTCTTGATGGAAGAATTATTCATTCCTTTTCCTTTGAACTTACCCTTTCCTTTGTCTCCACTTTTAAATGGCTTTTTTTTTCCCTCTTGTAGAATATTTTTCCCTCTTGCTTCTAGGTGTGTAGCCTGTACACAAACCTCATCTAAACTTGTAGAGTTAAAAATGAGTATGGTATATCTCAAATAGCTATGAAAACCTCCAATGTATTTTAGAAAAGTATCTTGAAATGAAAAATATACACCCAATATTAGTGCTCTTCTTCTAAAATCTTGAGTATAACTTTGCACACTTTGACCCTTTAATTGCCTAAAGTTTTTTCAGTCCATTATAGCCTTTTACGTGTATGATAATGGATAGAATTTTCTTCTTAATGCAGCAATATAATCATTCCAAGAGGTTAATACCTTACTATTTTTCTTCATGTCCTCTTGACTTTTGGCTTCCCACCAAATAAGAGACGCACCTTCCAACCTTAAAGAAGCAAGATGAATCTTGGTGTCATCATCCTTGATTCTTTGTATCCTACAATACACTTCAAGCTGATGAACCCAATTATCTAATCTCTCAGCATTTACCCCTCCATTATACATAGGAAATTCAAATTTTATGTCAAGTTTCAATAGTGGAGTTTTACCATGTCCCTTTGGAGAATGTGGAGGTGTTTTGAAGGGCTTGTTGTGGAAGAAGGGGATGGTGAAGATGGTGGTGAGGATGGAGGTGAAGAATGTGGTGGTGTCAAAGGTGGTTTGTCATCATTCCCTCCATTAAATTTTCAAGTCTTGTCTCCATCTCCTCCATCTCCTCTTGGAGGCTTGGAGCTCTCACCTTGCCACCTTGTGTTTCTCTCTTCATAGAGAAATTTCACTGTTTGTGTCATGTCAAAGAATTATTTTCTAATATCTTTCTCATCTTATGACAAATTTTCAGGCTCTCCTGCATGTGCCATGATTGTTGAAGCTTCAAGTAAAATTTGAGGTGAAATTTGTGGTGGAGACTATTGCAAACTTGCTCTCCTTGCCCTTGACCTAAATATTTCCATCTCCTCTCTTGAGCTTCAACCTTCTAAGAATCACATGCACTCGCAAACAATTAAACCCTCACATCAACAAATGAAACCTAAACTCTGATACCAAATTGATCTGTATATGAAATTGCTTGACGATTATGTAAATTTTACAAGTGATTAATTACGGTTTTTAAGCCTCTTATGTCAAATTATTAAACACATAAACATGAATTAAAAAATCAGTTTTTATAGAAAAAAGAGACAAAATCACCATAAAAGTAAACACAACAAAAAAAATAATGAAAGAGTTCACCCCTCCTGGTCAAGCTTCCAATGGTTGGAACTCTTTCATTATGCTAAAAAAATGGTGTTTAGAGAAAATTATAACACTCAAATGGCTTCATTGATAGCTCCAATGGCTTTAAAACCATCAAAAATCCATGTCTAGCCTCTTTTTGCTTCGAAAAAGGCCAAAAAATGAAAAATTTATGATCTCCTAAAGTTCCTCAGTTATTCGTCCTACAATTTCGACTTGTCTACAAACTGTCCTACAAATCCTCCCCAAAAATTGCTAACGGAGCAACATCTTGGCCAACCGCTGATGCAATTTATGGTTCGTTAATTTGTCCATTATATCCTATGGACTAAATATTTTGACTATATATGTGGTTGGGGCTAAGCCCTGGCCCGTGGTCCCGCCCCTTATTTCTCGTGGGTGTTGTGACCAGGGCTGGTGCTAGCCCCAGTCTGCCCCCCAAAAAACGCGCCATTAAAATTATAAATAAAGTCTTTGTTGTATGTATTATAAGAAATATTCGACGGTATAACAGTAAGGCTTGTGGCTTGTGAACGACCAATCCTGTGTTTGATTCTTGTGGGGTGCTCTAGGCCTCCAATATAGATTTTAGACCAATGCAGGGAAGCCACGTGGCTGCCTCTCATTGACCAACATGGCTCCTTGTTATTGGTCGACCTTTGCGCAATAAGAAACTTGCAATTTCGACCAATGAAAATGCGCAGATTTCAAGCAATATGGTGATGCCAAATGTCGACCAACCATTGTCCGAAGGAGCCTAGTCACTCAACCATATCAAGGTGCAGTCATCAGTACATAATGCTGACTGGGTAGCCCTGTACATCCCAAAATAATTTTTTTTAACCAAAAATGAACAAACATGATTGCAGGAGCATACGACATCGATTTTTCACAAAACGAGTTACGTCGGATTCAAAATGACAATATCTACGCAAGCGTAGTGGTTTTGTTCCGTTATGAGAAATTTGAATTTTGAGCATAAAATTGATCCACCGGATCATCATAGCTCCCCACGGGGTAATATTGTTCCTTGATGGCATCTCAGAAATAATTCCAAGTGGGTTCTGCTGAAAACAATGAGGTTTCTATCTTTTCCTTCTATTCGTAGTAGGTTTCTCGCCAGTCCTTGACATGGGGGGCAACTTTGAGGAGCGCAAAAGTAATATTTTCCCTATTGGAAAAATGATGAACCGAAAAATATCCCTCCAAGAGATTTAACAATATATCTATGATGTCTGCATCTATCTGACCCTCAAATATGGGAATTTCAAAGTTTACTTGTACCTTGAAAGGAGTGGCGCCTCCCGAGTGACTCCCAGATGAAGATGCGTGGCCTGTGGGGATCTGTCAAAGGATCTGGGCAAAGTTGTCCATCATCGCGTTACTCTATCGATGCAAGGTGTCTTCGAGTAATATTTTGAAAGGATCTTCTGCTCCCTCATCTTTCATTTATTCCACCATGGGATGTCTTTGGGGTTTGTGAGGTTGATCTTGCAAAGTTTCAACCAATTCGATCTCTAAATTCATATACCCTGACCTCATTGGGGACATGCAAATAAAGACAAATAAAGGATAGACCGCTATGATATCATTGATCCGAACTTAGACATGACTACAATAGAATACAAATATAACCATAAAAATAGAGATGGAGAAGAAATAACAGTTCCTTTTATTAATATCAAAGAACTGAGATATGCTTATAGACAGAATAGAAATAAGCTAGCTCGAGCGATGGTAGTTTATCTTTGAGAAGAGATGTGGTGGCTACATGCCTCTGAAATTTGTTACAATGAGGCTCTGTGGCATTTTTATCATTGAGAAACAATGAGAAACCCTAAAAATACAAAAACCTAACCCTAGGAGATGAAGCATCAAACGTTTGTGGGCCTCTTTGGGGTAAGTTGGAACGTCAACTTTTCGGGGTTGTAACTTTGGCATATGATCTCTATTTGTCTATCATAACAACTCATTTCAAATATCTCGAAGAGTAGGTTGAAAGAAAATAAGAAAAGTTGTTTGGGAATTTTTGTAGAAAGTTTAATACAAATTATGTATTGCCTGGATTCTCCTGATCTAACAATTATATTCCATTGTTAAATATAGAATCTCTTCTACAATAATTCTTGCAGAAATTTAAAACATGGTCACCAATTGCAAACACCTGAAGAAAGATCAATCACACCTAACACATATGTTTTTACCAGGAAAGAATAAAGATAAAAACCCCACTATCATATGTTATGTATATATCATGGATCATGAAACAATATCATACAAAACTCTAATCCAAGAGCTCTCAATACAATATACAATCGTCTCACACTGTCTTACAAAAATTGGCGAATACATGCGCCAATTTACTGCCTCCTAACAGCCTGCCTCCATTACGCAATCCATGTTGATAACAATCCCTGAATGAATGAGATGCTGCCTTGCCTTGATTGCGCAATCATCATTGGCATCTCCAATGTGTGTGTGGTTGCATGAGTGCACCCACTAATGTCACAACTGATAGTCAAACTGTCCCTTTCACCTATCTCTCAACTGGGTCTCCACTCGATCTGACATGCATGTAGTTAATAGTAGTAAATCTTCAGTTGCATGTGAGATCACTCCATGTGAATTAATTTAATATTTAATTCACTGATCTCTCACTAGTGTATCTTTAGTTACAACTAGTTACAACTAGAAAACTGAGTTTAACTCACTTAACTGACTTAAAATACTTTACAACTCACATAACTACACATCCAACTCTGTTATAACTTCGAATCACTCAGTTACAATTGAGTCCACTTGCATGTCTCACCAACCAACCTTAGAAATTGAAATTCCTCTAGCTAACTGGTTTTCCACTTCAATTAACTGAAATCAAGTGCTTCAAGAGAATAGATTAATATTTATTGTCCAATTATTATTAAGAGATAATAATAATCAACATTCATTCTATATTTAGACATGCAATCTATAAATAGACTTCGCACATGCATCTAAAAATAGAACCTCATCTATAAATAGAATTTATTCACCATTCTAAAAATAGACTCCTGCTATAAATAGAATTTTCTCACCATTCTAAAAATAAACATACACCTAAAAATAGCCTGCGGGCCCCACCTAGTGTAGGTGCTTAATTTTCACTAGGATCATCAACTTGTTGAATCTCAACACTCCCTCTCTTCAAGAAAGAGATTATCCTTCACCCTGATCCTGTCTCTATGGTATTCGAATTTTCTCCTGGTGAGCGCCTTCATCAAAATATCTGCATCCTGATCTTCCGTAGGAATATACTGAGGCAGCATGATCTTTCGCTACACACAATCTCTGATATGATGATACTAGATATCTATATGCTTAGATCTATCATGAAACACATGATTAACTAAGAGTTTAATTCAACTTTTATTATCACAATGAATCAATGGGGGATCTAAATGAGAACCAAACAAACCAACCAAGATCTTTCTCATCCAGATAGCCTCACATGCAGCTTGACTTGATGCCATGTATTCCTCTTCCACTAAAATAAGTGCCATGGATCTCTGTTTCATGTTTTACCAAGAAAAAAATGTAGATCTAATACTGAAGACCCCTCCTGATATGCTCTTTCTGTCCGTTGGGTTGCCTGCCCAATCGGCATCCGTGAAGCCATGCAACTTCACCCCATCCGTCTGTCTGTACAATAAAACATACTCAACTGTACCCCTGAGATATCTCAGGACATGCTTGCCTGCCTTCCAAAAGATCTTGGTAGGCTTAAACATCGCTTGACTAAGCTGGTTCACCGCATAGCATATGTCTGGTCTTGTATTTACTAAATACATTAGCGAACCCACTAATTGTCGATAGACAATAGCATCCACTACCTCTCTAGATGTAGCATCCTTTTTAATCCATTTTCCTGGAAGAGGAGTATCCATGGGTTTGTAGCCCTCCATGTGAAACTTACCCAGTAGCTCCCTTGCATACTTGCCTTGAGACACAAAAATTTCACCTTCTCGCTGCCATATTTCCAATCCAAGGAAATAATGAAGGAGGCCCATATCCTTCATCTCGAAATCCTTTGCAAGGTACTCCTTGCATGAGTGTATCAGCTGCTCATCACCAGTCAATATTAAATCATCAACATAAAGAACAAGGATTAAAATCTTACCCTCCACCACAATTTGGTATAGGTTTGCATCTGCCTCACTCTTGGTGAAGCCAAGTCTGGTGAAATAATTGTCGATCCGAGTGTACCAAGAATGGGGTGCTTGCTTCAGCCCATACAACGCTCTTTTGAGTCTGCACACATGCGACTCACTGTTGAAGATCTTAAATCCTTTAGGTTTCTCAATGTACACTTCTTCCTTAATGATCCCATTAAGGAAAATAATCTTCACATCCATGTGATGAATGTGCCAACCCATCTGCACTGAGAGAGAAAGGGTGGTTCTTATGGAAGAATACCATGCGACAGGTGCAAAGGTTTCTTCATAATATATCCCCTCAATATGTGAGAAGCCCCAGGCCACAAATCCGGCCTTGTATTTCTCAACACTCCCATCAACAACTTGCTTTACCTTGTAGATCCATCTTGAACCTACCATTGATTTATCAACCAGCCTTGGAACAATTTCCCAAGCACTATTTCTGACAATGGAGTCATACTCCTCCACTATTGCATCTACCCATGTGGGCTCCCACACTGCTTCTTAAAAGGAAGATGGATTAGTCAAAATACATTTGCTCATGAGAGCCATGTATCCAGTGAATTGGTCAGGAGATTGTCTTTGTCTGCTCTGTGAAGTCGGGACTCCTACATTCTGTGCCGCATCAAGTTTCAGCCTCTCAGCTTTTGTTGTACGCCTTCTGCCAGTTCTGATGTTTTGCTTTGCGTGAGTGGACTCCTCCACTCCATGAACCTCCTCCTATGGCTGATACACATCTAGAGACTCATCTTTGGGAACCAAAAGTTCATCCTCTGCATGTAAGTCTAGCTCCCTCTCAAGCGAAAACTTCATGGCTTTCTCCTCATTGAACTTTATATCCAGTTGCACCACAATCATTCGACTATTTGGAAAATACACACGATAATTCCGGGGTGTTTCTGTGTATCCCAAAAGTATCCCAACTTCAGCAGTCAGCTCCATCTTCTTCTTGGCGTTCTTGGTCACATGCACATAAATAGATGAGCCAAAAATCTTAAAGTGAGAAACATATGGTTTCTTACCAGTAAAATATTCTTCAGGTGTACTCATGCCAAGTACTCTATGAGGACAACAGTTTTTCACATAAACCACAGTGTTCCATGCTTTCGCCCACAAATGCATTGGTAGCCCTGATCATGTAGCATAGCTCATGCAACACCCATGATTGTTCTGTTCTTCCTCTCTGCGACCCCATTTTGCTGTGGGTTATGGGGTGCTATGAGTTCTATTATAATTCCTTCTTTGATACATAATTCTTTGAATTCGTTCAAGATGTATTCTCCACCATTATTGCTCTGCAGAGCCTTCACTTGCTTCCTTGACTCTTTCTCCACCAATGCTTTAAACTCACAGAATTTTGAGAATGTTTGATCCTTCTTCTGCATGAAGAAGATCCAGCATTTATGAGAGAATTCATCATAAAAATAACATAATACCTGTGTTTTTCTGTTGAAGCAACCGAGAATGGTCCACACATGTCTATGTGAACTCTCTCCAGGATCACCGAAGCATGGTTCTCCTTTTCATGAAAGGTGGACTTACATACTTCCCCATGGTGCAACCCTTCCACTGATCTAACTGAGCAAGTGTTCCCATTGGAAGTCCAGTAGATATTTGCTGCATGGCTTTCAAGGCTCCATGATGAAGATGGCCCAATCGCCTGTGCCATAATTCACCCTCATCCTAGCTCACCACTTTTTATGTCTTTCCCATCATTGCAACGCAACCTTCTACCTCCAGCTTGTAGAGATTATTGACTCGAATCCCTATCCTCTTGGATTGACCCGTTGTTTTATGTCATAGAAAATATTTTCCATCGTTGAAAACAACGTCATAGCCTCTATCCTCCAACATCGGGACTGAGACCAAGTTTTTCTTCAAACCTGGAAAATGCATAAAATATTTCAATAGAAATGGTTTACCTGACTCCCTCTCAAAGCTAATGGTACCAATGCCGGTCGCACTGTATCGTCCATCGTCGCCCATCTCTATATGAATTTGTAGATATTTCTCCTCCAAGTCACTGAAAAGCTCCTTATCTTCCGTCATGTGGAAGGAAGCACCACTATTAATATACCACACCGATCCCATTGCGCTTGAAACCAAGCATGTGATCAAAGAGAAATAAAGTTCAAATTGCAAGGTAAGGGCCTCACCAGTTGCAGCTCCAACAATCTTCTTGTTCTTATTTTTCTGTGGGCAGTTAGTGGCGAGATGCCCATGTTCGTGACAGTGAAAACAATTCACCTTGAAAAAATCTAGCTTCTTGCCTTTAAACTCATATTTTGAGTGGAATTTCTTCCCCTTCCATTTCCTTGCCTTGGAATCCAAAGCATAATCCTCTTCATCATCATGAATTGATGAAGAGCCATCTCTGGTGTTACGCCTGAACTCCTCCTGCACTAGATCTGACCACAGTCGTTCCTAATCTGATAGTTTTTCCCGTCCATTGACAAAGTCTTGATAATTGTGCCAACTCTTAGGAAGTCCCAAGAAAGCCAAGCTCACCAAATCATCATCAACAACTGTGATTCCCACACTCCCCAGTTCATCCCGACATTGGAAAACTTTGTGATATACTTAAGAATATTGTTTCCCTTCTCCATCTTGATCTTTATGAGTTTATCCTTCAGCGCCAATTTCCTATGGTCGCTGCTGCTTTGGAAAAGATCATTCCACATAGAAAATGGAGTGGCTTTTCCATGAAGGCTTGAGACAATGTGGTCTCATACACCTTCCAACAGAATCCTTCTCGTCTTCGCTACATTCTTTTACCATGCGTCAAGTAATGCAACATTCGTCGAAGTGGGCTTAGGAACATCACTGTCAATGAATTCCTTCAAGCTATTATCTTCAAGCACCGCCTCCATCCCGTCCTTCCAGGAAATGTAGTTCGATATTCCCTCGAGTGCTTACTCTAGCCACAAGCCATTGAAAGCCATTTCGATGTTTACTCAACTGTCGCACCAAGAAATTATTGCAACAAATTCGAATTGTTTCCACCAACAAACTTAGCTACTGCTTCAAAATTTCAATATTCTTTGCTCCGATACCATGTAGAAATTTTAATACAAATTATGTATTGTTTGGATTCTCTTGATCTAACAATTATATGCCACTGTTAAATACAGAATCACTTCTACAATAATTCTTGTGGAAATTTAAAACATGATCGCCAATTGCAAACACATGAAGAAAGATCAATCACACATAACACATATTTTTTTACCGGGAAAGCTTAAAGATAAAAACATAACTATCATATATTAAGTATATATCATGGATCACGAAAAAATCTCATACAAAACTCTAATCCAAGAGATCTTAGTACAATATACAATCGTCTCGCACTATCATACAAAAATTGGCAAATACATGAGCCAATTTACTGCCTCCTGACAACCTGACTCCACTACGCAATACCTGCTGATAAAAATCCCTGAATGAATGAGATGCTGCCTTTACTTGACTGTGCAATCCTCATTGGCATATCCAATGTGTGTGGTTGCATGAGTGCACCCACTAATGTCACAACTGATAGTCAAAATGTCCCTTTCACCTATCTCTCAACTGGGTCTCCACCGGATCTGACATGCATGTAGTTAACAGTAGTAAATCTTCAGTTGCATGTGAGATCACTCCATGTGGATTAATTTAATATTTAATTCACTGATCTCTCACTAGTGTATCTTTAGTTACAACTAGTTACAACTAGCACAACTGAGTTTAACTCACTTAACTGAGTTTAACTACTTTACAATTCACATAACTACATATCCAACTATGTTATAACTTTGAATCACTCGGTTACAACTAATTCCACTTGCATGTCCCACCAACCAACCTTAGAACTCAAAATTCCTTCAACTAACTAGTTTTCCACTTCAGTTAACTGAAATAAAGTGCTTCAAGAGAATAGATTAATATTTATTGTCCAATTATTATTAAGAGATAATAATAATCGACATGCATTCTATATTTAGACATGTGATCTATAAATGGACTTCACACATGCATCTACAATAGAACCTCATATATAAATAGAATTTTCTCACCATTATAAAAATAGACTCCTGCTATAAATAGAATTTTCTCACCATTCTAAAAATAGACATACACCTAAAAATAGCCCGCGGGCCCCACCTAGTGTAGGTGCTTAATTTTCACTAGGATCATTGTCTTTTTGACTCTCAAATTTTTTTTGGTGTCTCTGTTTTCCCTAAAAACGCCTTTAAGTCCCTCAAAACGGCTATGGAAGTTTAGGACCCGAAAAGCTGTCAAAATAGTAAACTATGTTACAATTAAGGAAATTGAAAAACATAAAGAAACAATGGTGGGGGTCCAAGTGGAATAGGAGGGTGGACACCAATATCTACACAGATCAAAATAAGCTATTAAAAATGGAGATTATTTAAAGAAGGAACCTATCAGGCATGAAGGTTGTCTATATGAAACCACTAAAGAAATTAAATATGAGGATGGTAAATATGAGGAGAAGGTGGAGATTGTAAGTTAGGATAACAATGCTATAGGAGAAAATAATTTAATATCATTACTTGTTGAGGAAAACAAAATGGTACTATAGAAGAAAGGATTGAGTCATGATTCAGTATTTTCAGGTTGGGGGAAAAATTGTTATATTCATCCATGCCCAAGGAATATGTTGTCAATGAAAAATTTCCATTGGCAACTCTGGAGCAAAAGCAGGTTTTTGTAGATATTGAGAATGAAAAGTTATTACATTTCATAGCCAAAGGAAGAAGATGCTTTCAATGAAAAACTAGCATTGATGTATCTATATAAAAATCACACTTTTGAAGACATGGAGAATGTAATTTCATTCAAGAAAACTACCATGGTGGGTGGAGACAATTCAATTATTAATACACTAGAGGTTGATATTGATTACTAAAAAAATGTTGAGATTTTTGGATCCCCAATATATGATATGAATGCAACTGAAAGAGATACAAGCCATGATTTAATGGAGGAGACAAAGGAGTGTCATGACAATGACAAGAGATATTTCACTATGGAGATTCCCTCGCTAATGATCTCTCATGTCATAGAAGAAAATAATTTTCAAAGATTGGAGGGGACTTTTCCTTCTGATGAGAATGTGGATGAGGAAGAAACTAAAATAGTTTTTGAAACCCAAAGCATAAGAAAGTTGGGGGAAATTGTTAAAACTCCAAACTTTGGTCTTAGTGTCCAAAATGAGGATGACCTTGTTCCCAAAAAGGAATGAATGTTTTAGAATTTGAGCAACTAGTTGAAGGAAACTGATAAACTCAAAAATGTGGTGAATTTTTGTAGGAAACAAAAGATGGCATGGTTGAGATGGAAGATAAGCCTAGCATTGAATCAAAATACCTATTAGACATAAGGTCGTGGATGCACACATTGTTAATACAAATGAGCCAGAGTCAAGGAGATTACATTGTGACAATGATGTTGGGTTCAATTATGTTAGGATGGTACAACAAATATATGTTGGGGAATTATACAAGAATATTTGGGATCATGGTATTGATATGTAGGTTTTGGATTTCTTAAGGGAAAGAAATCTCGAAAATGGAGGATTGTAATGTCTCTTTCTAAATGATCACTTTTGGAGAATGAATCAATAACCTATTTTATTCCCATAGGATATAGTCAACAAAAATGGGGTTAATTAATTTTTTATTCAAATGTCATTTGGGTAAAAAAGTGACAAGTAAAAGTGACGTTGAATAATTAAATTAGAAAGGAGTTATTAAGTGGCTATGAGAGAAAAAGCAAGGAAAACTTTATAATGTCACTTTATATTTAATTGAGGAAAAAAGTAAAAAGGTAAAATAAAGGAGGTAAAAGGGAAAAAGGTTACAAAAGAGAGCCCCATGGTAGTCTAATGACCCATGGTATTTTAATGATAAAAGGAGAATTGGATCTCACTTTGGGGGAGACATTGGTTATTTTTCTCAAGTCAATTTTGGAGATTTATTTGATATTTTGAGTAAAGGGTGTGAAACCCCGACGAGGATTAGTTTTTATGGTGAAACACATCCACCCTACTTGATAAATATTGGTTTTAGTGGTGAGACACATCCACCCTATCTAGTAATAAAGGAAGAATCGTCCATATTCTTCACATATGCTCAAATTTAAGGAGAAGCTACATTTTTCTAGAGATTGTGGGATCTTGAAGGAGAATTGATTCATATGGATATACCAACTCTTATTTTTTTCGAGGCCAAATCCATAGTGGAAGTCACAATTCTTTGAGGACGTTGATTCTATTTTTTGGTGGTTGAATTCTTTATAGCAGTCAAATTTATTTGAAGTGGAAGATTTTATTATATTGGAGGGAAAATTTACTAAGGAAACCAAATTTTATTGAGGAGATCAAAACTCCCTGTGAAGGTCAAGTTTATTGTGGAGATGATTTTCCTTGAGGAGACTATACTATTTGGATGGGATTGCATTCTTCCTAGGGAGGCCTCAATCTACCTTGAGACAACATCATTTTATTTTCATAGCTATCTTTGTCAACAAATTTCTTTAGACAATTAGTGCTATTTTCCAGAGCATCTACCATGTTTTAGAAATCATTTTTTTGGCATCTTTAAATGGCCATATAGCATGTAATTTCATGTTGAATATTAATAAAAAATTGGGATGAATTATTACTACTAATTTGAAAATATTATTGAGTGATGATTTCATCTTTAATTGCATGAAAAATGTTTGAATAAATGTATCTACAAAAATATCTCTTCTTGTTTGCATATAAAGTGTTAAAGAAATATTTGCATGCAACATGTTTCTCAAAATGTATGAAAGATAAATGATTTTTTGCAAGTTGATTTAGAATATTTGAGAAAGGGACATTAGATAACCAATGTGCATATTATATAGGAAGTTAAAAGTGCTTTGGAATCGAGTATTTGCAATGGTAAATGTGTAGTAGGTGCATTTTCATCCCAAGGATGATACATGGGAGCACGAGGATACCATGAGGGAGCAACACCCCAAACGTTTTGAGCAATTTTGATTATACACACATACATGATGCATTAAGGATGGTGCATAAATAAGGGGGAGTGGAATTTAACACCCTTAGGATGACCCATTGTTTTTCCTTTGTACATACTTCATTAGGTTGGTGAGCTAGGATGTGTTGGGCCAATATGCCCATGTGTGTGTGTGTGTATATATATATATGGACACGTGTGCCCATGTTTATATGTTTTGAGGCTAGATTTCCTGTTTGATTAAGGATAGAGAACCTAC
Organism: Pinus albicaulis; assembly: GCA_034641835.2. Taxonomy (NCBI): domain Eukaryota; kingdom Viridiplantae; phylum Streptophyta; class Pinopsida; order Pinales; family Pinaceae; genus Pinus; species Pinus albicaulis. The sequence continues at coordinate 69,617,251 of MU968411.1, forward strand.
ATGCTAAAATTCTAGCGAGCCTAGCTACGTAAGATTTAATCATACTCATGTTCATAAAATTCACTGTTGCGAGAGACCAATTAAGACAATAGATGAGGGCCTATGATTCCACAAGAGGGAAATGTGGGGGGGGGTTAAAAAAGCCAAAAATATAATAACATTTTCCTAAAGTCATTTAATGGAATATAATCCAAATCCAAAAGGCATTATATAAGCCTATGCCATAATTTTATGTTATATCCTAAGTTTCAAAAGTAAAAGGAAAAATACTTTAAGTGAGTTCCAAAGTGGCAGGGGTGAGTAATTTTGGTAACAGTTGTTGAAAACACAACATGTATACATAAGTCTTGTTGTCCATGGAAATAGTATGATTCTATAATTTTCATTCCATGGTTTTTCCTTGATTCATGTTGGATACTAGAGGGAGTGTGAGCTTGGACAACCACTAAGCCCTATAACCTAGTAAATAATTGTGAATCATAAGTGGGTTTATATTTCTAGTTCTCCTTGGTTCACCTTGAGTAATGCTAAAGAAACATAGGGGGAAATTGGTTGGGTAGGATTTCTTACTATGAGGCTTGGAGGGGGCTTAGAGACTTTTGAGGGTAACTATAATTCGCGAGCCACGATACTCTGATACTTCTTGTCTAGTAGGAGGGAAATGACATAAACTAAAGGACTGCATAGGTAGGGAATGGGGTGCACTACCTCTGGTTGTGTATGCATGTGGGGGATGGGATACTATAAGATAGGGTGCTACAAGTTACAACCATGGCCTAGTACCTTTTCATTATGATTGTATGACTGTAGTTGGTTGTAGGTGAGTCTTTACCCTCGTGGAGTCATAGCTCAAACTCATAGCTAAACCATAATGGAGAGATTTAGAGTAGTGATGTCTATTAATAGGTGGACATGTGAGGTATACATCTAGTTGGTGAAAAATTACAAAATATGAGTGTTTTCTATATGTGATTCCTATATTCTCCATTTTATATAATTTAATTTCTTAATTTTGGATATTATATTAATGCACATGTTTCACTTATAACTATATATGGCTAAGTCATTATGAATTGCATTGCACATTGTTAGACTTGAATATCTATATCATATGCATGAAATTATTATTATACAATAAATTTGTGTATATAATTGATGACGTTTGATGTACAATGGATCCATTTATGTAGTCAACAGAAATTAACCATGTATGTAATCGATGGATAGTAGATTCAACTACATAGTCAATGAAAAATTGATCTAGAATTATGAAGGAATGCAATAAAATACATAAATAATCATAAATGCAAAGATGCAGTAGGAATAACACTTCACTTCATTAATATCAAATACTGAAAAATGCTTACACATAAAATGGAAAATAAACTAGTTTGGGTGATGGTAGCTTATCTATGAGAAGAGATGTAGCAGCTACATGCCTTTGAACTGTGTTACAATGAGGCTCAAGGGAATTTTTATTATTGAAAAATAAGAGAAAACCATAAACAACCAAAACCCTAACCCGAGGAGATGTAACACCAAGAGTTTATGGGCCCCGTTGGGGTTAGTTGCGCAACCAACTTCTCCGGGTCATAACTTGGTCATATTATCTCCATTTGGCGTGTATGATACCTCGTTGGAAAGATAACTCCGAGTAATGCATATGATAATGAAATTTTTTTGAAATTTCCAAAGCAATTGTACCAAAAAAATGTTGTTTAGGGCCTCAAAACGACTCCGGAAGTTCATGACCCGCACAAACTGCTAAAACTAGTAAATAAGAAAACTGATGAAACTGAAAAGCTGGAATAGGTGGGTGGCCACTAGTATCCACTTGAATAAGTCCTCCCATATTAGGAATTAATGGTCCCCATTGCGTGCAGAGCCTCCACGAGGTGGGGAAATTTTTGTTGAACCTGGTCCCTGGTGAACCAATTTCCCTGGTGAAGGAGTTGGCTTGCTTTGACAACCCGATATAGCTGGATCCTTACTGGCGGGTGTTATTGATCTATGTGTCCATGATCCAATCAATTTTGGTTTGTTTCATGTAGTCTAGGTTTAACTCTATTGGTGTGAGTTGTTCAGCTATGTTAGATGTGTCCAGTAGAGGTGGAAAGTAGGGCCAACGACAGTCCACATTGATCACTGGATGAAAACCAAGGAATGGTGGAATAATGAGCTCGAAGACAGTATCCCCTACAACCTTGGTGATGGTGTATGACCCATATAAAAGCAAGAGAAGCTTTTGGTGGTCCAACGAAGTGCTCCTACAAATGTAGCCACACTTTGTTGCCCACTTGGAAGTTGTGTGGTACTCGAATCTGATCATGCCACTACTTGTACTTAGCATTGGCTGTGTCTAATATGTCATGAAACTGTTGGAAGATGTGATAAATGTGCTCAATGAAGTTTTTCACCTTGTCTGCTTCAGATTGGACATGGGTCAAATCCACATGAGTAGCCACAAATGGCATGGCTACGTCAATGAGACATAGTGGTTGGAATCCCAAGCCCACCTTAAAGGTGTTGTGGCCAGTTGAGCTGTGGAGTGCTCGATTATAGATATGCTGTACATAGGGGAGGATCTCATCCCATGTGCATGGATTTTTTGAGTTGTACATGTGTAGAATGTGTATGATCATCCTATTGACAACCTCTGTATGTCCATCGGTTTGGGGATGGAAAGCTGTGGACTTGGTGAGCTTGGTGTTTAGCATCGACCAGAGGCTAAACAAAAATGTACTAAGGAACCTATTGTTCCGATCTGAGATAACAAACTCTGGGATCCCAAAGTGTACCCACACTCGTTAAAATAAGAGTTTAGAAGTGGCTTTTGTTGTGATATTCTTCTTGGAGACCGCCATAATGGCCATCTTCAAGAATCTATCGATGACCACAAAAACAAAGTCATTGTCATGCTTAGTAGAAGGAATGCCCAACATGTAATCCATGGAGATGAATTCCCAAGGTTGGCTAGGGGTAGGCAATGAAGTATATAGGCCTTTCTTCTTGATGGTCAATTTGGAAATGACACAGGAACTGCAGGATCTGATGTAATCCCTACATCCCGTCGAATGTTCGGCCAATAGAAATACTTCTGCAATACTAACACTGTTTTCTTGACCCCAAAATGCCCAATGACACGATTGTAGTGCAATTCCCAAACCATCTTGGCACACTCGTTTGAAGGAACAAAAATGTGTCCCAGGTGACATAACAATGCGTCCTAGAGGTGAAAATTTGGAACTTGCTTACCCTCCAAGAGAGTCTTATATGTGTGGCCAAATTCTGGATCGATTCTGTAGAGAAGCAACCAATCGGAAGTCTTGTGCCCACAATATTTGAGCACTCTGGTTAGTGCCACGATTGGTGGTTGACTGAAGAAGTTTGCAACATTATTGGTGCTGCTCTTCTTGTACTTGATGATCAAATGAAACTGTTACAGGTATGTGGACCACTTCTGATGGTGATCATTCTACAAATTCTCTTATGTCTGTATGAAATGCAGGGATCGGTGGTCTATGTGGATGACCGTTTCCTTCCAAAAAATGTAATGCTTCCATTGTCGACAAGCCTGCACAATGGAATACATCTCCTTTTCATAAGTGGGATACTTTCGAACTATGTCGAAAAGTGTCTTTCTATGATATGCCATTGGATGCCCCTGTTGAGTAAGAAATGCTCCAATAACATAGTTAGAGGCATATTTATTGATTTAAAATGGTTGTTGCAAGTCTAGTAATGTGAGAATGGTGCAGAGAAGAGGCGATTTTTCAACTCTACGAATGCGTTTTTTTGAGATTCAAACCAAAATAATTTTTCTTTCACTCCTCCCTTGGTGACTTTACTCAAGGGCCAAGTTATATGAGAGAATCCCATCACGAAAATGCGGTAGAAATTGACAAGACCCAGAAAGTTGTGGAGCTTTTTTAGAGTGGTTGGGGCTAGCCAATCTTGAATAACTTGGATATTGGCTAGATCCACATGCAACCCCCGCTCATCAATAATGTATCCCAGATACTGAACCTGGGTCATGCAAAAATTTCACTTCTCCAAAGTAGCACACAAATTGTGTTGTCGCAGTGCTTGGAGGACCTGTCGGATGTGGTGGAGGTGCTCTTACCAAGTCTGGATGAAGACCAGGATGTCATCCAAGTACACCACCATAAATGAGTTGGTGAATGGCTACAAGATGTCCTCCATCAGCCGCATGAAGGTTGCATGAAAATTCGTCAACCCGAAAGGCATGACCAGCCATTCAAAGAGGTCCTCCTTGGCTTTGAAGGCAGTCTTCCACACATTAGAGGGTTCAATTGGTACCTAGTGATAGCCAAACTTCAATTCGATCTTGCTGAAATATTTGGTCCCCTGAGCTAGTCCAGGAGGTCATTGATCCGTGGGATTGGATATCTATTTCGGACTGTCTTCTTGTTCAATGCCCGATAGTTAATACAGAGTCTCCAGGTGCCATTCTTCTATTGTACCAACATGATCAGGCTCCCACAGGGCGAGGTTCTTGGCCTGATGTGCCCTTTCTATAATAGCTCTTGGATCTGCCTATTGATTTCATCATTCTCCATAACAGAGCATCGATAGATCGACCTATTAGGCAGCGACGCACTTGGGGTCAGATCAATGGAGTGATTGACCTAAGAGTATAGAGGAACCCTTGTGGCTGAGGAGAAAATGTCTTGGTATTCCTCCTCGACTTAGTCCATCTGATGCTGCCATGAACGGGCACCCTGTTTGGAGGTTGTGGCCACAAATTCATTCAGTGTCTTTCTTGCTGAAGTTTTGAGTGATTGATTCCCTCTAGAGAGAAAACTACCTCTACTCTTCTGGCCTCACTTTGGATTTGTTTGATCAACGTTTCTTTTTGTTTTCTTTGTCATTGTTGAATAGTTCCAAAGATAAATTTTACATTTGATCAATTCATTCTTTTGGAAAAGAGGAATTGTCATTTTAGTCTTCGTTTCTCTTGAAAGTTTTGAGTGATTGTTTGTGCATTAGTTTCTTTTTTGTTCATCTAAACTTAAAATAAATTGAAAAGAAAAACATGCATTTTCATATAGGGATTGTGAGTGCTGCATAGGAATAATTTAGGGAAATTTCATTTAGATGTGCTAATTGTTGATTGCTTACAATCTGATTGCTCTATCCCTTGTCGCTAGTTTTTCGTTGTCGAAAATCAATTCAAAATGAATGCTTATCATTCTAATTGCATTCTAGGAATGTTCAATACAGCTCATGGTGAACCTAAAAGACAAACTGATAAGCAAGATCAACATAAAATTTATCTGAATTTATCTAAGGAAGAATTGTAACATTAACGATAACATTTAGAGGTATAGGCTAGAAGACATTTTACGATGTTGTTAATCATAGCATCTGTCGTTAATTGTTTGCGATACATTTCGAGTATGATACCTCATTCCATGTACATAGGTATATTGGAGCTCGTCCACATAATTTCGGGTATTTCGGGTGGTGTTCTAGTATGAAAAGTATAAGGGGATGCTTTCACTCTGCGGTTTCACATTAGACAACGCTAATACGGATTAGGCCTCCATGTACCTTTTTGTATATTTGGGAGGAAAAATTTAGGTTGCTTACCATCCATAGGTAACTAATTTGGCTTCCTTGTACCTATGATACACAAACACAACATTCGGGGAGATTTCTTGCACGTAAATAAGTCCTTGGTTTACTGGGGCGGTATATTGTAGTTCACAGTTGTTTGGTAAACCTTTTTCCTAGAATTACCCTCTTTTTGTTTAATTTTTTTTCTATAAAATCAATCAGCAATCGTGGAAGAATATCAACCCTTTCCCCGTCGTTCACGTAGGACAACAAATAAACCACTGTTACCACTAGAAGTTACAACTAGTAAACGAAGGCACACTTGTCCTACTGAGTTTAGTACCTATGGAACTCTTGGTGCTACATCATCTGATATACCAGAGACATCTGATCCTTTGATTACTGAGTCTCGAGTCCTTTCGACTGATACTGGTTTATCTGCTACTGGCGAGACGAAACCCTCACAATCACCCGAGGACACTGAAATTCAATCTAGTGAAACGGTAAATGCAGAATCCGTGCTTGTTCAACTGGAAGTCGATCCAAAACCGAATTTTATTTTACCACAAAATATTGATCCCGAAGTTGAACAACAAGAATTTGTTCTAGTGCAACTGTCTGATCCTTAGTCATCAGTAACTGTCAAGTCTTCCTATTTAACACAGAGTTTACCGCCTAAAATTTATCCCAGGCCTGACGGTGAAGTGATTCCACCTAGTTTGATTTCGATAAAGGAATAACTTCAGGAAGAGACAACCGCTTCAACTCCCACTCATTTTGGGTCGGGGCTTCATTTGTATCAGTCTTTTCCTCATTTGACCTACTATGCTCCTGTTGGTCGTTTTCACCCTCAAGTTCCTGTAGATTCGTTAGAGTATTTGCTAGGTTATTTAACCATGGCAGAGACAACCTCCCAGAATATACCATATGTTACAATTGCAATAAAATCTATTGTTTCTTCATCTTCTATGTTTTCGATGACACCTGAGTCTCATATTTATGGTGGTCCGTCCATCCCACTAGGTTACCAGGCTTTAAATGGAACCTAATATGGTGTCTACTCTAGTCCATGGACTTCACCCATGTAATCATCTGGAATTATATCTGGTTCATCTCTTATAAGTATTGAACGACCTGATTCTTTATTGACATCATCAACTCAATATCAGGCCGGTCCATCCAATTACCGTCCATCTTATCCAGTATCTGCTGGATACCCATCATAGGAAATTTAGTATGTGAAATATCCTTATACTCCATATGCTGGGTGACCATAGATGTTCGGTCCATGTGGCAGTACTCCGTATTTTTTAGGTCAATCATATGCTGGAATTCCTTTTTGTCAATGGCAACCTACTTTTCCTATTCAGCTACAAACGATTGTGTATCAATATCGACCAATTCAACCTGTTGCATTTGTGCCTAACACGCTTATTATTTCTTCTATGGTTGTTGGTCAGTATGCTCAAGTGAGTCCTTCAAACCCTAACCCTCAAGTTTCGGGTCTACAAAATTCGTCTTCCTAGGCTGGTATTACACAACCATATGTATTGGGAATTTTACAACTGCAGTCTAGTTTACCTTTGTCACAGGATTCTACTGGCCCTGTTTATTCACAACCAAGTCCGAATTATTCTGGCAGGAAACCATTTTATCAGGCCCCATGGTAGCCACAACAACCATTCCCACAATATCAAGCTTATCCAGGTCCTGGTCAACAAGCCTACCCCTATCTGGGTTACCAACAACAGAATCCATTTGTTGGTATGCAATGGCCTATTTCCCAGGCGATTCCATCTTATCTTGGTTATGCTCAACCTTAAATTAATTGACAGTTTCTGTTTGTTGTAGCATTAGAGTTACCTGATTTAAACTAGCTCATTAATGATTCCATTCATTATTTACCTTAGTGGCCAGTGATTCCTCATAAATTACCCTCGAACATTCCAAAATTCAATGGAAATTATGGAGAAGGCCCATCTATGCATGTCATGACTTATCATTTATGGTGTTCATCAAATTCATTAAATGATGATTCTGTTAGATTGTGTATTTTCCAACGAACGCTTATTGGTACGACTACAAAGTGGTACATTGAATTACCACGAGCTTCTTTCGATAACTTTACAGCTTTAGCTGCTACTTTTTTAACCCACTTCCAGTTACCCATTAGATATGAAACTGGAATAGAACTTTTGACCAACTTTAAATAGATCGTTGCTACTCATATATCAGATCATATACATGAGTGGCATCGTCGTCGTCGAATGGTTAAAACATTTGTTTCTGATCAACTTTTAGCTGAGTGGTTTATTAAGTCCTTGTTTCCATCTATCACTGAGGATGTGGCCAAAGGTGGTGTTTTCACTAAAGAGAAAGTAATTTTTCATGCCCAGTATTTGGATTTGATTTACACTTAGTCTGGCATGCTCTATGAAAAGATTCCAAATGCACCGCGACCAAATTTTACTATTCCTCTTGCTCCATATGGTCAGGACATTCATGCCGACGATGGTGTGATTGGCTCTGCTAGCGCTTAGGCAACAATTTGACTATCTGGTCCTACACTTGCTATTTCAAATCAAAACCATATTGCATCTGATCTTATGTCTTCTTTTGAAATACATGCTGTGTCATCTGAAAAAGGAAAAAGTGAAAGATAACCTAGAAATAGGAAGAAGGGGAAAGATAAGAAGAAATCAAATTCACCCCCATAGGAAAATCATCTGATTCATCCAGTTCTTTTCGGAAACCTCGTTACCCTTTCTTGATATGTAATGAGGAGAATTTTACGTGAGATTTTCCTCATCGCTTAGAAGTTGCAAAGATTCTTAAGACTTCTTCTGCATCTTCAGTGTTGAAAAATCCTTTTTCGAACCCGGAAACACATATGGTTGCTACGGATCCTGCTTATAGTTCACAAGTGCTTATGCTATCTACCACTAAGCCCAAAACTGATGTTTTAGTGTCGAATCAAAGTAAATATTACAGTAATCCATTGTTGTCGTCAAATAATCAGGCTACAGATAAACCTACCACTTCGACTTCGACCTCATCTGACTCGGCTCTACCACCTACCCTTCTAGAGTTAACAATAAAGCCGTTGAAGGGAGTATTTCATAAATTGACATTCAACCCTCGGGTTCATGCAACTCAAAATTATAATGTAGTAGAAGACCTGGATTTGTCACCTTCTGCTATGTCAATGATTGAAGTTCTTTAGAATTGTCCCTCCCAGAAGCAGGCTTTGTTATCTGCAATTGGTAGGATCGATCCGGCGGATTCAAATCTTGTAGTCTTTAATCACGTGGGCTATGTGCCACAATTACCAGCACAACTAGCATTCTTGATTCAAGTACATGTCCTGAATCACCTCATTCATCGCACTATCATTAATGAAGGCACATCTACTTGTATCATGTCTATGAGTTGCTAGAAGTCACGTGGTTCACCTACTTTGTCACAATCACCTACGACATTGAAAGATTTTGACGGTCGTACATATAAGCCTTGTGGAATTCTTAGTAACCTGCAAGTAGATTTAGGGGGGAAATCAGTTACTTGTTGAAGTTGAGGTCATTGAAGAACCCCTCGAATACAATATATTACTTGGAAGAATGTGGGTTTACACTATGGCTACGGTAGTATCTAATTACTTTCGTATGATCATCTTCCCCCATAAAAGAATTATCGCAACCATTGATCAACTCTCTTTCTTTACCTCTGGTTCCCAGGAAACTAGAAGCGTTTTGTTTGTTCACAGACTCCCACCTTCTCTTTAGAACATTGGTGTAGGATTCTTTAAGGATCCTTCCCTAATGGGCACCTTTTCATTACCTTCGCCTGTGAAATCAACGGAAATCACAAATATAGAGACCTGCAATATGATATATTCAACTTCATATGACTTATAGAAGATTCCCAATGATTATGAAGTATTTAAGCTGGGCAAAATCATGCCGCTAAGTCTAATTGAGCTAGCATAGCAATCAATTTTCTTGGCTTATGCGGCCAATCCAAATCCTTTGTCGCCGACCGTTTGGGTTGATCGTTCTTTGGATTTTGGTACTTATTCTGATCCTTTTTCATGCATATTCTTGACTAATGAGAGTATTATAGAATTCATGGTGCCAGAAGAACAACCATGGGAAACATCACATCAACGATCCCATCTTCCATATTATGGTGAAGATAATCTAATTGAACTATATCACCCTACAGTCGTAGATTTCTTAACAAATTCTATTCCTATCCACACCGTCAATTATCAGCGAAACCAATCAAATATCTAAGAAACAATTTATATCAATATTTTGACCAAACCAGGTATTGTAGAAAACATTCATGTCGGTGTGTCTTGTTCTCCATCTGAAATTGACACTTAGCGCACTCTTTTTCGTGAATTCTGAGATATATTCACTTGGTCATATGAAGAGATTCCAAGTATCGACTCCAGCGTTGTTGAACATGAGATTAAAATGTATCCTAATGTTAAGCCGGTGTGACAACGCCTTCGTCCTGTTCACCATAATAAAGATGTTGCCATTAAAGGAGAAGTTGAAAAACTTTTGTGTGCTGGATTCATTTACCCTGTTTCGCTTACCGATTGGGTTTCTAACATTGTTCCTGTCATGAAGAAACATGGGACAACTATCCCTCTCCCTTTATCGACCAAATTATTGATGAATATGCCAAATGTGAAATATTTTCTTTCATGGACGGATTCACCGGTTACAATCAGATTAATATTTACCTAGAGGACCAATATAAAACCTCTTTTATCTGTCCCTAGGGAATATTCGCTTATCGCAAGCTCCCTTTTGGTTTAAGTAACATTGGGGCAACATTCTGGAGAGCAATGAATTATTATTTTCATGAAATCAAGCACATAGTTCAACCATATCTGAATGACTTACCTGCACATTCACGGAAACTGGCTAACCACCCGCAACATTTGAGAGCGATATTTTTATGATGTCGTTACTATAAAATACTCCTTAATCTGAAAAATTGTGTGTTTGGTGTTGGTTCTGGTCATTTTCTTGGATTATTCATGTCGAAAGACAGAATTTGGCTTGATCCATTTAAGGTCCAGGCCATTCGTTATTTTTCGGCTCCTTCCAATCTTCTTCAGTTACAGAGACTCCAAGGGAAGGCTAAATTTCTAAGGAGGTTCATTCCTAAATATGCCCAAATGGCTAAAGGATTTACTTGAATCTTGAAAAATGGGATTCCCTTCCATTGGGATGAGGTTGTGCAAGCTTCCTTTGGTGTTCTTAAAGACACCATGATCCGAGCATCATTAATCTATCCCCCAAATTATCAGAGTGATTATTTCCTATATCTCGATGTTGTAGGTACAACCATCGCTATGGTTTCAGTCCAAGAAGAAGATGGGATTGAACATCTGATATATTATTTCAGTTGTAATATCAATGATACAGAACTTAAGTACACATACGTTGAGAAGCTCTCTTTGGCAACCGTTCAATTTGTACAAAGATTTCACCATTATATCCTACTTTGAAAGACCATTGTCATTTCGGATTGAAACCCTATGACATACATTCTGTCACATCAATTTCTGGGGGAAATATTAAAAATGGATCGTTATTTTGCAGGAATTTTATTTGGAATTCATTAAATCCAATTCAAAGAAGTCTTTGATTTTTTTTGAGCTTATCTGTGATCTTCCTTCAAGTAGCATTGATCCTACTGCGGAACCATCAATTTCAGATGAGTCTTTGTTTCTGATCGAGTCATCTGACCCATGGTATGGAGATTTCATCATCTATCTCCAGACCCAAAATTTTTGGCCCAATACCTCTTGCTCGTAACAACGATTTATTTGATACCAAGCCAAATGTTATCTGATCGTTAGCGATACACTTTATCGTCGTGGTGTCGACACAATTTTATGTAGGTGCCTCACGCATGAGGATGCCAAAAAGTTTTAAATGATTTCCATTTTGGTGCATGTGGTGGACATATTTCTGGTTATGCTACCGTGCAGAATATTCTCCGCACTGGTTACTTTTGGCCTACCATATTTCATGACTATATTATCATGGTTAGAAGTTATCATGCTTGTCAGATATTTTATTGTAAAACCTGATTTCCACCAGCTCCAATACATCTTGTAGTCGTTGTTGGACCATTTATGAAATGGGGCATTGACTTCATGACATGTAACCCCCGCTCGTCTGGGGGGAATGGGTATATTATTATTGTCGTCGACTATTTTACCAAGTGGGATGAGGCGATGCCTACATTCAACAACATGGGACATACAATTTCATTGTTCTTTTTCAACCATGTGGCTACACAGTTTGGTTTACCACAAGCCATAGTCACAGATCATTGAAATTTTTTTCTCAATCACATGATGGGTGAGTTGACTACCAAGTTAGGACTGTCGCATGATAGTTCTACCCCTTATTATCCGCAAGCTAATGGATAAGTTGAAGATATCAACAAGATTCTTAAGCGTATGCTTCAACGAATGATTGGGGCTCATAAACAAAACTGGAATTTGATCCTATACTCGTCTTTGAGGGCATATTGATCCTTGGTGAGAAATGTGACTAGATTTACTCCCTTTCAGTTTGTTTATGGTCTGGAAGCTATCTTACCTATACAATGTGAAATACTATCGTTGAAACTTGCAATTGACCTGCTACCTGACACTTTTGAAGAAGAGGCATGTCTCTTAGATGTCCTCCATCTAGATGAAATGCGTCATGAACCCGCATTGGCCAACGAAGCACATAAGAGACAAAACTAGGCGCAATATGACCGCAATGTCAAGCCTCACACCTTCTTGGAAGGAGACATGGTCTTGCTTTATGATCATGAAGATGATAAGATAGGAACAGGGAAATTTGAACCATTATGGCACGAACCCTACATTGTCAAGTGCATTTTGGCTAAGGGTGCATACGAGTAGGTAGATTATGATGGGATTCCATTATCGCAACCTCAAAATGGGTTGTATCTTAAATTTTACAATGCATGATTTTGCGTAGTAAACAATGTATTATATGCTTTGATTGTGTGTGTGTAGAAGTGTGTCTTTTAGAGTTTTTCATGTGGTTAGTAATCTAATTTTTATTTTTGCAGATGTCAGAATATTCAGAACCGTTTGTTGGATATGCCGATGGTGATAGTCGTAGTACTCAGAAACTATCCTTTGCAGCATGGTCCATCTTTGCTCGAAGTGGCGAGTTAGTGAGTTTCCAAGGTATTTGTATTGGTTGATCGACCAAAAATATCCCTAAGTATAGAGGGTTGTTCGAACTCCTCTCTGATGCCATTTCACTTAGCATTCACCGCTTCATCATCAGGTTGGACTAAAAGCTTGTCGTACTACATCTTACTGGCGTCTATACTATCTGAAATTTAGCAATTCATCGCATGTTCCTTAGAGTTCGTCTTTTCGAAAGACATTTTTATTACATCCAATATCAACGCATTTCCAGAAACTTTAACACTTTGGTTTATATTTAACATTTCAATAGATTTATATCGAGTTTTTTACAAAATTTTTGTCCAAGAAACGTTGGTCATATGACGTCAAAATGTATACAAACATAGCATAATCTAAATAAACCTAGTGATGCTCATGATAGCAAGTCACTAGTTGGGCCATCATGCGCAATAGCCTCATCCAACGACTAAGCACACCAATGGTATGGCACTGCAGCCTCATTGGTAACTCCTCGATCCGGGCATCCAGTATCCCGAGAGTCAATCCCTCCACATGTTGCTGCAACTCAGCAAGAGTCTTGACTAACTCCAAATCCTAAAGGACTTCTCTCCCGACAATCCTCTGTGCTAGTTCTCCTTCCTGCTGTGCACGAACCACTGGTTGAACGATACCTCCATATGCAAACATAAAAAATATTTATTTTAGTCTTGGAAACATCAAAAAACACAAAAATATGTAAAAAAACCCAAAAAATAAAAAACAAAGTCAAAATTTTACCTATAGCACCCCATTGAGCACCAACTGGTAAAATCAAATTTGGATCTCCGCTGAAATCCATCCCTGCATATGGATGCTCCTCTATGAAGATAATTTGTCTTCAAAGGCAACTAAAGAATGCAGTGGAAAATGAGATCGATGACTGACCAGCATGTCTAACCATCATCTCGACCCACCGTTGCATCTGTGGATCTCTAGGACCAACTAATACCAGTATCACATGTTGTGGCTGCATCAATGGAACTCAATCCAAAATGAAAGTGATCAAAATCGACCAATAGTTGAAATTTTTGGTCTTTCCACTTTTTACCTTGGAGTACTACTTCAGCCTAGTTGAACACAGTTGGCTCGAGACACTCAAGCACATACTACATGTATGATTTGTTCGCGACATGTAGTGTCATGCTGCCAGCTAGATTTGCGATAATGAATAGGAGTGTTTGCAAAGTCATATCATGTACATCTTTGATATTTATCTTTCCATATTTTCTAGCCTTAGATCCTGGTCGACAAAACTGTCGAATGTAGTCCTTCACTGTTTCACCTCCACAGATGGAGCCCGCAAGGGAAATGGGGGCACCACATCTTGACAAACCTGTCAGAAAGTAAATATCATCAACCAATATTGGGAGCACTTTGTCCCCATTATGAAATTCATATAGTGCCGGGTCCCATGAACGGATCAAGAACTGAAATAGTTCCATGTGTTGCCTCATACCTGATAATTTGAAGTACTTGAGCAACCCATAGTCCCTGAGGGCTCTCACAGTACCAAGATCATTTAGGGAAACCATATCCCGTTCTTCATGTTCTCTTTCTCACCATGTAATCGACATTCTCATCCAATCAAAGTCTGAAATCACACCATAGGCTTAGTTAGGATCCATTCCACGCAAAAAAAGTGGAGAGATTTTGGGGAGAAAACAAGATGCAATTTTTTAAAATGTGCCCAATGCACTCCTGAGTGGAAGACGGAGCATTGCAGAGGAACTGGGCCTCTTTCCAGCCTCTCTGCATCACACTTTTTGACATCCAAGGGTGAGTTGGTCCTACGACATTATATATTTACCCTAGGAGCCCCAAAACCCTAAAATTTTTGCATGAAATTGAACAAGCATGCAACCAATAGAAAAAGGAAGGTAAGATCTTCTACCTAGTGTAGATGGCACGAGAAATGGTCCACAGAATCTATCACAATCAACTGCTAAAGTTCGAGGGTAAAACTGGCTCAGAGCACTACAATTCGAATGGTAAATGTGAAATGGTAAAAATGATTTTGTAATTTCTTATTTTAATAGTCTTTTTGATTAATTTATGCATATTTAATGAAATGACTATTGTTTTTACCCATTTTTACTATTTTAACAGGTATTTTTAATCCATTTGATGGTTCTTTGAGCAGGTTTACAACTGATTACAGTGAGTTAGTTGTGCATGATTGTGAAATGCAATTTTGACCACAAAGCACAATTTTATCTCTTTTTCGATATTTGTTAAACACAAAAAATGAACCCCCATGGAGTTCTCTTTCATCTCTTTTCAGACTCAAAAAATATGAAAATATTTCCGAGCACTTGTCCTTTCGAGCTCGTAAAAGGAATTGAAATGATATCTACTCAGTATAAGTCTAACCCTTTTCCGGACTGAGATATATTGTTTACGAAAAAGGAAAACCCTAGTTGAACATGGCTAGGAGGTTCTCTTAGGTATTATTTTACACTTTTTTGAATCTGAGGGACTATTATACGAAAAATAACTTGTGGAGTTTTCTTTTCGTCCCTTTTTCAAACTCTCTAAATATGAAAAAGGACTGAGTTCTCACTATCGTTAGACTCGTTAAAGAGTAAAATGGTGACGGACTTGTCCATCATGAAAATATCAAGTTTTACCTTTGCTAGACTCATTAAAGCATCAAATAACGATGGATTCACCCGAAGGGTGGAATTATACATCAAACATATGTTATCCTCCTCAAGATTGTTAAAAAATAAAAAGGTACTCGTCATAAATGACTGGGGAAAATTGGAAAGGGATAAAACACTTTATGGTAGCAAGTCACTCTTGAACATGACACGTATTCACTTCATCTCCGTGATTTTTGGGTTGGTTAATCTGCTTTACAGTCTATCATATCTATTATCTATCACACCATCCATCACTTCGGTTTTGGGTCAAATGTTGCCAATTCATTCAATGTCGCCGATATGTTCAAGAGAAGTCACTCAGTTATTCCTCATCCTTTGCAATACTCATAAACCTTCATTTCGTGACCACCATATTTGACATTGCTTCATTAGTCACATTTTGTCTCTAAAAATCATTACTCTCATTTCGTGTCGTTGATGGGGGAAACATCAATGCCTTCCTGCGACGAGTCGCTTCCTGTCAACATCAGCTCATTATCCAGGAAGTTGAATTAGAAACAACCTTTCAGTACCTTGGAGCTTGCTTACATCAACGATAGGTTTTTTGCTTCCGATGATAGGTTGACATCACATGCCTTCGACCAAAAGACATTGTATGGTGTTAGACATCAAATCATCTATTCACACCATGCAGAATGTACTACAGTACCTTGAGATCCATTATCATCAATGGTGGTTTCTCTTGTGTCTGTTAACGACTTACATCATCGGATGGTAATCATATGATTTATTCCCATGTTCGACTTCAGATCACATATTCGCATGGCTAGACTTGTACTTAAAGCGATAGAGTGAGCGAGATAGAAGACCCCAGATCTAGTTTCATCCATCTGGGCTATGATTTTAGGAGTAGTACCAAATCATCCGTATGTTGGTCATTACTCAGATGGTCATCCTATCATGGGTCTATATATGTAGACGAATTTCTGATGTTATGATACTTTATGTGCTAAGTATGGGATATGCCTACCTCAAAAATTCATGTCCAAGATGAGCAAATATCATTATGTAATGTATTTTAATTGATGCAAGTCACTGTCCACTTCAGATCCTCCTCATCACATCGTAAAGAAAATCACTCAACATTATCATTTTTGACTTCATGCTTTAGGGGGAAAATGTTACAAGCCAATTTGGTCATCATCCCAAAACATAGATCAATATCCATTAGGGTCTATCATACTCTAAATTAGTTGCTACATGCCCTAAACAAGTCATCCCATTGGTGGTTTTCCTTCATGAAATTTTCACTGCTTATATGCCACTTGAAGTGCCCCATTGAGCCATCAATGCACCCCTAGACAACTGTTACTGCTTTGCAGAGCATCTACTCCCATGCAAGGCTACGTTGCAGATGATCTAGGCCCACTTTAGAGTGCATTTGTCGACTGGGAGCGAATTGGTTATTAGATTTCGGGAACCTTCCAAACCTCTAGTGGCTTCTAGAAGTTATTCCAGCTTTCACCTCATCTGATAGCTTCAAATATGGACACCATGAAGCCATTAAACCTCTTATCCTCCTATTCCCATGAACAAGGAAACCTATTCATCCATTTTTAGGAAATCCATTCAATGATTCATTTATGTCAAACTACCTTCATCTAATCATAAATAGAGCAATAATCGTAGTGCACAGTAGAGCAAGAATTTGTGTTAAGTAGAGTTATGCTGGTGAGATCACATCTCTTGGAGGCATTGTGCATGTATTGTGATGCTGCTGGAATGTTGATGCTGGATGTGATGAGGATGGGAATAAAGCTGGATGAGTGACGTCCAATCGATCAACTGATTGTACTCTTCCTTCTACTTCATAATAAAGACATTTGTTCCTTTCCTAATGCATGTGTAAATGATGTTATATGTGTATTTATGAATGTAATAGTTTCAATTTGTTTAACTTGAATAGATCATATTTCCTTTATGTTGTTTTCTGTTTTATGTTTTCCATTGTAGGTATCAATCAAGCAAGTTCAATTAGATTGAGAGCGACAGAAAAGACGAAGGGAGGTGAGGAAAAGAGAACATATTACAAGTAGGTTTTCTTCCCTTTATCTATTCATTTTAAGGAAAATGTCAAATATCGTTATTTATGTTGTTCTAAGTGCACCACAACAATTAGGGAAAGCATACTTATCCACAGGTTTGATTTCCGTAAAAAACATTTGATAGAGAAATTTGCAGTCCTAGGGAAAAGGAAATTTCTCCTATCATGGACTTCTCAAACATTTTTTGCATATAGTTTCAAATTGATGTCCCAATCGCTCGAGATCGCTTCCAAATATTATGTCATCTACGTACAATACCATAATAAATAGGTGGTAATCTACAAATTATATATACATATATATATATATATATATATATATATATATATATATATATATATATATATATATATATATATATATATATATATATATATATATATATATATATATATATATCCATCTGCAGTGCCCATTTTAAACCCTTATTACTAAAGGTATCTATCCATTCTGGCATACCAAGATCTAGGGGCTTATTTGAGCCCATATAAGGCCTTTTCAATTTGCACACAAACCCTTAATTTTCTGTGAGCATGAACACATCTGATTGCTCAATATATAATTATTCTTCCAAATATTTGTTAAGAAAAGTTACTTCACATCCATCTGATACACCTTGATGTTTTTTTTACTGGAAAAAGAAAGAAACATTTTCATGGCCTCCAATCTTACTATAGGTGCAAGGGTTTCCTCAAAATTTATCTCCTCTATTTGGGCATACCCTTTGCAAACTAAGTGAGTCGTGTTCCATATCACTTGACCTTTCCAATTTAAATTATTTTTTAGGACCCATATGATCCCTATGTTATTTATCTCTTTAGGTATTGGAACAAGATCCCAAGTATCATTCTTCTCAATTTGATCCAACTCTTCATTCATTGTCTTTACCCAGAACTTATCCTCACTTTCTTGACTAAGATTATTACCCTCAATTTTAGATAGTAGAGAAAGGTTTGTGTAGCTCGGGATTCCAAAGAATCTCCTCCTTATTTGAATGCCAAGTATTTGATCACCAATAAGTTGGATTTATGGATGTTGTCTCTGTAAATACCTTGAGGGAGTTTTGGACCTTGGTGTTGTGTTTATTTCTTCATTTTCATCATCTGCCTCCATTTCTGCTTGATCTGAGATTATGGTGGTTGAAATTTTTTCTCAATCTGAGTTCATGTTTCCTTTGGAAGACTCGAATTGTGGTATTATTTCATCCATTACTATATTGATGCAGTCCTAAACTCTCTTTTTCCTTTTTTTGTAGCATTTGTATCCTTTACTTAGGGTGGAGTACTTGAGAAATATACCCTCATCAGCAAGATAATAAAAATTTCCAAGATTTTTATCATTTATTTTGATAAATCATTTTCTCCCAAACATCTTATAGTCATTAGGGTAATTTTGAGGTCTAAAATGGGCCTTCTAAGGAAATTATAAAATAATAGTGGAAATAATAAAATAAGATTTGATGACATCATCAAATTTTAGAGGGAGAAAAGAAAAAACTGTTGGAAATACTGAGAGGGGGGTGAATCAATATTACTTTTCAATTGTTAATTTTACCAATTAGATCACTTATATTTAGAACACAAAATGAACAATTATGGAATATATACTTTTATTAATTTCTTCTTTACAATAAGTAAAGTACAATAATGATATAGGGCTCCAACCCTAGATGAAGACTCCAATCTTCCAGGCTCCAACTTGTATTGTGCCAAGCACCGAATTGGTCTTTCCAAGGCTCCAACCTTGTCAATTTGAGGCACCAACCTCTAGGGCTCCAACCCTATCTCTGGTACAGGCTCCGACTTGGTTTCTTGAGGACTCCAATCCTCTAGGGCTCCAACCCTATCGTCCAAGGCACCGACCTTGTATTTATGAGGCTCCAATGTCGTGGGCTCCAACCCTCAACTTCACTTCGTAAAAATATGTTTTGATTATTCTTCACGGCTCCCAAAGTCTTCTTCAACGAGCCCTGTCACACTTAGTCTCCACGTCACATCATCAATGACAACTTTTTCTTCTTAGAAGGTGTCACCACTGTTCTTCATCGTACCTAAACAGTTTCTCCAAGGTCACCTCATGATGACATCAACAATGCATCATGGTCTCCAATAATGTCTCCAGTAGGCTATTAGATGACTCTCCAAGGTATGGTCAAGATTAGCTCCAACTGCTATACAAGATTCTAAGGCTCCAAAATAGTCTTCAAGGTTTTTCTCTAACAACAAGATTTGTCCACTTTAAGTCTGATTCAAAGATAATCAAGTGTGCTCCAAGAATATTCAAGAGGCAACTCCAAGATGCTTTCTTGCACAAAAAAATATGTGCTTTCAAGTCCACACTCAGGTCATAAGTCCACAAAGAGATTACTGTGGGTTTTCAATGTTACTAGAGATGCTTTGAATATGCTTCAAGTATACAAAGATGAGCTCCACAAATTTTCTATAGTTTCAGGGTTCACAATAGTCCACATTTTCAAGCCATTAGTAGGTGAACTGCCCACAGATGTGTCCTCAAATATACACCTAATGGATTTCCTTTTAAGAGGTTCCCAAGATATTCTTAGCACACAAATTTGAGCCTTTTAACTGAGCTACCAAGGCAAGATTGTCTTCTAGATTTATTACCAAGCTTCCACTAGTCAACTGAACCTCCACAGGACTGCAAAATAGAATCGAGGTGTTAAGGAAGGAGGAATCATGAGTTAGCTATCTCCAAATGTGAGTAGTTCTGTCTGGATGAAAGCCATCACAGGTCCTTAGTAGAGTCCCTCCACAGATGCAGTCACAGGTCACTGTTATCTGAAATTTATACCCACAAAAAATTTCTTTTCTGAGCCCTCAATACTGTGCCTTCAAAGTGACTGTCCGAGCTTCCTCCTACAATTTCCGAGCTCCAAAAAGGGTCACTATACTACTGCCCACAGGTGTACTGTTTCCAATCCAACGTATCACATGTTTGCAAGTCTGAGGATATATATATATATATATATATATAACAAGATAGTTCTGTGGTTTGTGACCCTTAAAACATAATTAGCCCAATCCACATCCTCCTCGGCTTTCTTAGTTTCTTACCCAAGCTACAGAAGCGTGACAATCCTTGTAATGATGACCAAGCTCCTCCAAATGGTGACTGTCCTGCAAAACCGAGTTGTAACAGTCCTCACAACAAGTTCGAGTTGTAAATCTGCTACAGGGTTCGATGCCTTAATTATCTGAGCTTGAAAGATAATCCTAACAATGAAACTGCCGAAACAGATTTCTTCTTTTATCTCCTCAGCCTCCTGTCTTGTATCTTTTAAATCTTCACCGAATTGATTGCACAGAAATGGAAAAACACAACTTTATATATATAGTTGTTTGAATATCTGAAAAGACACATCTATTGAGGAAGGAGCCGTCATGAGGGCCGACATGAGTATCTGAGCATAGGTCGGCTCAATATCAAAAATATATTATTTTTTAACTTGAAAATTCGATATCTTAAAAACTTCTTGGAGTTTCCGGCTAAGTGAGAGCTCATTAGAAAGCTAAAATTATGCTCTAAAAGGTAGTGTAGGTGTCATAGTGAAATGCTGCCTCCAAGGTAGAAAAAATTATTTTTCTTTATAACTGTCCTTGAATATTTATGTGTAGAAAGTGATTGGGACAACAAGAGTTCATCTTCATTGTTAGGCTTATCAATCACAGGGTCATAGTTTGGCTTCTCCTTCATCAACCTATTGCCATCAATGACAACCTTGATTAACAAAAACTACTTTTTCAACTCGTATTTTCAACTTATCTCCCAAAGTTTTTACTCAAATTTTGAGCGGGAGTACTCATTGGATGCAAAATTTAATTCCTCATCCAAGGAGTACCCATGTTGCATACTTTTGATGGGTCTCGCTACACGAAAATTGATAAATACATGAAAAACATGATTGTAATCACGTTTTTCATGTATTTCTCATTTTTCGTGTAGAAGGACCCATCGAAAGTATGCAACATGGGTACTCCTTGGACGAGGAATTACATTTTGCATCCAACAAGTACTCTTGCTTGAAATTTGAGTAAAAAATTTGGGAGATAAGTTGAAAATACGAGTTAAAAAAGTAATTTTATTATTTTATTATTTTTTAATATTTTTTCCCTTTTACTTAAAAAATGGTTAATCATCCCCCATGGTTGAAATCATCATCTTGAATCCTATTGGTTCTTATAAAGTTTATTTTTGTTGTACATTTTTCTTATGAGGCCCATTTTAAACCTCAAAATACTCCTATGTTTCAATGATGTAGGTCTCCTATTCCATAACTCATAGGAGTCTTATCACTATTAGGCATGAGTTGTGTTATGTTTACTAAGTACACTCCTGCTTGAGCTGCTTCTCCCCAGAAGGTGTGGGGTACATTTGCTACATCAATCATGGCTCTAACCATGTTTTTAATTGTTCTGTTATTTCTCTCTGCTAATCCATTCTGTTGTGGAGTTATGGATACATAATATTTCCTCCTTATACCACTTTCTTCACAATACTCTTGAAATTCTCTCGAAGTGAATTCTCCACCACTGTTTGACCTTAAACATTTAATCTTTAGATCTTTCTCATTCTCTTCCTAATCCTTGAATGCGTTAAAATGTTTAAGAGCTTATGATTTTTCTTTCAAGAGAATTATCCATGTGGATTTGGTAAATTCATCAATAAGTAACATAAAATATCTTTCTCCTCTTGGGATTTTTATCCTAGTAGGGTTGCATATATCATTTTGAATAAGCTACAGAGTTCTAGATGATGATAACTCCTTTGTCTTAAACTGACTCCTTGGTTTCTTACCAATTTGACAAGACTTATAGATTGAATTATCAGGCCTTGAAAACCTTGGAAGTCCCATTACAACTCCTATCTTACTGACTTTTATCAGACTGCCAAAGTTCATGTGACCAAGTATCCTATGCCACCACCATGTTTTATTT
Source organism: Pinus albicaulis (assembly GCA_034641835.2). NCBI lineage: Eukaryota > Viridiplantae > Streptophyta > Pinopsida > Pinales > Pinaceae > Pinus > Pinus albicaulis. The sequence goes on from MU968411.1 coordinate 69,639,740, forward strand.
GTCTTTCTCAAGTAGTAGCTTACTTTGGAGTCATCAAACACATATATTTTTGTGAGTTCTGACTTCATTTCGCACCGGCTTTCTATTCTCTTCATTTCATATATTATAGTATTTAGATCAAAACATCACATTATAGCCAATATCACACATATTTCTCACACTGATCAAGTTGTACTTGAAATCTTCGACATACAACACATTTTAAGCTTTATTATTTTCATCAAGAATTACTATTCCCTTATACTTCATTTTTGTTGGAGCACGTTTGCCGAATGTGACATTGTTTCCTATGTCACTTTCTTTTAGAGGCACGAATTTACTTTTATCCCCAACCATATGATAGGAATAAACACTATTCCATGTCCTTTCCATACTTATGTTTCCAAATTTTCTTGTCCTTAGGAAAGGTTGGTTGCCAATCATTTTGGGATTTAGATGAATACTCAAACTTGCTTCTGTATTCAATTGCCTTGTGCCCAATGTTACACCATTTTTTGGTCATCTAACCTATTACTATTAGATGGACCTAAGTACACCATGTAAGACCAATTTTACCCTAAGTAAAATTGCTTTCACTATGAAAAATAACTTAGTAAACCACCTTTATTAAGTTGTTTAAGGTCTAAACAGGAAACCCCATGAGGAAATATTAAATAAATCTACATTTTTTTGATTTTCCTCAAGGAATAATTAGTTAAACAACAATTTAATTAATATTCCTGGTCATATTTAACCCAAAACAAGAAAATTAATTAGATAAATTACTATTTATCTTATTATTTTCTAGGAATGATTATTTAAACCTTATTTAAATAATATTCCTTGTTAAATATGACTAAATCACTCATAAATGATTAAATAAATCATTATTTATTTGATTATTACTCAACTACATCCTTAAAATAATAAATAAATAATTTATTATTTATTATTTATGAATAAATGGATTTGACCCAAGTCAAATTCTATAAAAAAATATTCCATAAAAGTTGGAACTTGATTTGGTTAATAATATTTTAATTATGCAACAATATCTAGACTAACTCAATATTTTGTTATAAATAAAAGGGGTTTTCCATTCACTCACTACCTTTTGTTTCCTAAAGATCACACTGGATCTATACTTTTGGTCTGACTTTGATCCACCATCATTGTCATATTTTTCTATCTTTTTGCTTGTGAGCTCCCTTTGAGTTCCATTTTTGTCTGGGTTTTCTACACCATCAAGAGAGAGGAATTTTAGATATGAAGTGCTGAGGACTTACAAGAACCCATCCCTTTGAGGAGAACTGGTAACATCCTTCTATGTTTTCCTCCTAGGTGCCCTTAATACAAAATTCATTCAACATATTCTTGTCTTGTCTATTGGATGCATGGAGCAACTCTTGTTTTTATTTATTGCTTAATGTCTTTTAATGCATAGATCTAGATTTTTTCAACATTTATCTTGGTCACATAATTTCAGATCTAAAGATATTGGCAGCCATCTTTGCTGTTAGGGCTATTTTTTATGCACAGCTAAAGTGGTATTTTTTCGTACACTTGCGATTAAGATTCATACTAACAACTGGCGACTCCACACAGGTTTACGATTACGACCACTGTTGAGAATGCAGCAAGATGATGGAGCTTAGTGAAATGAAGTCGCCTTCACTAAGTGGGCCCGCAGGCAAATTCTGGCGCAAAGTCTATTTTTAGACATACGGAGCATAATTTGGGAATTCTACTTGGAGATTCTTGAAGTATGCTACATGTTGGTAAAAATAGATGAGACCCTATTTTTTAGGACCCAGACTATTTTTAGACTGATCTCCTAAAAATATGGAAGTCAAATATTATTTACCCTTAATAATATTTTGACTATAAACAGCAATTTACTCTCTTGGCGCACTTCAGTTTGAGTCATGGAGGTGGCTCATGCAACTGACACAAGGAATCACGTGGTTCCTAGGGTTTGATGGCATCTTGCATGGTTGGCTTCAGTTAGACTTCAGTGGCAGGAGTTTTGGAGGAGTTAACGGGACAGATAGTGGAGTTGTGTTCGTTTGTTTTAGTTGAACTAGTTGGGATTAGTTAACTAACTAATCAACTAGATATGAGTGGAGTAAATTAAATAATATTTAATTTACTAAATATTAACTCATTAGTCAACTCAAGAACACTTCAGTTCACTACAGTGCATGATCAGTTCAGTGGAGACCAGAGGAAGAGGTAGATGAAAGGGTGAGTAAAGCTATCAGTTGGTAGATTGGTTTTGCATGAGATTTGCATTACACTTGGAGGAATTGTCCATGACAATTGCGCAGTCAAGGCAAGGGGATTCGAACCTTGAACCTCTTCATATACAGGCCATGATTGCGCAATAGAGGCAAGGCAGTTAGTGGTGTGTTTTGAACCCAAGACTTGTTCAAAACCAAGCTAGATTGTGAGTAATTTCATGAGAGAGTACTGAGTACTTGTGAGGAGTATTGTACTTGTTTGGTTACTTGATTTCTCCATTATAATATACACAATAGCTGCGGGGTTTTCAGCTATAGGCTTTCCCCATACATACCGAGTTAATGTGTGATTGATTTGATGTGAGATTGCTTCTGTTATTTCCGCATGTGACAATTAATTGTAGAAGAAGGTTATGTGTTATGTATGCAATTCGAAATTGATATATGACCAGGTTAATCTTCAGTGAATAAGTGATTTATTCAGCTAATTTCTACATGGTATCGGAGCAAGATTAATTGTCGAGATCTATTACGGTGATTGCAAACTTATTTCTTCGGACAGAGTCTGCATGCGGGCCAGGTAGCCTCCGGAATATTCATCCTTCTTTGTAAGGTGAAAGATCTGGTGAATGCCCTTTGCAGTCAATCTCTGATTTGGAAATAATTTGTTTTCAAGTATAGATCGGAAGCGATATAGCTTGGAGTTTGGAATTCGAATTTTGCAGAAGGTTGTTCTTCTTGGTGCCGGTGTTGAAAGATGTCTTCTTTCAATGGTTTGCGACTCGAATATGCTCTTGAAGGCAGTTCGAACTATGTTGCATGGAAAGATCGAATGGAAGCAATGTTAGAAGATAATGGTCTGAAGGAGTTCGTGGATGCGGATGTCCCAAAGCCCACTGATGCAGCTCTGGTCGATGCATGGCAAAAGAAGATCGCGAAATGTCGAAGGATCCTGTTGGAGGGCGTCAAGGATCGTATTGTATCCAGCCTGCATGGTAAGGCTACTCCATATTTAATGTGGAAAGCTTTGACGGATCTATTCCAGAGTAAGAGTGACCAAAGGAAGCTGGCGCTCAAAGACAAGCTCAGGAACATCAAGATGGAGAAGGGCGACAGTATCGCTAAATACCTCACGAAGTTCACTCAATGTAGAGATGAACTGGGAAGTGTGGGAGTTACTGTCGATGAAGAGGATATGGTCGACCTGGCTCTCCTTGGTCTTCCGAAGGCTTGGCACTCATATCAAGATAGTGTCAATGGTCGGGAGAAGCTGCCGGGATGGGAGCGCCTTTGGGCGGATCTCATGCATGAGGAGATAAGGAGGACTACTCGAGATGGATCTTCATCAAAGGGAGCTGATGAAGAAAACTGCGCTTTGGTGTCCAAAGCAAAGAAGGGGAAGGGAAAGAAAACCTCTCATTCTGGTGCAAAGGGCAAGAAGCAGGATATGGCGAAAGTGAAGTGTTTTCACCGCCATGATCACGGACATTATGCTACCAATTGTCCAAAGAAGAAGAAGAACAAGCAAGCGGGAAGATCTGCAGATGGAGAAGCTTTGGCTTCACAGTTCGAGCTTGACTTTTCAATGATTGCATGCTTGGTTTCAAGTGTGATGGGATCGGTGTGGTTCTTGGACAGCGGTGCGTCATTTCATATGACGGGAGATCGGGAGTTGTTCTCAGATCTAGAGGACAAGGATTTGGGTATGCACATCGAGATGGGCGATGACGGTAGATACAGTGCGACTGGTATCGGTACCGTATCCTTTCAGAGGGAGTCTGGTAAACCCTTTGTCTTAAAGGATGTCATGCATGTACCGGGATTGAAGAAGAACCTGATTTCAGTAGCGATGTTGGAGGATAAGGGGTATGATGTGGTCTTCAGCGAAGGAAAAGCTTTCCAAGGCAGCAGACCACCGGGAGAGACCCTAAGATAGGGTTCAACTCGTAACCTTTATCGGGCCGTGTGTAGATGATCGCAGCCTATGGCATGCAAGGCGGGAGAAGTGGTGAGCCGGGATGACGAGGGCGAACTGTGGCACAGGAGATTGGGCCACCTTCACCATGGAGCTTTGAAGATTCTGCAGCAGATTTCTACCGGACTTCCTAAGGGCACCCTTGCGCAGTCAGATCAGTGCAAGGGGTGTACTTTAGGGAAGTATGTGAAAGCCACCTTTCACGAGAAGGATAGTCGCGCCACGACGATCCTTGAGAGAGTTCGCACAGACGTGTGTGGTCCTTTCTCAGTTGCTTCGACAGCAAAGCACAGGTATTATGTGATCTTTGTTGATGATTTCTCTCGAAAGTGCTGGATCTTCTTCATGCAGAAGAAGAGCGATACATTCGCGAAGTTCTGTGAGTTTAAAGCACTGGCCGAGAAGGAGTCGGGGAAGAAGGTGATTGCTCTAAGGAGTGATAACGGTGGTGAATTCATCTCGGCTGAATTCAAGGAGTTTCAGCCGCAGTAAGGGGACTCGAGAGAGTTTATCGCACCCCTACAACCCCAAATGCAGTAACGTGGTGGCGAGAGGAAGAATGTAACGATCGTGGGTGGCACGGCGATGTTGAATGATCGTGGCCTACCTCTTCACTTCAGGGTCGAGGGCATGCACACAAAGAAAGAAGACAAAGAACTGCGTTGTCCTCACAAGGTTCTTGTGAGTGAGCACTCAGAGGAGGCTTATTCTGCAAGAGGCCTGATATTTCGATTTGCGGGATTTTCGATCTCCCGTCTATGCATGTGATTGGTGATGCAGAAGGAAGTCGGATCCAACCATCGGTTGGAATATTTGTGGGGGTACACCGATACACCCCACAACCATTCCAAGTATGTGCGTAAGGCCGTAAGACTCACGACGGGATATAAAATTCCAGGAGGAGAAAGCCATGCAGTGTTCGCTTGAGAGGGAGCTACACTTGCATGCAGATGAGGAGCCGTTAGTTCCTAAGGAGGAGCTTCCGGATGTGGATCAGCCACAAGAGGAGGTTCAGAAGGTGGAAGAAACCACCCAGGCAGCGCCAACCATCAGAGGGCGCATGCGCACTACAGAAGCTGAGCGACTGGCTCGGGATGCAGAGAAGGTTGTAGGACCACCTACAGCACAGCGCAGACAGAGACAGTCACCGGATCGGTACACTCGATACATGGCTCTTATGAGTCAATGTGTTGTGACAGAGCCATCCTCTTTTGAGGAAGCTGTGGAGGAACCCGCATGGGTTGATGCCATGATCGAAGAATATGATTCGATCATCAGGAACAGTGCATGGGAGATTGTCCCAAGACCGGTTGGGAAATCAGTTGTAGGTTCGCGATGGATCTACAAGGTGAAGTAGGCGGCTGACGGGAGTGTGGAGAAGTACAAGGCGAGATTTTTCGCCCGTGGCTTCTCACAGATCGAGGGGATCGACTATGAGGAGACTTTTGCACCTGTCGCAAGGTACTCTTCCATACGGACGATCCTTGCTCTCTCAGCGCAGATGGGGTGGCACATTCATCAGATGGATGTGAAGACTGCGTTCCTCAATGGAGTTATTGAGGAGGAGGTGTACATAGAGCAGCCTGAAGGTTTCGAGATCTTCAGCAATGAGTCGCATGTGTGCCGACTCAAGAGAGCACTGTACGGGCTGAAGCAAGCACCTCGTGCTTGGTACACTCTGATAGACAGCTACTTCACCGGGCTTGGATTCTCCAAGAGTGAGGCGGATCCAAACCTGTACCAGATTGTGGTGGAGGGGAAGCTGTTGATCATCGTACTGTATGTAGATGATCTGATTTTGACTGGCGATGAGCAGTTGATACTTTCATGCAAGGAGGATCTTGTACGAGAGTTTGAGATGAAGGACCTGGGCATCCCTCATTATTTTCTGGGATTGGAGATTTGGCAGCGCAGTGGAGGACTGTTTGTTTCTCAGGGCAAGTATGCCCGGGAGATTCTGGAGAGGTTCAACATGCAAGGCTGCAAGCCTGTTGATACCCCTCTTCCTGGAGGTTGGAGGAAGGGAGATGCTACTTCGGAGGAGGTAGTGGATGCCACTGCCTATCGACAGTTGGTGGGGTCGTTGATGTATTTGGTCAATACTCGACCCGATATATGCTATGCAGTTAACCAGCTTTCGCAAGCTATGGTTAAGCCTACCAAGCTCTTTTTGAAGGCGGGCAAGCATGTATTGCGCTATATCAGAGGCACATCGGGATATGGTTCATGGTACAGACAGGAGGATGAGTTGAGGCAGCAGTGCTTCAGGCATCGGTATCATCACATCAGAGATTGTGTTCAGCGGAGGATCATGATGCTTTCATATGTTCCCACGGAGGATCAGGATGCCGACATCCTGACGAAGGCGCTCACCAGGAGCAAGTTCGAATTCCACAGAGGCAGGATAGGGATTGCAGATAATCCATATCTTGCTGAGAGGGAGTGTTGAGAATGCAGCAAGATGATGGAGCTTAGTGAAATGAAGTCGCCTTCACTAAGTGGGCCCGCAGGCAAATTCTTGCGCAAAGTCTATTTTTAGACTATGTCTATTTTTAGACATACGGAGCATAATTTGGGAATTCTACTTGGAGATTCTTAAAGTATGCGACATGTCTGTAAAAATAGATGAGACCCTTATTTTTAGGACCCGGGCTATTTTTAGACTGATCTCCTAAAAATATGGAAGTCAAATATTATTTACCCTTAATAATATTTTGACTATAAACAACAGTTTACTCTCTTGGCGCACTTCAGTTTGAGTCATGGAGGTGACTCATGCAACCGACACAAGGAATCACGTGGTTCCTAGGGTTTGATGGCATCTTGCATGGTTGGCTTCAGTTAGACTTCAGTGGCAGGAGTTTTGGAGGAGTTAACGGGACAAGTAGTGGAGTTGTGTTCTGCTTGTTTTAGTTGAACTAGTTGGGATTAGTTAACTAACTAATCAACTAGATATGAGTGGAGTAAATTAAATAATATTTAATTTACTAAATATTAACTCATTAGTCAACTCAAGAACACTACAGTTCACTACAGTGCATGATCAGTTCAGTGGAGACCAGTGGAAGAGGTAGATGAAAGGGTGAGTAAAGCTATCAGTTGGTAGATTTGGTTTGCATGAGATTTGCATTACACTTGGAGGAATTGTCCATGACAATTACGCAATCAAGGGAAGGGGATTCGAACCTTGAACCTCTTCATATACAGGCCATGATTGCGCAATAGAGGCAAGGCAATTGGCGGGGAGTTTTGAACCTCAGACTTGTTCAAAACTGAGTCAGATTGTGAGTAACTTCATGAGAGAGTACTTAGTACTTGTGAGGAGTATTGTACTTGTTTGGTTACTTGATTTCTCCATTATAATATACACAATAGCTGCGGGGTTTTCAGCTATAGGATTTCCCCATACATACTGAGTTAATGTGTGATTGAATTGATGTGAGATTGCTTCTGTTATTTCCGCATGTGACAATTAATTGTAGAAGAAGGTTATGTGTTATGTATGCAATTCGAAATTGATATGTGACCAGGTTAATCTTCAGTGAATAAGTGATTTATTCAGCTAATTTCTACAACCACTGTCGTTTTTCAGATCCCTGCATATACATCTGCTTCAAACCCTAGGATTTCTCTTCAGCTTCTTGTTTTTCTTTTATTGATGTTGTTTTTAACCTATAAAACCCTAAAACATTAAAAATTCTAACTTCCGTGTGTTTTCAGACCTATTGCGCAGGTGATCAGCATTAGTCACAGCTGAGATGACACATTCTTATAAAACCCTCTCCCAAGAGTGTTAGAAGTGAAGGTCGCACTTTTTGGCCCCAAACCTACGACCTAGAGCTTCGGGACGCGGAAAATTGACCAAAACCTGCGACCTCAGCAAGAAATAGGTAAGAAACTGCGACCTCACTTTTTTGTGGGATTTTTTCAGAAAGTTTTCTGGGTTTGTCTGGGCCTCTATTTAGGGTTTCCTGACCTCCATATCCACCCGTTTTAGACCTATACTTGTTCTGTTTTAATCATCTAAGTGGGAACCTAGCCCTATTGGGCTTCAGTACCCTCCACACTTTGTGGAAGAGTTTTAGCTGCTACAGGTTGTTTGAAATTTTTAGAGCATTTAGCCATTTTTCAGATCTAATACCTCACCTTCAGATCTACTTCAGATTGGCTATTTATCCATCCAAATCACCTCCTTTAGTTTTGTTTGGATTTTCCTCTAGGGTCCACTCCACTTCCCTCCAGGAGATAGTCTTTCGCCACCTCATTTACAACAATTTTTCCTCTAATTTTTTGCTATTTATTTGCACCTATTTCTAGCAGATCTGACCTTTAGATCCCTGTCCCTCCTGACCTTAGATCTATTGGCTATTTTGGTGTGTTTTGACTAGTTTTTTTCCCACCTACAGACTAGTTGTTGAGAGGCCCGCCTTTTTGGGTTTAGATTAATGCATAATTAGTTGTTTATTTTCTGTTATTTCAGTTTCATATACTGTTATCTGCAGGTTTATTTACACTTATACAACACACTTTTTCTTTTTCTCTACAAACGTTTGGGTTTTAAAATTAAAATTTACATACTTTACACACACACCCTAAGTGAAGAAGAGCTTGGTTTACACCGCCAAGCAAAGACTTTAACATTGAAATCAACTGATTCTTCACCTCTTCGCCCTTGTTGGTCTCTCTTCCCTTTGTGCCGTGTTTTTTCTGTCATCATTGTGCCACCAAGGCATTTATCCTGGAGACTTCTTGGCCTTCACCCTCAGTTTCCAGTAGGAATACTTACTCTTCCGCGTAGGATTCGAGTTAGTCCTCCATTGAGTCCGCACTCCGACTCCTCTTCTATTTCATTGGGTTCTCCTTCTCGTTCTGGCCCCATTTCTCCTCCTGTAACCTTCACCATGTCTGGTTCAGGACCTAACGTTGGTGGTAGCCCCGACCCTAATGCTGGGAATAATACTGGTGGGATGGAAACATGAACAACCCCGGTTGCGCCCTTGCTCCCCTATATGGCAGGCCTCAGTCTTCCCGATTTTAACTAGTTGATCAATGACCCTATACACCACGATGCTAGTTGGCCTGCTATGCTGACCAAGCTCCCTTTAGACATTCCCAAGTTTCAAGGCCTTGCTAGGGAAGATCCTACAAATCATGTTCAATCTTTCCACATGTGGTGTTCGTCTAACTCCATTACCGATGACTCTGTCCGTCTTTGGTTGTTGCAACATACGCTTACTGGTGAAGCTTCTAAGTGGTATGTTGATCAGGCCTCATCCTCTCATACCACCTTTGCGACTCTTGCCTAGGCTTTTTTGTCTTATTTATAGCTTCCCCTTCATTATGACACTGGTACTGAACTTTTGACTTCTTTCCGTCAATCGTCTGCGACCCGCCTATCCGATCATGTCCAGGAATGGCAGAGAAGAAAGAGCATATGTCGAGCCCCTACCTTCGAAGACTGTGTCTACATAAACTGGTTCCCTAGATCTCTCTTACCTGTTATCAACAAAGATGTCGCATCACATTTCCCTCAAACCGAAGAAGCCGCTCTCCAAATTGCGTTAAAATATGACCCGATCTATGCTCAGTCAGGTAATGTTTATACCGTTCTACCTGATCTTCCTAGACCCGATGGTGCAAACGCACCGGGGGCATCTCATCCTGCTGACGGTAACCTCTAGCGCTAGAATATCCCATAACTGTATTATTTTTTGGAGACCTTTAACTATTTAGAATCTGATTTAGCTTTTTTTTCCCTTCTCCAAACTTTCATCTACACAATTCTCAGTCTCCAGCCTCTCAATATGACAATTTCTTCCTCAGACTCTTACAATTTTCTTCCCATTCATGAATTAGATCATTAAGAACTTCTTCCTTTCATTTAGCTTCTTCTAATTTGAATTTCAGGGAAAAAATACTTCTTTTCATGTATTTGGGACCATCTCCTTGTTCAATTTGATCATATGCTACTTTAGATGTATGTTCTCTCTAGTTTTTCTTTTTGATAAACAAATTCCTCATTATCTTAGTTATACATACCTTCTTCAGCACGTTGTATTTTCTTGTTCTTTATTCTGGCCTTCTTTAAATCATAAGGAGCACTGCTGCACTAATGAGTTCCCATTCAAATTCCACCACTCCTTATTTTTCTTCTTATTATTCTTTTTTAGAGTTTGTACTATTTTTTTTCTTGGAGTAAGCTCCAAATTCCATGAGTAACCACTAATTTGACTCATCCTTTGAGGAGTTCTTGAAATCTGACTCTGGAGCTAAGCTATCCTCTTTGGAGTAGATCCCCTTATTCTTAGAGAGCCTCTTATTTTGATGTTTTTAAGCTTTTCCCCTGAACTTTCAATCATATTCCTTTTCTATATTTATTTGTAAGGGTACTTGGAAAAAAAAATTCCAACTCTTCCACAGTCGAAACATTTGAAGGGAAGCTTCCATTTATACTTTCCCAATCCATGCTTAAGTTTCCTATTAAAGTGAGCCAAATCCTTATCATATTCACAGCTGGAACAATATTGACGATCTTTGTGCTCCTTAGACTTCTCAGATACCTTAAAAATTACCTCCTTTGGTTTAGCCTTCTATTTTCCTACTATTATCTCATAGGTTGTGAGAGTACCAAGAAGTTGTTGCATTGTGAGACTCTTCAGATCAAACATCTCTTCAATGGCTGATATTTTTAAGTTAAATTTCATAGGTATAGATCTTAAGAATTTTTGAAAAATTAAAATCCTCTTTGATAGCTTCAATAGGTCCTCTAATCATATCAATTACTTCATCAAATCTGAGGAAGTACTCTATCATGATTTCTTCTTCACTCATTATTAAGATTTTAAACCTCATTAAAAAGGTTTTATTTTTTTCCTACTTAATTTATCATCTCCTTCACGACTCTAATTGAGCTTGACCCATACTTTCTTAGCAGACTTATAGTGCATAATGTTAGGATATTACGACACATAGGAAATAGTTAAGAATAACTTATTCTAGTGTAGAGATAGGTAAAGTGTGTTTCTTTACCATGTACATTTGTAACTTATAATCTGATGGTCACGATTTGTAGTGATCCGACGGTTATCTCTCACCTCGGTATTAATGACATTTGATCCGTGGCTTAACACTTTATTGGTCCATGATATCTATTTAAAGAGCATGGAGGGTCATTTTTTCGGTAACCGTTTATGAGAGAGACATATGTAACCTTTCTTTTTATATTAATAAATTGCCTGAAGTGGTCGCGTTGGCTCAGGTCGTGGATTGTTTCCCTCTTTGAGGGTTTTAACCACATGATTATACTGGTGTACTAATTTGTGACCTATTTGTGAGCGATGACCTTTGGTTCTTGATCTATAGAACTTACCCTGTAAATTCCTACATGGTATCAGAGCTATTTTAAGGGCTTCGTCCGTTGTTGATCAAAATCCGAAGCCGGTTTGTCTGCATGTGAATGCCTTTTTGTAGATCTACTATTTCTGAACATTTTTGGGCTTGGAGAACTACTTTGTTGTGTTCGGAGTGTCTATTATAGTGAGGAACACTTTTCGTTTCATGCGAAAAGGTTTCTGGTTGCCCAAGTTATGTCAGTTTAGATCTGGAGGTATAAAGCATCTATTTTGCAGTTATATTTGTTAATAGTTCTGCTTATTTCGTTTTTTTTTGTTTATTTTCGGTATTAAGGTTTTATTTATTTACCAGATCTATACCCTCTTCTCTGTGTATGCTCTTTTCTGTGCGCTCAGTGCAATCTCGGCAAATTAGAAACAGGGAAAAGGGCTTTTTTTGCTACGTATGCTCTTTCCCTGCGTCTTTGTGCAATCTCGGGAAATTTGAAATAGTGAAAAAAGTGATAGTTGCCGGTAAGGGTAACTGAAAATATAACATTCTGTCATAATAATTTACATTTCATTTTTTTTTCTCTCGGTTTTTTGTGTTTTTTTGTGTAGGAAAAGGCACGTACACCGGAGAGTAAAAAAAAAAAACCCTTCCTCCTTTCATACAATAATGTGATCCTTTTACTATCTCACTTGGTGAGGGGTTAGTTTATGAGAATAGAGGTCTTGGGTTCAAGTCTCTTTCTCAAGCTTCTTTTGTAAAAAGTTTTTGTTCAAAGGGGCGAAATTAAAAAAAAAAAAAGCCGCACTTCATCCCGTTTCCGTAACTATTCGGCATCTACAACTCAGATTTTTCAAAAGGCATAACTTCTTCATCCGGAAGCCATTTTTCGAGCCGTTTTTTTTGAAACGACCTAATTTTTTGAGATATTTCCATTGGAGTAGTTAGTTTTAGCTTTTCTTAGCTTCATTTAAAAAAAAAATGGAAAGTGCATGCCCGATTATTCTTAACGGCACCAATTATTTCCAATGGCTACTTCACATGGTAGATATACTTAGAAGTAAAGGGCTTTATAGAATAGCCACAAGACAATAAAATAAACCTTCCAATGATGATAAAGCTGCTAAATGGGAAAATAAACAAGATCACTCATGAGGGTTGATAGGAATGTCCATTGCTCAAGATCTTCGATTTCATATCCTTGACATTGACACCCTTGATGAAGCCTCGGAAAAGCTAAAAAATGTTTTTGGCATTCAAAATCAAATCAGGTCCCACCAGCTTGAAAATGAGTTTCTTACTTTGGACCCCAATAATTTCTCCTCAATTGAAGATTTTTTGTCCAAATTTAAGACCCTCAGAATTCTTTTAGAAGGTTGTAAGATCAAAAAGGATGATGGTAGCCTCATCTATTGCATTCTTGCTAAGCTTGGCCCTGCATACTATGTATTTGTTTTTGCCTTCCATTCCACTAGAGAAGCCATCATTTCTTCAGGAACCACCTACAGGAATCCCTCTTTTGATCCCTTTTGTGATTCTTTGATAAGAGAACAAGAACAAATTTTACACCTTGGTCTTATCACTACTGGAAACGCTTCTAAGAAAGCCTTAGCAGCCCAAAAACAACCATTTCAAAAGAATCCCAAGAAGCAGTATCCTAAAAAATATGGTCCTAAACCAAACAAGGGCCCTAAGCAATTTCAGCCGCAAACTGAAAAATCAAATCACCAAAATAATAAGGCAAATCAAAACAAAGGGAAGAAGACAGATAGACATTGCAAATTTTGCAATCGGGATGGCCATATAGAGTCCAAATGTTTTAAGAAGATGGAAGCCTTAGAAGCAACAATGAAGAATCACAACATCAATTTGGAGCACTCTTCACCTTCATCTTCAGGCATGGCACTTTCTACTTGTGGTTGTCAAGCATCAAGATCTGCTTATGCATTAAATGTATCTTCTTCTTCTCCTTCTCATGAATGGCTCATTGATTCTGGAGCTTCTTACCACATGGCTAAAAATAAATCCATGTTTTCTTCTTTAAATGATTGTAACACCAAACATATTTATGTTGGTGATGATAGATCTCTTAGTGTTGTAGGATCTGGAACCATTCATCTAGATAATGGTCAGTTTAATGATGTACTATGTGTTCCCACCTTGTCATGCAACCTTCTATCTGTTTATCAAATAAATCATTCAGGTGAAGGAAAAATAGTAGAATTATCACCTCATAATGTTGTAATCAAGGACCTCAAAGATCCTAAACATATTTTAGCTACTGGCATTGCTGATGATTCCACAAGGTTGTATAAGTTTGGCAACTTTGGGTCATCATCTCTTCCCTCTGTTTTTGTTGCTCATAATGATGATGTGGGCAAACTTTGGCATGAGCGATTTGGTCACTTAAACTATCGCTCTCTTCAAACCCTATGTAAGGAAAATATGGTGACGAGCCTTCCTATGGTATCTTGCCGAGATGGTGTTTTCTCTGGATGTGTACTTGGAAAACATCATCGAGATGGTTTTGAGAAATGTGCCTCTTGGCATGCTTCAGCCCCTTTGTAGCTTGTGCACAATGATTTATGTGGTCCACTTCCTATTGTTTCTTTCTCTGGTTGGAAGTACTTCTTAACTTTCATTGATGATTTTTCTAGACGCACTTGGGTATATTTCTTAAAACTCAAGAGTGAAGTTTTTAACATGTTCTTGGCCTGTAAGGCCTTTGTTGAGAAACAATCTGGACATCAAATTCTAAATTTAAGATCAGACAATGGCGAAGAGTATGTTAACAAAAAATTTATCAACTTCTGCACTGAGCATGGCATTCAATTGCAACATACCATTCCATATACTCCACAACAAAATGGTGTAGCTGAAAGGAAGAATCACACCTTAAAAGAAATGGCTAATTGTATGCTTCAATCTAAAGGACTTGGTCCCAATTTTTGGGCAGAAGCCATTAACTGTGCCAATTAAATAGTAAATCGCACTCCTACTAAGGTTTTAAAGAATATAACTCCAGAAGAAGCTTAAAGCTCAATCAAACTAGATGTAAGTCACTTTCATGTTTTTGGAAGTGATGCTTGGGCCCATATTCCAGATGCGAAACATAAAGCCTTAGAAACTAAGAGTGAAAAATGTATTTTTGTTGGATATTCTGAAGATGTCAAAGGATATATACTTCTTCAACCAAATTCCAAAAATATAATCATTAGAAGAGATGTAAAGTTTGATGAAAATATATTGGCCTGCGAGCCTAGTTCGGTGAGTGTGCCACCTTTGGCCTTCGAGCCTGATTCGGCATATGTGACACCTCTCTCTCTCTCTTCTATTTTTAATAACATTCCTTCTAGTTTAGATGATGACAACGAGGTTGAAAATCCTCCTCCACCTCGTGAAATTGTTCCTTATACTCCACCGCTTCTAAGATGGTTCCGCTCTACTCAGGATGCAGCAGGTTCTCTTGCAGGTGACCCTGCCGATCGATGACGTACACGTTCTCAGTTCGATCCAGAAACCTTTGAAGAAGCCTCCGATCATCCAGATTGGGATGAAGATATGAATGAAGAGTATCGTTCCTTATTGGAAAACGATACTTGAGATCTTGTTCCTCTTCCAAAAGGAAGAAAAATTGTCAGATGAAGATGGGTTTACAAAACCAAGTTTGGACCAAATGGAAAAGTGGATAGACATAAAGCTCGTCTTGTTGCTAAAGGATTTTCACAAGTTGAAGGCATTGACTATACTGAAACCTTCTCCCCTGTTACCAAAATGAATTCTATCCACCTTGTTCTTTCCCTTACTGCCTCCTTTAAATGGGAAGTCCATCAGATGGATGTTAAATCTGCCTTCTTACATGGATATTTGCATGAAGAAATCTACACAGAACAACCCCCTAGATTTATCCAAAAAGACTCCAGCCTTGTTTTTCACCTTAGGAAGTCTCTCTATGGTCTCAAACAAGCTCCTCGGGCTTGGTATGAAAAAATGGATATATTTCTCTTAGATAATGGCTTTTCTAGGTGTCATTCTGACAACACTGTCTACACCAAGAAAGTGGGTAATTCCTTCACCATCCTTGTTATTTATGTTGATGATCTTATCCTTACTGGTAGTGATCCAAACCATATAAACCATGTGAAGTCTAGCCTCAAAAATAATTTTGAAATGACAGACTTAGGACACTTGCATTATTTCCTTGGTCTTCAAGTCTTGCAATCCAAGGAAGGCATTATCCTCTCTCAGTCCAAGTATGCTTGTGATATTCTACACCACTTTCACATGGAAGAATGTAAGCCAACCCCTTCTCCCTTTCAGTCTAGAGTCAAGCTTTCAATCACTTGTACTACCCCTGAAGTTGATGCTACCTTATACTGTCAACTTGTTGGTAAACTTTTGTATCTAACCTGTTAGCCCCCCTATAAATTTTTGACAAGCAAAGTAGGGGGCTAAATTATTTTTGAGCCTTCAAGGAATGCATCTCCCCTGAAGACACGTCATCCTTGAAGTCTCATGTGCCTTTTCCTTTGATGAAATTCCCTCTGCTGACTCCCTTTATAAGGTCTCACTAATTGCAAAAATTGTGCTCCTAAAGGCCTACTTTTGCCCCTGATACCCCTGCAGAATGCCCCATTTTAACCTTTGTTTTCCCCTTGTCAAAATCCCCTCTAATCCCCTAAATCCTCCCAAAATTCCCTTTAAATCCTACAAGTTCCTTTTGTTTGGCCCGTTTCCCCATTTTCCTCCTACCGTTACCCTTTCCCGACCTCAAATTGCATTAAAAATGGCCCAAAAACCATATTCTCCATATTTTTGGGCCTAGCCCCTTTCGGCCAAACCCCTGCACCTTTCCCCTCCACGTGAGCCAGCGCTTAGACCAGGCACCAAGGTGAAAGGCGCTTATCTCAGTTGGATATCGGGCGCAACATTAACCATCGATCTGTATAGATCGGACGGTCGTTGTGCCCCCGCTGCGTCTACAGTTCAAATTTCCACCGCCCCGATCATCGCATCGCAACCATTCATTCAACCCGCAGATCAACGGTCCGTACTTCACCCCCCGCCTGGTGGTCCCCACAATGTGCACTGTTCATAAACCACCGGTTTCCATCGCACCGCATTTGGAGGTTGGGTGGTAATTTTCATTTCGGAGCAATTACACTCATCAAACGATGCGTGGCAACGACATTGTTTGAAAACCACCCACCCATCGCGCATTATCGTTCGGCACAAAACACGACGCGATATCCATGTCAATCGTCCGATCTGAAGCTCTCCATCCAACGGTCATCGCACCCCGAAGATGTGCAGAAGATAAACCAAGGCATCCGTACCCCTGGCCCACTATCCGTCACCCTCTGATGCATTTTCAGCCGTCAATCTCCTCCCGAGATCGAACGATCCAGATTTGATTGCCCTCCGCCATGTCCCCAGCCGTTGATCTCATCCTGAGATCAGACGGTCTAGATTTGTTTGCATGTTTCGCTGTTGACTGTCTCCCGCTATGTCACCATCCCACGTGTCCCATCACATTTTTCGCCCGCCCCCATATATATATGAGTTCAAAGGTCAATTTTAATGTTTTACGTTAAAATTTCATTCTCGCCATCCCTGACTGCATTCCGCCAACTTTCGCCACGACCATTCTCCACCGTAGTCCTACATTTTTCCGCCATTTTACCAGTTTACATGGCCATTCCCGTCATCCCCGTCACATCCACCACCTGCATACATGGTTTTCTTAACAGGTTTTTGTGTTTTGCAGAGTTGTTAGAGGGTGAAAGCCGCCATGATTTCGCAGTCTTTATTACAATGGAAAAAAACGCAGAAAGGACCATTTTTCAGAGGCCGAGATCACGAAGAAATCCTGGGAAGGAAACATGATAGGACTTGCATTTAAAAACAGGGTTTGAACTTTGTAAAACCTCCCCAGAGCCATTAAAAGCACATATTTCACCGACAAAGACAGAAAATGGAGCAGCAGAGAGTTCAAGGCACGTAATTGAATATTTTTGAGCCTTTTTCAGGGATCTAGAAAGCAAAGTTACTAGTTTGGAGACCCTGAGGATCGATCAGAAGGTCCAAGGCACAGAAAATAATACTAAATGGTTTTCACATCAGCAGAAGGTTCTTTCCATAAAGGACAATGCGCCCATACAGTTCTCATCCTATGTCGTGCTCTAGAGATATTTTCCAGCCCTGAAAACAGTCCTATGCTACCAGAGCATTTGATTCACAGTATGGCAGACCCTAGCATCATTTATATACTTTTTGTTTATTCACCAGAAGTACTACAGAGTACTGCAGCCAAAGTACATCAGAGACATACTGGAGTAAATGGAAGCCTAGAGAAGACCACTCTTTCACCCAAAGAGTGCCACTGATAAATTCACAGGATTTACAGAATGGGCCTCGACCCTCTTCCTTTCCTGATTTTTAATGCTGCATTTAGTTTTCACCTACTTTCTCTGCTCCACTTGAGCTATAAATTCATGAAGAAACTCATTGTAAAGGTTGTTGATCAGGTATCAGAGAATTACAAGCTGTTTCTTTTGAGACAAATTCTCTGTGTAAAGTTGTAAGATAGGCTAAGGAAGATGTTTTCAGACTGAGTATCCAGCTATTGGAAATGTTGTACTTGATTGGTGTTGCTTTTTAATATGACAAACACATTTCTTTGGATCCTGATCTAAAGCAACGGTGATGTTTTTCTATCTCTTTGTTTGTGTTTAACTTGCATTCAGTTTCATTTCACTTCTACTGGCTCGCATCAGAATATTGGCATAGGATTTACCCTTGTTAGGTACCCTATGTTTCTACTCTCCTTGCCTTCAATGTTTTCTACTAAATGTATTATCTAAGATTTGATTTCAGTTAATTTAACCAGTGCAGTGAATGTTATTTCCTGCTAGCTGATGTATGAATTAAATGAATCTGTTCTTAGATGTTCTTGTTAGGATTTAATTGAAATAATTTGGAACACTGGGAGGTCTAGAACCATGTTTCTATTTCACTAGGATCCTTTTCAATTGATTGAACCTTTCTAAGATCCCTCAAGCTGGAGGCCGAAGCATTGAAAGTTCAAAGTCTCTCTATGATCTCAAGCCTTTAACTTTGTGTCTTGAATCTTTACTTTTTCCTCCTCTCTTACCATTCCATACCACACTATCATCTTTAAGATCCAATGTTTTAGATGACTAGCCCAACTCAAAGCCTCCCCATTGAATAGCAAGTAAACCCTTTCCTGACTCCATTGCCCAATGGTCTTGAATTCTCCCTGGAATACTTCACCTCTGCCTAAATCCTCTTTTCTCATCCTTGCCTTACATTTAACCCTTCTTTCTTGATAACCAACAACCAAACAAACAATCAAACAAACAAACCCTGTGCCTATAACTAGCCTAATATCTTAACCTCTGAGCTTCAAATTTATATACCTTTGACATATCATAGAGAGATCCCTCTCTGGACCCAGGAGGGCTAGATCCTAAGGTCTAAAAGTGGTTTGATGTTGTCTCATCTTTTGGTCTTGCCAATCTGGCCAAAACATGGGAACCCCAACATAACCCATACCCGTCCTGACCTTTCCTTTGTCGTTGGTTTTGTCGCTCAGTTTATGCAACAACCTCATGAAAGTCACTGGAAAGCAACTAAAATAATAATTCGATATATTCTAGGTACAATTAATTTAGGGATTCATTACAATGCAGGAGCATCTCCATTGTTGATTGGTTTCACTGATTTTGATTGGGATGGTGACCCTGATGATCGAAAGTCTACTGCAGGAGATGTATTCACTCTTGGTTCAAGACGTATTACTTGGTATTGTAAGAAAGAAAGTGCCATCTCTCTTTGATCCAGGTGGATATTGGTGGCCACCCGCCTATTCCACTTAGGGCCCCACCATTGTCTCTTTCAGTTTTTCAGTTTCTGCATAATTTACTATTTTTAGCAGTTTTTCGGGTCCTGAACTTCCGGAGCCGTTTTGAGGCCCTAAACGATGTTTTTTGGGCATCGTGTCTCCAATGAATATCATTCGGTTTCGAAATGATATTCATGGTGAAAGTTGTAGTCCTCGGATAGAGCTTTCTAATGATGTATCATGTACGTCAAACGGAGATAGTATGCCAAAGTTACGTCCCTGGGAAGTTGAAACACCAATTTACCCAAACGAGGCCCATAGTTTTGGCGCTTCATCTCCTAGGGTTAGGTTTTTGGATGTTTAGGATTCACCATTGTTTCTCAATAATAAATAGGCCCTCGAGCCTCATTGTAACTCAGTTCAGAGGCCTGTAGCTGCCACATCTCTTCTCAGATATAGCTACCAGCGCCCTAGCTAGTCTTATTTCCATTCTGTGTGTAAGCAAATTTCAGTTCTTTGATATTAATGAAATGAAGTGTTATTTCCGCCGCATCTCTGTATTTATGGTTATATGTTTATTCTGTTGCATTCCTGCATAAATCCGGATTAGTGGTATCAGAGCGGTCTGCTTTTTCTCGATCCTTCTTTGCATGTCCCCAACGAGGTTAGGGTATAAGGAGCTAGGGCTTGATCTGGTGGAACCTTTGCAAGATCAGCCTCACAAACCTCGATGGACGCCCATGGGGGACGAAAAGAAGGATGAGGGAGCAGGAGATCCTATCAAAATATTGCTCAAGGAGGCCCTCAAAAAACAAAGGAACGCGATGATGGATAACGTTTTTCAGATCCTTCAACGGCTGCCCACCGGCGGTGCATCTGCATCCAGCAGCCACTCTGGAGGTGCGAATCCTTTTAAGGTACAAGTAAATTTTGACATTCCCATATTTGAGGGTCAAATAGACGTAGATTCCATAGATAGATGGTTGAATCTATTAGAAGGATATTTCTCTGTTCATGACTTTTCAGACCGGGAGAAGATTATTTTTGCACTCCTCAAAGCTACCCCCCATGTTAAGGACTGGTGGGAAACCTACCGTGAGAACAAGGACCAGACAGAACCCTCTCTGTTCTCGGCCGTACCAACTTGGAATTCTTTCCGAGACGCCGTCAAGGAACAGTACTATCCCGTGGGGAGCTATGAGGACAAGTACATACAATGGACCACGCTGCGACAATAAAGGGATCAAGATGTGCATGAGCTGACGAATCTGTTCCATACCCTGCGCACAAAGTTGGGTATCAAAGATTCAGAGAAACATTTGGTGCTAAAGTATCGCAGCTGTCTGCATAGATACATTCAGGAGGAAATGGAGTTCCTCGACATCTCCTCGCTTGGTACGTCATACCGGTATGCTGCCAAGATTGAGCAGAAATTCAAACAGAAGAAGCGAGACTTTGGATCTGCAAATCAAAAGCAAGGGAAAGGTGCTTCCAAACCACAGAAAAAAGGACAGAGCCAAGGCATGGCGGCTAAAGACAACCCGTCAAAGCCACAAGAAAAGAACAACATCGCAAATCCAAAGAAGGACACGGGAAAGTGGTGTGAATTCCATAAGAGCTCCACTCACAACACAAGTGAGTGTCAGGCCAAGCAGTTGCTAGTGGCCGAGATGAGGGCTTCTGAGTCAGATGCATGCTCCGACTCCGAATCAGAACCTAAAAAGGGGAATGAAAAAGGGAAACATATTATTGATTCGGAGCCCAATGCCACTGTTGCCACTACAAATATCCAAAAGGAGGAACCGGAAGATCCAGAGGAGGAGGAACGTCTCTTCCACTCCCAGATGTGGGTAAAGGGCTCCCCTGTACAGTTCATTGTCGACAATGGGAGCCAAAAGAAACTCATTTCAGTGGACGCCGAGAAGCAGTTGGGCTTGCCGACCACAGCTCACCCACATCCATACACCATTGGGTGGCTTCACCAAGGACGAGATCTCCGCGTCAGCCAGCAGTGCCACCTTCCCTATAGCATCAAGCCCTTCACGGATGAGGTATTATGTGATGTTGCTCCTATTGATGTTTCTGATGTATTATTAGGACAACCATACTTGTGGAAGCGCCATGCTGTGTATGAGTCTCGACCTCGTGCTGTTATTGTTACTTTGGGAAATAAGTTGTACAGGATACCAGAGGTACCACCTCCTGCGGCTATCTCTTTGGTTACCGCAAAACAATGTAGTAAGCTCATTTCCCAAACCAGGAAATTCGTTTTCCTGATGATCCGCCCCCAGGGCAAGAAGAAGACTGTGGCCATGACCTCCAGACAGGGCTCCTCCGCACGACAACTACAAATGGGTAAGGTCGTGGAGGAGTACGAGGACATCTTCACCTCACCTGGCTGTGGGGTTCCTCTGCACTGTCAGGTCAAGCACCCGATTGATCTGACCCCAGGTGCACCACTACCTAATGGACCGATCTATCGGCGCTCTGTTCTGGAGAATGATGAAATCAAGAGGCAGATTCAGGAGATGTTGTAGAAAGGTCACATCAGACCAAGTTCATCGCCCTGTGGGAGCCTGATCGTGTTGGTACAAAAGAAGGATGGGACGTGGAGACTCTGTATTGACTATCGGGCGCTGAACAAGATCACTGTCCGGAATAGGTACCCAATCCCACGGATTGATGACCTTCTCGACCAACTCAAAGGTGCAAAATATTTCAGCAAGATCGACCTGAAGTCTGGGTATCACCAGGTACCAATTGAACCCTCTGATGTGTGGAAGACTGCCTTCAAAGCCAAGGAAGGCCTTTTTGAATGGCTAGTCATGCCTTTCGGGTTGACGAATGCTCCCACAAACTTCATGAGGATGATGGACGACATCTTGCGGCCATTCACCAACTCATTTGTAGTGGTGTACTTGGATGACATTCTGATCTTTAGCAAGACTTGGGAAGAGCACCTTCATCACATCCGACAAGTCCTCCAAACACTGCGGCAACACAAGTTGTGTGCCAATTTGGAGAAGTGCATGTTTGGCATGACCCAGGTTCAATATCTGGGATACATTATTGATGAAAGGGGGTGCATGTGGATCCAGCCAAGATCCAAGTCATTCGGGATTGGCCAGCCCCGACTACTATAACAGAGCTTCGCAGCTTTCTAGGTCTTGCTAATTTCTACCGTAGATTCGTGTTGGGATTCTCTCATATCACTTGGCCCTCGAGTCAAGTCACCAAAGGAGGAGCGAGAGAAAAATTCTTTTGGTCGGAACCTCAACAGAAGGCGTTCAAAGAATTGAAAAATCGCCTCTGTTCTGCCCCAGTGCTCACCTTACCAGACTTGCAGCAGCCATTTGAGATCGAGACAGATGCCTCCGACTATGCTATTGGGGCAGTTCTTACTCAACAGGGACATCCAGTGGCATATCACAGTGAGACATTGTCTGAGACAGTTCGCAAGTATCCCACCTATGACAAAGAAATGTATTCCATTGTGCAAGCCCGTCGACAATGGAAGCATTACATTTTGGGGAAGGAAACAATCATCCACACAGACCACCGGCCCCTGCAGTTCATACAGACACAAGGGAAGTTGCAGAATGATCGCCATCAGAAGTGGTCCACATATCTGCAACAGTGTCATTTGAACATCAAGTACAAGAAGGGTAGCACCAATAATGTTGCAGACTGCCTCAGCCGACCACCGATCGTGGCGCTCACCACCGTGCTCAACTCTTGTGGGCACGAGACTTCTGATTGGTCGCTTCTCTATGAGAGTGACCCAGAATTCGGCCACACTTACAAGGCACTCTTGGGGGGTACGCAAGTTCCAAATTTTCACCTCCAAGATGCACTTTTATGTCACCTGGGACACCTATGTGTTCCTTCAAGTGAGCGTGCCAAGATGATATGGGAAGCACACTACAGTCGAGTCGCTGGGAATTTCGGGGTCGAGAAAATAGTAGCAATACTACATAAGTATTTATATTGGCCGAACCTTCGAAAGGATGTCAAGAAGCACATCAGATCCTGCACTTCTTGTGCCATTGCCAAACCGACCATCAAGAAGCAAGGCCTATATACTCCACTACCTACCCCTAGTCGACCTTGGGAATCCATCTCCATGGATTACATGTTAGGCCTGCCTTCTACTAAGAATGGAAATGACTATGTTTTCGTGGTCGTTGACAGATTCTTGAAGATGGCCATTATGGCGGCCTGTAAGAAGAATCTCACAGAAGAAGCCACTCCTAAACACTTCTTTGAACGAGTGTGGGTGCACTTTGGGATCCCATAGTCTATCATATCAGATCGAGATAGCAGGTTCCTCAGCACATTTTGGTCCAGCCTCTGGTCAATGTTGGACACAAAGCTCACCAAGTCGACAGATTTCCATCCCCAAACAGATGGCCAGACAGAGGTCGTCAACAGAATGATTGTACACATTCTGCGCATGTACAATTCAAAGCATCCACGCACATGGGACGAGAGCCTCCCCTATGTACAACATAGTTATAACAAGGCTCTCCACAGTTCAATTGGCCATAGCCCCTTTCAGGTGGGCTTGGGATTCCAGCCACTATGTCCCATTGACGTAGCCATGCCATTTGCAGCTGCTCAGGCCGATTCAGCTCATGTCCAGTCTGAAGTTGACAAAGCAAGTAGCTTCATCGAGCGCATTCAACACATCCGCCAACAGGTTCATGATATATTGGATAGAGCCAATGCGAAGTACAAGCAGCGCCATGATCAACACCGGGTGCCACACAACTTCCAGGTGGGTGACAAAGTATGGCTACATTTGCAGAAGGAGCGCCTCACTGGACCCCACCGCAAGCTTCTCCCGCTCCGATACGGGCCGTACACCATCACCAAGGCTGTAGGGAACAATGCATTCGAGCTCAGTATTCCACCATTCCTTGGTCTGCACCCAGTCTTCAATGTGGATTGCCTTCGTCCTTACTTCCCACCTCTACTGGACACCTCAGACATTGCAGAACAACTCACACCAACAGAGTTAAACCCAGACTGCATGGAACAGGCCACCACAGATTGTATCATGGACATACAAATCAAGAACACTCGCCAACAGAAGATCCAACTGTATCGGGTTGTCAAAGCTGGCCAACTCCTGCACCAAGGAAAGTGGTTCACCAGGGACCAAGTTCAGCAGAAATTTCCTCATCTCATGGAGGAACATAACGCAATGGGGACCATTGCTTCCTAAGGGGGGAGGAATGATCCAGGTGGATATTGGTGGCCACCCGCCTATTCCACTTGGGCCCCCACCATTGTCTCTTTCAGTTTTTCAGTTTCGGCATAATTTACTATTTTTAGCAGTTTTTCGGGTCTTGAACTTCTGGAGCCGTTTTAAGGCCCTAAATGACGTTTTTTTGGAATCGCGCGTATAGTGAATATCATTCCGTTTCGGAATGATATTCATGGTGAAAGTTGTAGTCCTCGGATAGAGCTTTCTAATGATGTATCATGTGCGTCAAACGGAGATAGTATGCCAAAGTTACGTCCCTGGGAAGTTGAAACACCAATTTACCCAAACGGGGCCCATAGTTTTGGCGCTTCATCTCCTAGGGTTAGGTTTTTGGATGTTTAGGATTCTCCATTATTTCTCAATAATAAATAGGCCCTCGAGCCTCATTGTAACTCAGTTCAGAGGCTTGTAGCCGCCACATATCTTCTCAGAGATAGCTACCAGTGCCCTAGCTAGTCTTATTTCCATTCTGTCTATAATCAAATTTCAGTTCTTTGATATTAATGAAATGAAGTGTTATTTCCACTGCATCTCTGTATTTATGGTTATATGTTTATTCTGTTGCATTCCTGCATAAATCCGGATCACTCTTTCTTCAACAAAAGCAGAGTATCATGGTGTAGTTGAAGCCAGCAAGGAAGCCATGTGGCTTCGTCAGATTCTGTCTGAATTTGGTCTTCATCAGCAGCATCCAACTACACTTTGGTGTGATAATCAGAGTTCCATTCAACTATGTAAAGATCCAGTTCAGCGTCAACGTATAAAAGACTTTGAAATCCACATACACTTCATCATAAAGCTCATTCATGATCGTGTTCTTGAAGTGCAGTATTGTCCAACCAATGATCAAGTAGCCGATATCTTTACGAAGGCTCTCACAGAAGTGAAGTTTACCAAACTACGATCCATGTTTGGAGTTCAGGAAAGTTGTCATTAAGGGGGTATAGGCTCTAATGCCTCCTTCCTTCTCCTATTGTGTCACTTTTGTAAATCCTTCAATCCTATCCCAATTTGTTCTTAAGGGGGGATGTTAGGATATTTTGACACATAGGAAATAGGCTCCTTTTGTGTCACTTTTGTAAATCCTTCAATCCTATCTGAAGTTGTTCTTAAGGGGGGATGTTAGGATATTCTGACACATAGGAAATAGTTAAGAATAACTTATTCTAGTGTAGAGTTAGGTAAAGTGTGTTTCTTTACTATGTACATTTGTAACTTATAATCCAACAGTCACGATTTGTAGTGATCCAATGGTTATCTATCACCTCAGTATTAACGACACTTGATCCGTGGCTTAACACCCGATTGGTCCATGATCTCTATTTAAAGAGCATGGAGGGTCATTTGTTCGGTAACCATTTATGAGAGAAACATATGTAACCTTTATTTTTATATTAATAAATTTCCTGAAGTGGCCACGTTGGCTCAGGCTGTGGAATGTTACCCTGTTTGAGGGTTTTAACCATGTGATTATACTGGTGTACTGATTTGTGATCTGTTTATGAGCGGTGACCTTTGGTTCTTGATCTATGGAATTTACCCTGTAAATTCCTACACATAACATTTACAAGTTCAAATTGACTAAGGCCAAAGAGAATAGCATTCTTGGATTTAGCATTATTTCCATACACATTTTTACTCTCTTCATGTGTGGGAGGGACATTCGGGACATCATAATCTATCAACATAGATCTCCAAACATCTACTCCCAGGTAAATAACATAGGCTTCCATTCTAACCTTCCAAAATGCATAGTTTGTCCCATCAAAGACTAGTATCTTTGCTAAGTCCCTATAATAATAGTGTATCCCCTTATTGTTATTGTTAGTGTAGCCCCCTTATTGTTATTTTTATGCCCATGTAGTCCCCATATTATTATTATTGTGCTCCATAGAAGCCCACTATTTTTATTGTTGTGCCTTTTCATTGTTATTGTTATGTCGGCTAGGATTATATTGTGACCCCTTAGACTCCTATATATAGAAAGGAGGTTTTGTCATTTGAATCATCCAAGAATTTTTCATTTATGTAATATAAAGGAATTTCCCCCCTCAAAAAGGCTGATTTATAAGTCGTTGATCTATATTTTGTTCTATTTTGTGAGCTGGTTTCATAACATTTGGTATTAGAGATTTGGATTGTAGGGTTTTGCTGCTGCAAAATGGTCATCTTGGCATTTTCACTTTAAATTTTTTCTACGAAGGTTCACAAGCTGGAAAAAAAACCATTTGAGCCAAAATTCGGGGGAAATTCATGTACAAATTTCAGATCTTGTTTCGATGTATTTTCAGAGATATGATATGAGGAAGTTAGGGTTTTTAATGGCTTCTGAATTTCATCTCAAACAGATGATCAAGAGAAAATCTTCATAACTTTCATTTCATACATTCTATTGGAATTATCTAAATATTGGTCGAAAGTAAAAAAAGTGACATGTGGCATGCCATATAAGTTCGCTCTCTTGAACTAGTCCATTATTAGGTCATTGTGGGAGACATGGCATAAATTTATCTTGAAGAATCCAAATTAGTGTTAATAAAAGTTGTCATTGATGTCAATATGACTTTGACTGAGATGTCAATCTTCTTGAGATTCCTAGTTCCAAATGATGATGTCATGCCTCTTGGTTAATAAGGATGCCATTAATGATGATGTGCTTACTCTTGATGAAGAAGACTGAATCTAGCATGATGTTAAGATGACATGGGTGATGGAGGAACATTTGATGACATAGACAATGTCTAGGGACATGACATGAAGAACACTTGATGACTTGATGACATGGATGACATCATGAGCCTATGATGAAGAAGCCTGATAAGAGGAAGCCTATCCATGAAGAAGTCTACATTGCCTACCTCCAATTCTGCACCAATAAATGACCAGTCACATTAAAAAAATATTTTTTGCTATATTAGAGGCAAAATTCCTTAATGACACCTACACCATCTTGAAGAGTATAATTTTTCCTTTCCAACGAACTATTACTCAGCCCGAAAATCCAAGAGGTTTGAAAGTTATTGATTTTTCAAGTTTAAGGTAAACTTTTGTCCTTGAGTCGACCTGTGCTAGCCTACCCATGTCAGCGTACTCTAGAGACGTGTCCCTTCATTCAAGTAACATAATATGTATCTATAGAGACCGTAGATCCTCATTCTAGTAAACATTTCGGTGATATATTCACATATGAGGTACAAAAGTAAAACAGAAAGATGAAGAGGATGTTGAGTTATTGTTTGGAAAATTTCTTGTATTATCCTCAGCTCGGATTGCAGACCCACTTGTGGTGAATTAAATTAGTGAAAATTACAATCACCTATAGCTGCCTCAAGCTCAAACTTGGTGCTAATTGGAACAATGACCTAATAATTGTTGGAGAAGCTCGAATAGGGACTATTGGGGTGAGGTTGCATCCACAAAAGGGCTGGGCCACCACAGAAAGACAACCGCAGGCCTTGAAGGAAATGTGGGCAGTTTTGGAAGGTTGTTTTATGTTTTTTTTTGTCTCATTGGAGGCCCGAATTATTGCAGGAAGAGGACACAAGGTGTGAGGTTATTTTAGGCCTGTTTTATGGTGTTGTAATGTGTGGGAAGGCTCTGTTTTGTACAACACAGGGTTCTGGTCTATTACAAGTGTAAGGGCTATTTGGAGCAGCAAACAAGGGAGCCACAGATTATACCTTGTCTTGGAGAAGGGTTGGGCCTTGTATCACTGTTTGGAAGGATGGCATAAGGCCTAGGGAAGGCTGGAAACTCTCCTAGAAAGCAATATTAAGGAGCATATATTTCATAGGATTTTTGAAAGTCATTTGTGGTGATATACTTATACAAAAAAAATATTGTAGACCTTGGAGCACATGTTTTTAAGCATCTAATAGAATTTTATTAGAAGAATTCTTGCAGAAATTTGTTGAAGCAGATTTGGTGTTGGGGCAGAATTGAATAAGCTTTGAAGCAAGAAGTCTTGGAGTCATTTTGAAGTAGCAGGTTTGAAGATTTCTTATTGAAGACACTTTGAAAGACCTTGAAGCAGCCTACTAAAGAACCCCTATAGGCAATTCTGAATTGTCTCAAGACATTCTTGATTGGGAAAATTTGTGGGACTTGATAGGGCAGATTTATTCCAAGTTGGGCAGCCTTGTTAGGCTTGATAGACAGAACTTGCTGGAGTCTCCTCTTGTGAACATAATAGGGCCAAGTTGAAGCACTCTCTGATGTAACTTTGAAGAGTTTGAAGACTTGTTTGGAGGGTACCTTGAAGACCTTCTTGAGCATACCTTGGAGAGTCATCTAGAAGCCTATTGGAGACATTATTGGAGACCATGATGCATTGTTGATGTCATAATGATGTAACGTTGAAGAAACAAGTGTTTGGGTGACATGAAGAGCAGTGGAGACACCTTCATGTGAAGAAAAAGGTTGTCATTGATGAAATAACGTGGAGACTAAGTGAGGGGATAGCTGAATATTGTCAGGGTTCGTTGAAGAAGACATTGGGAGCCGTGGCATATAACCAAATATATCTTCACAAATTGAAGCTGGAGGTTGAAGCCTCATAGAGACAAGGTCAGTGCCTTGGAAGATAGGGTTGGAGCCCTAGAGGATTGGAGTCCTCAAACCAGGTCAGAGCCTGTACCAGAGATAGGGTTGGAGCCCTAGAGGTTGGTGCCTCAAATTGACAAGGTTGGAGCCTTGGAAAGACCAAGTCGGTGCTTGGCACAATACAAGTTGGAGTCTGGAAGATTGGAGCCTTCATCTAGGGTTGGAGCCCTATATCATTATTGTACTTTAATTATTGTAAATAATAAATCAATAAAAGTATCTATTCCATCATTGTTCATTTTGTGTTCTAAATATAAGTGATCTAATAGGTAAAATTAACAATTGAAAAGAAATACTGATTCACCCCCCTCTTAGTATTTCCAACAATTAGGTCTAACATGTGGAATTGGAAAGAAGATGAAGAGGGTTACAACATAGCAAAATATAAAATATTGGGGATCCAAAATTACATATACATCAATTTCAATATCGAGCTCATTAAAAGAAAGAAAAAGGTCTGTATTTTTTTAAAAAAATTGCGTAAGTCTTGTTTGAAAAATCAATTTGAAGTGATTCCAAGGGCATATTGAAGCATAGATATCAATATTGGGTTCTAAAATTCCCCCAAAAAAGAATTCCAAACCCATTAAGACCTTAGAAGGATCTACTATGAATCAGGAAGAGGAATAAGTGAAACATGGTATTTCAAAATTACGAGACCAAGTGCAACAAAATTTTCTCTCACAAAGAGTAACAAAAAATGAAATGGAAGCTAAGATGGATGGTTTGAAGAAAGACATGGATGGTTTAAAGAATTTCGTGGAAGCTAAGATCAAAGGTATAGAAGTGTTATAGGTCAATTTGGGCACCATTCCCAATGACCTGGTTAACTGGACATCATCTCTAGGACCAATGATCAAGGGTCTATCATTCCCTATCATTTCGGTTGCTACATGCCCTAAGACAAGAAACAAGACAAATCAAGCAAGACTTTCATCAAGCAAAGGTTTCCATGGTTTGAAGCTTATTATATAACATATGAGATCTCACCAACGCAGGCTCTAAGGGGCCTAAGTGCGTTGCATATGCAGGTAGCCCCATGCAAGGCTGCTTTGCAAAG
This sequence comes from Pinus albicaulis, assembly GCA_034641835.2. Classification (NCBI taxonomy): domain Eukaryota; kingdom Viridiplantae; phylum Streptophyta; class Pinopsida; order Pinales; family Pinaceae; genus Pinus; species Pinus albicaulis. The sequence goes on from MU968411.1 coordinate 69,670,070, forward strand.
CACTTCCCGACATTCACAGGTGCGTTGGTCACATTGGGAGAAAAATTCTCATTGTTCCGGAATCTCCACTTGGCCAGTGCCTTCTAGAAGAGTTCACATGTGTCAAGCTTCGGATCCAAGTGTCCATTTGACATCTACATGAATGGAAACATGTCTTGCCTATTTTTGGAAAGCTATTGATTGCAAAACAACCTATAGTTCATCTATAAATTGAACACAGATCTAAGTGTTTGAGAAGGAAGAATTTGAGTAGAGAAATGCTGGAGAATTTTCAATTGAGATCTTGGTTTGTGAAGCTACTGCTGGAGAGATTTATGCTGTGATGAGAGTTGGGAACTTTGCTGGAAGGTCACTTCAAATCAATCACTAGGTTGTAACCTCTCCTTCTATCATCAATAAAGAGTACTTCCTATTTTTCCCTACATGAATATATGTTAACTTTGATTTTCCATGTTTTAAGATCTTGGTTGATGAATGTAGTTTATGCTTTACTGATTTAGCTAACTAGCTTGAATAGATATCTATATTATTGCATCTTCTGCTGTTTCAGTGTTCTTTCTTGCAGGAAGCATTCAGCTCACAAACCGCTTGAATTTGAAGCTGCGACAGAAGTGACAGAAGGAACCATTTGGAAGCGGCTAAACAAGTAAGCCTCCAATCCTCTCTGTGTATCTATTCTGAGTTAGGAGAAATGGTAGTACAGTCTTTCACCTGTCTAGGGAAGCGTAATTTATTCGTAGATTACAATTCTGGCCCAACAAACTGGCAACTCAACTGGGGAGAATTTCTCTTAGTTCTAGGTGTTTTAGTCTTTGATTTGATTTGTAATCCACCGAGTAGCTATTACACATAAATATTAGACTTTTTTCAGAGCTTAATTTACAAAGACAGAGAGTTAAACAATAGCATTTTTCCTTGTCTACTACACCCAACGCACCCTTAGATTGGACATAGTGCTTTGCAGAGCACTGTCTCCTTTCCAAGCCTGCGTTGCAGAGCACTGTCTCCCCTTGGAGACTACGTTGACTCCTGAAAGTGACCAAATTCCCTTGAATTTGACTTTGCAACTTGCTTTAGTTTTTTTTGCTTCTATGTTCTGAAAAGTTTGATGCTCAATTGACCAGTGACTCTATATACTTCTTCCTCCTTTGGCTGAAAATTTGTTCAATGTTTGTTTAATTTTTTTTTCTTTATCATTGGAAAGTTGATTTCAAATTATTTTTCATGGTTGCATTAAGAATCATTTGCTTTCGAAATAGGAAATTGTCGTAAAATCTTCATTTCCTTGATAGGAGAAATTGTTCTTGAAATTCTCATTTTTCCTTCAAAAGAGAAATTGTTGTTTGTATTCTTCATTTCTCGAAAGTAAAAAGCATTTGAATTATTGATCTAGTGCACCTAGTTTCTTTTCTGCATTCATAACATTAAGGAATCTGAAAAAGAAAAACTTGCATTTGCATGTAGGATTGTGTGTGTGTTTGCAAAAGGAACATTAGGAAATCTACATTTAGTTTTTGATTCATTGATTTTGTTTTTTTTGTTCATTGATTTGTTTGCTCACGAACTATTTGCTCTTTCCCTTAGTAGCTAGGTTCTTCATTGAAAAAGATGAAAGTGAAAGTTTTTTTATCATTCTTAGCTTGCATTTTAGGAATTTCATATACATCATCGTGGTGAACCTGAAAGGCAAATTTTTAAGCAAGATCAACATAAAATAAATCTCAATTTACTTAACAACGCATTGGAACCTTAACGATAACATTTAGAAGGTCTAGGTTAGAGACGTGTTCCAGCGTCGTAAAACATAGTAGCTGTCGTTAACTTGTCTGCGATACATTCCGAGTGTGATACCTCACTCCACGTACGTAAGTATATCGTAGCTCATCCACGTACTCTTTGGTATATCGGGAGGTGTTACAGTATGATAAGTATAAAGGGGTGCTCTCATTGTGCGGTTTCGTATCAGACAACGCTAATACGGACTTGGGCCTCCATGTACCTTCGGGTATATTTGGGAGGAAAAATTTTAGGTGCTATCCATCCATAGTGAACCATGTCGGCTGCCCTGAAATTGTGATACACCGAACACAACATTCGGGGAGATTACCTGCCCGTACTTCTTGGTTCGCTAGGAGGTATTCTGCAGTTCACAGTTTCTTGGTAAACCCTTTTGCCTAGCATTACCCTCTTTTTGTTTTTTTTTTTTTGGATAAAATAAATCAATAATCATGGAAGAACACAATCCTACCCCTCGTATTTCACGTAGATTATCTTTAAAACCACCTTTACCGCCGGAAGTTACTTTTGGTAGGTGAAGGCGATCACGATCTGCCGAATCAAGTGCAATTTATACCTATGGCGAAACATCATATTTTAAACCAGAGCTAGCTCAAATTGTTTCCACACATCCCGGTTCATTTACTATTGTCGAAACGGAGTCTTCACAACTACCTGTGGTCACGATCCATTTAATCGCTGAGACCATACCTCCTGGACCCGACGTTGTTCAATCACAAATTGATCCAGATCTTATCTCTTATTTTCTAGCACATCTGAATCCTGAATTTGAAGAACCGGAAGTTGTTCCTACCTTGGTCATCCCACAAAGTTCTGTAGCTATTGAAACTCCCATATCACACAGTCAACCGTCTGAAATATATTTTGGGCCTGATGGTGAAGTTCTTCCTCCTGGTTTAATTGCGATTGAAGAAATCCCACCACTGGATACACCTTTAAGTCCAACCCATTTTGGGGGAGACCTTACCTGTACCAGTCTTTTCCTCAATTGTTTCCATCTGCTTTTGTTGATCCTATTTCCATTCAGTCTCCCGTAGATTTTGGAGAGTATACATTTGGTCATAAAACCATGCCTGAACCAACATCTTTGGTTGGGTTTGCTGTTCCAATTACGTCAGCTCCTACCCTCGCTACTTCGCTGATGTTCACAACCTCACTAGAATCATATTTGCACGGTGGCCCTTCGGTCCCAACAGGCTACAAATCATTGTCTGGCACTTTCTCTGGTACATATTCAAGACCATGGTCTTTACCAATGTCATCATCTGGTGTTTTAACTTGTAGTCCTATAGTTGGTACTAAACGACTTGATTCATTACATACATCATTAGGGCAATATCAAGTTGGTCCTTATGGGTAAATTCCTTTAAGTACCATATCAACTGGACTCCCAACATTTGGAGAAAATTATTTTTCGTCTTATTATCCTCCTTATGTTGGGGGGCAACCTTTGGTCACCCAATACAACAGTACTCAGTCACATTTTTGTCAAACTAATGTTGACATGAATGTTTGTCAATGGCAGCCCACTTTTCGTATCCAACCACAAACGATTGTACACTCGTATCAACCGGTTCAACCTGTTACACCCACTTCATTACCACTTGTCAATACATCTATACCCCTGTTATAGAATAAAAATATTGTATATCAACCTTATTAGGCAGGTTCTTCAACTCAATATCATCAAATTTTGGGTCCATAGACTCAAAATCCTTTGGTTAATTTACAACAACCTGTATCGGGGATCATTTATTCACAAGCTGGTGTACCATTTTATGGGATATCACAAATGCAACCTGGTTATACATATCAACCAAATCCAACTTACACTAATTTGGGTTATAATATTGGTGGATAGACCCCTTGACAACCATAGGCGCAAATTCCTCAAACTTCATATCAACAAGTAACATATCCAGGTTTTGGTCAACATAATTCACAAGCGTTTGCTATGCAAAACAACCCCTATCTGGGTTTCCAGCATCAAATTCCATATGCTGGTGCTCAAAGACCTGTTTCCCAAGCAATTCCATCTTACCATGGCTATGCTCAACCTAACCTTAATAAACAGTTGCCTTTTGTTGCAACCTTGGAATTACCAGATTTAAACCGATTAACCAATGATCCTATCCATTATGCTCCTTGGTGGTTGGTGATACCTCATAAATTACCCTCAGACATTCCTAAATTCAATGGAAACCCTGGAGAAGATCCGTCGACTCATGTCATGACTTATCATTTATGGTGTTCATCAAATTCCTTGAATGATGATTCAGTTCGACTACGTCTTTTCCAGCGTACACTTATAGGTCTAGCAGCTAAATCGTACATTGAGTTACCTAGAGCTTCTTTTGAAAATTTCTGATCTGAAAATGGAATGTACTTGTTTGAGGGTGCAAGGTATCCATTTCCCATAATTTCAAATTGAGCTATACACTCCAAGTGACCTCTGAAAATGTGAGAACAAACTATTTCCTATACAGAGATGGATTGTAGGGGCATTCACCGGATGTTTCACCTTTCTAGGAAAGGATGAATCCGGAGGCTACCTGGCCCTCTACAGACTCTGCCTAAGGAAATAATATGTAAACACTTAGAAGTCTTTGACATTCACATACTTGAAATTTGATGTCTTGCGGAATAAGACAAATAACTTTCTGCAGCTGAGTAGGTGATTATGTGTATATGAAAGTTAGGTATATTTGCTGTTTAACAATTTATATCAGTTTTGTTTAGCATATAATCTTCAGCAAATAAAGACATCAAAATGATAAGCAGTTCACCCCCTTCTCTGGGCTACATCTGCTGGACCAAGCCTCTCAAACTAGGTTTGTCCTCTTGTATTAAAAATGCTACAAAGGCTAATACAAGAATAAGAATGTCTCGAAAGACAGATCTGTCTGTAAATACAGAATCAGAAGATAGGAATTAGCTGAACATGCTCTTTCCCAAACACTAAACAGTGAAATTTGTACCTGCTACAGTACTTTTCCCCAATTGTCCTTGGTGGCCCTTTAGACTTGCAGGGAGAATTTTGAGGTGAAGATGACCTCAATTGGTTCTGAAACCTCTTCCATTCAACTCAGAAGGTCGAAAATATCAGAAATAGACTTCTGAATCACCAAAAATGGATGGACATAGCCCCCAAACAGCTCCAACACTGAAATGGCCCTCTTGGCCCTGAAAGCTTCCCTGAAGCTAAACAGTGAGAAGAATTCCTCAAAAGGAAAAACGAGCTGTAGATATGGATTCAGAATGCTGAAAAACTTCAGGAATGATCTTCATTCCTCATTCACTGGCTGCACAATTCCCAATGCAGCTCCCAAACTGATTTGGCCCTGGTGGCTCCTGGAACTTCCACGGAGAAAAATCACCTGCAAACGGCCTCAGATGGCTGTGAAACCTATGCCAATGGCTTCAGAAGGTCGAAGAGACCCAAAATCAAAAAAAAATTCGTCTTCAAAGGCCTCCCCCATCAAAAGTTATGGCCTCTTTAGTAAACTGCCTCTTTCCCCTTGAGAAACTCCACTAAATGTGGAGGAAGTGCAGTTAAGGGCGCTAAAATAGCAACAAGCGCCAAAATAGGGCGGAACCGCCATAAAAGGCGCACAGTTAAACGTTGGCAATTAATGTTATGTGCCGTGTTCACAAGTCCGGCGGTTAAACGTTGCAATAATTGTTTATGGTTAACGTAACCGTTTGTATTTAAAACAAACGTTTAATATTGAACAACCCATAATATAAAACATATCCAATGTTTTGGATCCGCCATGCGCGCCAATGATTGAGGACCGTGGTTCTCCGCCGCGTGGTCCCATGGGAAGGGGGGCTGGCCCTTCGCGGCTGGCCCCCTTACGGGCCCCGCCCAAACAAATACACACCTTAAATATTAATTTGTCCGCCACATAAAATCAACAACAGAACTGTGGCCCGGTGGTAAAAGCGTGTGGTTATTACTCCGGTGGTCGCGGGTTCAAATCCGTTCGAGTCCGAAATAAAATTTTAAAACGCCATTTGCATTCGGCCTTGGGGCCACGTGGCGGCCTCCGGGCTAGCCACGTGGCACCCTCTGATTGGCTGCCACAATGGAATATTCTCCGGAGGTGTGCACGAATATTCACGGGCTAGCCACGTGGCACCCTCTGATTGGCTGCCACAATGGAATATTCCTCAGAATATTCTGCGGAATATTCCACGGAATATTCCCAGAATATTCTGTGGAATATTCTTTTTTTAATAAAATTTTCCACAAGCCAAATTTGCCCTTTTTTAGTGGAAATTGAGAAAACTTTGAAGCTGAATAACTTCTTCATACGGAGACCATTTTTCGAACCGTTCGTGGCGCCGGAATCAGGAAGACGAGCTCTATCCGGTCGTTCAGGTTCAAACCAGTTCTGAGCACTTTAATTTTTGACCATTTTACAACACTTGGTCCTGAGCTCCTGATCAATTTCACTGCCTTAGCTACTGTATTTTTGACCCATTTCTAGTTACCGATCAGATACGAAACTAGAAAGGAACTCTTGACCAACTTCAAATAGAGTAATGCTACTCACATTTCAGATCATATTCATGAGTGGCATCGCCATCGATGAATGGTTAAGAAATTTGTTCCTGATCAACTCCTTGCTAAATGGTTCATTAAGTCCCTCTTACCATCTATAACTAAGGATGTGGCTAAAGGTGGCGTCGTCACAGAAGAGCAAGTTATCGCTCGTGCCCAATATTTGGACTTGATTTATACTCAGTCTGGCATGCTCTATGAAAAAATCCCAAATGCGCCGTGATCTAATTTCAATGTTCCTCTTCAAATAATGGACTCTCATGTCGGAGACGGCTTGATAGGCACTTCAAACACACACCACACTACTCCATCTGATCCTGCTCCTAGTTCCGAAATTAATGCTGTGTTATTTGACAAAGGCAAAAGTGACAAGCAACCAAGAAGTAAGAAAAAAGGGAAATCAAAGAAAAATAAAACTTCTAACCCACAGGAATGATCATTTGATCAATCGTCTGGACCACAGAAACCTCGTTATCCATGCATAATTTGTAACGAGGAACACTTTGTTAGGGATTGTCCTCACCATGCTGAAGTCTCCAAAAGCATCAAGACTTCTCATGCATCAGCTGTGTTGACAGACCCATTTCCAAATCCGGACACAAATTTGGTTGCTACGGATCCAGCTCCTAGTTCCCAAGTGTTAATGTTATCCACCACAACACCTTCACAAGATATTTTGGTGTCAACGCGGAATAAAGAATATGGTATTCTGGCCACTGATCAACCTACTAAATCGACAAAAAATCCATATAATGAATCAGTACCACCTCCTGTTATTCCTGAATTGATGATTAAGCCACCAAAGGGAGTAATTCATAAATCAAAATATAATCCTCGAGCAAGAGCTGCACAAAATTACAATATAGTTTAAGATTTGGCTCAATCCCCTTTAGCTATGTCTGCTCTTGAGGTATTAAAAAATTGTCCCTCCCAGAAGCAAGCTTTATTGTTGGCCATTGGTGGAATTGATTCGACTAATTATAATCTTGTCATCTTTAATCATACGGGCGATGTGCCACAATTACCAATAGAATTAGCATTCTCCATACAAGTAAATGTTCTCAATCACCTTGTTCATCACACTATTATTGATGAGGGAGCATCTACGTGCATTATGTATCTAAAATGTTGGAAGTCACTTGGCTCGCCGCGATTATCACAATCATCAACGGCGTTGAAGGCTTTTGATGGAAGAAAATATAAACCTTGTGGTATTATCAATAAACTACAAGTTGAATTAAGGGGAAAAACAGTAAGTATTGATGTTGAGGTTGTTGACGGACCCCTTGACTATAATATTTTACTCGGAAGACCATGGGTATATGCAATGATTGCCATTGTTTCTACATACTTTAGAATGATTACCTTTCCACCTTTACAATCACAGTCATTAATCAATTATCCTTTTTTTCCTTTGCTTCGCATGTATCTGGAAGTGTTCTGTTTGTTCACTTACCCCAACTAGAAATTTAGAACATTGGTGTAGGAGTCTTAAAGGATTCCACTCTTATGGGAACCTTTGCATTACCGCCGCCCGCGACGTCGGCAGAAATTGCAAGCATAGAGACCTGCTACATGCTTTCTTCCACTCTATCTGGCTTAAGGAAGAGTACGGGTGATTCTAATATTTCTACGTTGGATGATGTTTTACCACCCAGCGTTATTGAGATACAATAGAAATCAATCTATTTGGCTTGGGCGGCAAATCCGAAATCAGCGTCGCTGAGTGTTTGGGTTGATAATTCATTAGATTTTGGTACTCAATCTGATCCATTTTCCTTAAAATTTTTGACAGATGAAAATATTTTGGAACCTATGATGGTAGAAGGAGAACCATGGGAAGATTATAATCATCGTTCCCATCTTCCAAATTATGAAGAAAATAATCTCAGTGAACTATATCACCCATCCATTCAAACTTTCTTTTCGAATTATTTTCCAATTAATGCAATTGAATCTGAGCGAAATTTATCTGATATCGAAGAAACGATTTCTATTGATATTTCGACTAAACCTGACATTGTAGAAAATATTCATGTCGGTGTATCTTGTTCTCCATTAGAACTTGATTCATATCGCTCTCTTTTTTGTGAATTTCGTGACGTATTCACTTGGTCTTACGAGGAAATGCCAGGCATAGATACTAGTATAGTTGAACACACTATTAATATGTATCCTGATTTCAAACCGATGTGTCAATGGCTTCATCCTGTTCATCTGAAGAAAACTGTTGCCATCAAAGCAGAAGTTGAAAAATTTTTGTGTACTGGTTTCATTTACCCTATTATGCTAACTGAGTGGGTTTCCAATATCGTTCTTGTTATGAAAAAACAAGGAACCATTAGAGTGTGCATCGATTGTCGGGATTTCAATCAGGATTGTCCAAAAGACAAATATCCTACTCCCTTTATTGACCAGATTATTGACGATTGTGCTGGATGCGAGATTTTTCGTTCATGGATGGATTTTCTAGCTACAATCAAATCAATATCTGCCCAGATGACCAACATAAGACAACATTCATCTGTCCCTGGGGCACAATCACATATAGGAAACTTCCGTTTGGTTTAAAGAACACCGGGGAAAATTTTCAGAGAGCAATGGATTATGCTTTCAACGACATCAAGCACATTGTTCAACCATATCTAGATGATTTACTAGCGCATTCACAAAATCGGATTGATCACCCGATGCATTTGAGAGCCATTTTCTTACATTACCGACACTACAAGATACGCCTCAATCCACACAAATGTGTGTTTTGTGTTGGTTCTGGTCGATTGCTCGGATTCGTAGTCTCAAAAGAAGGAATTAGAATAGATCCACTGAAGGTATAGGCAATTCTTGATTTGTCTGCACCATCAAACTTACTTCAGATACAGAAACTTCAAGGAAAGGCTAACTTCCTGAGAAGGTTCATTCCAAACTACGCTGAAATGGCTAAAGGATTTACTCAATTATTGAAAAAAGGAGTTCCCTTCCATTGGAACCAAGTTGCACAAGCTTCTTTTGATCCTGTCAAGGACCATCTTGTCCGAGCGTCATTAATGTATCCTTCTAGTTATCAAAATGATTATTTCCTATATATCGCCGCGGTTGAAACGACAATCACTATGGTTTTGGTCCAAGTAGAAAATGGAATTGAACATCCGATCTATTATTTGAGTCGTAATCTCAATGATACGGAAGTTAAGTACTTGTACGTGGAAAATCTTGCCTTGGTAGTTGTTCAAGATGTCCAAATATTTCGCCATTATATCCTGCTCCGAAAAACAACAATAGTTTCGGATTGCAACCCATGACTTACAGCTTATCACGTCAATTGCTGGGGGGAAAATATTCAAAATGGATTGTCATTTTGTAGGAATTTGATTTGGAATTCATCAAATCCAAGTCAAATAAGTCTTTAGTTTTGGCTGAGCTTCTCTGTGACCTTCCCTATGATAGTACTGCAACTATGTCAGAACCATCTATTCTAGACGAGTCTCTGTTTCTGATCAGATCATCTGATCCTTGGTATGGATATTTCATCATTTATCTCCAAACCCAAAATTTTTGACCTAATACCTCTTACTCTGATCAGCGACGTATTCGATACCAAGCCAAAGATTATCTGATCGTCGGAAATACACTTTATCATCATGGTGTTGATACCATTTTAAGGAGGTGCCTCACTCATGAGGAGGTCGACAAAGTATTAAATGATTGTCATGCTAGGGCTTGTGGTGGAAATTTATCTGGATATGCTACCGCGCAGATGATACTCTATGCCGGTTACTTTTGGCCTACTATTTTTCGAGATTGTATCCTCGCAATCAGAAGTTCTCATGCATGCCAAATTTATGACCGTAAAATCCAAAAACCACCAGCTCCAATGCATCATGTTGTCTCTGCTGGACCATTTATGAAATGGGGTATTGACTTCATGACCTGTAACCCTCCTTCATCCGGGGGGCATGGTTATATTATTGTCGCAGTCGACTATTTTACCAAATGGGCCGAAGCGATGCCTACATTCAACAACACAGGACAAACAACTGCATTGTTTTTCTTTAACCACGTTATTGCATGGTTTGGGGTCCCACAAGCTATAGCTATGGATCATGGGAAGCATTTTCGCAACCATATGATTTATGAATTGACAGCCAAGTAAGGATTGTCACATGATAATTCTACTCCTTATTATTCACAATCAAATGGACAAGTCGAGGCTACAAAATTCTTAAGTGAATGCTTCAATGAATGATAGGAGTCCATAAAAGGAATTGGCACTTGATCCTATACTCTGCCTTGTGGGCATATCGAACCTCGGTGAGAAATGCAACCAGATTCACTCCTTTTCAGTTGGTGTATGGTTTGGAAGCTACCTTACCAATCCAACGTGAAATATCATCATTAAAACTCGCGATAGACTTGTTACCTGACACCTCAGAAGAAGAAGTGAGTCTCCTTAACCTCATACATCTAGATGAAACACATCGTGAAGCCCAATTGGCCAACGAAGCGCATATGAGACGTATAAAGGCGCAATACGACAAAAATGTCCAGCCTCGCATCTTCTCAGAGGGTGACTTGGTCCTTCTTTATGATCAGGAAGATGATGTAATAGTTACAGGGAAATTCGAGCCATTGTGGCATGGCCCCTATATTGTCAAAGAGTTCTTACTAAGGGTGCCTACGAGTTAGTTGATTACGATGGGATTCCATTGGAACAACCTAGAAATGGGTTGTATTTGAAACGTTACTATGCTTAATCATGAGCATAGTAATTTTTTGTATTATATTGTTCATATGCTGTTGATTTGCATTCACTATCTTAATTTGTTTTTAAAGTTTTCTTGATGTTAGTAATCCAATTTACATTTCATCGTAGATGACTGAATCTTTGGAACCATTTGTTGGATATGCTAATGGTGCAAGTCGTAGTACGCATAATCTATCCTCTGCAGCGTGGGCCATTTTCGCTTTGAACGACGAGTTAGTGAGTTTTCAATGGATTTTTATTGGTAGATCGACGAACAATATCGCTGAGTATAGCATGTTGATCGAACTTCTCTCTGATGCCATTTCATTTGGTATTAACCACATAATCATAAGGTTAGACTCACAACTTGTGGTACTACAACTTACTAGTATTTATACTATTAGAAATCCAACACTTCTTAGATTGTTCCTAAGAGTTCAACTTTTGGAGAGACATTTTGATTTCATTCAATATCAAAAAATTTCCAGAAATCTGAACACTTTAACTGATTCATTAGCTAATCAAGTTTTAGATAGAAATTTGCGACATAGGCAAAGAAAACATTCACATCATTGAATAGGATTGCGCATTAAACATAGGAAAAACTTTGAAAACACATAGATAGATAGTTATAATTTTTTTACAAAATTTGTGCCCAAGACACGTAGGTCATCTGACCTCAAAATGTATGCAAAAATATCACAAGTAAACTAGTGGTGCTCATGGTAACATGCTATAGATCTAGCAATCCTACGGAGCAACCGCATCCAATGGTTAGGAACCCTAATAGTGTGTCGCTGCAGTTGCATGGGTAACTCTTCGAGCCAGAAATCCAGAATCCCAAAGGTTAATCCCTCTATGTGCTGCTGAAGCTCAGCTAGAGTCTTAGCCATATCAAGGTCCTAAAGGACTGCTCTCCTGACAGCCCTCTCTGCTGGCACATCTACCTCGTGCTCTAGTTCCTCTACTGGTTGAATGCGACCGATATTTGCATTACATTAAAAAAATTAGTTTAGTCTTGGAAAGAAATCAACACACAAAACAATGTATAAACCTTATAAAAATAAAAAAAAATGGTCAAATCATTCTTACCCATTGCACCCCACTGAGCGCCTTCTGGTAATACTAGATCTGTATCTCCTCGGAAGTCGACGCCTGCGTATGCATACTCATCGATGGCGACGATCTGTTGCCAGAACCAGGCAAAGAATGTAGTTGAGAACACAATGGTCGATTGGCCTGCATGCCTACCCATGAGTTCTAGCCATATTTGCATTCGAGGATCTCTAGGACTAGATATATCCAATGTTACATGTTGTGGCTACATTAGTGGAATCTGTTCCAAAGCGAAGGAGATGAGGATGGAACCATAGCTGAAATTTTTCTTCCTTCCTCCCTTTGCTTTATTCAGTTTTTCCTTTATCTGAGATAGAACAACTTCAGACCAATTGAAGATTGTTGGCTCTAAACACTCTAGTGCATACTGCATATATGATCGGTTCGCTACGTGGAGTGTAACAGTGCCAACAAGTTTTGCGATTGTGAAAAGGATGGTTCTCAAAGGCAAATCCCTGACATCCTGGATGTTTATTTTCCCATCTTTGCTAGGTTCTATCCCTGGATAGCAATACTGCATAACATAATCCCTCACTGTCTCTCATCCAACGGTAGACCCTGTGAGAGAAATGGGCAAACCCCTCCTCTACAAACCTGTGAGAATATACACATCCTCAACTATTATGGAAAACACTTGATTTTTATGTGAAATTCCTCTATCGCCAGATCCCATGCTCGAACTAGGAACTCCAAGAGTTCTATTTGTTGCCTCATTCCTGACAATTTGGAGTACTTAAGTAGCTCGCAATCTCTTAAGGCTCTTACAGTACTCGGATCATTAAAGGAAATCATATCTTATTCTTCATGTTCTCTTTCTCTCCATGTAATCGTCATTATAATCTAATGGAAACCTGAAAATCAACCATAAGATCCATTAGATACCATTCATTGCAAAAAACTAGGCAAATTTTGGACACAACAAGAAAATCAAAAACTTCAACTGTGCCCAACGCACTCCCTAGGCTGAGACAATGTATTGCACATGTAGGTACCCTTCACTGTACCTACTATGCAACGCAGGTTTTGACATTCAGGGGTGCGTTTCCCTCATTTTGGGTATAATTTACCCTAGGGGGCCTCAAAACCCTAAAAAACTGCAAGAAATTGGAATGAAATGAATACTGAAAGAAATAGGAGGTTCATGGCACTAACCTGGATCAAACGGCGACGAAATCCATCCACATAAACGACTACAATCAACGACTGAAGTTCGAGGGAAAAATCAGGTTTAGAACTCCAAAATGAAAATGTTAACTATGGAATGGTAAAAATGAATAGTGAAACTGCTTTTTATAGTCATTTAATTGTTTGCAAGTTAAATTTATTGCTATGACTATAGTTTTATTATGTTTTTATCATGAAACAGGTATTTTTAATCCATTTGATGTTGGTCTGAACAGGAAATACAACTTATGAATAGATTAGTTGTGCAGATTTATTCAAAGAATGACTTGACCACAAAGCATAATTTTTCTCCTTATTTTTTGAGCTTTGTTAAAAACGAAAAAGGATTTGAAGCGCACTTTTATCTCTTTTTAGAGCTTTGATAACAGCGGAAAAGGAACCCCTGGAGTCTTCTTTCAGCTCTTTTCAGACTCCGATAATGTGAAAAGATTGTTGAGCACTTGTCATTTCGAGCTTGTTAAAGTAAATGAATTGATATCTACTCAGTATAAGTTTAACCCTTTTCCGAACTGAGATGGATTATTTATGAAAAAGGAATACCTTGGTTAAAACATGACCAAAGAGGTTCTCTAAGATATTATTTTACACTTTTTCGAATTTGAGTGACAAATTTATGAAAAAGTACTTTTGGAGTTCTCTTTCATCCTCTTTTTCAGACTCTCTAAATATGAAAAATGATCGGGCTATCACTGTCGTTAAGCTCGTTAAAACATACAATCGTGACGAGCTTGTCGATCATGGCAAGAATCGAGTTTCATTTATTGCTAGACTCATTAAATTATTAAATAGCGATACTTTATTCGCCCGAAGGGTTGAATTATAGATCAAGCAAATGTTATCCTCCTCAAGCTTGTCAAAAAATAAAGAGGTACTGGTCGACAAATGACCGGGGAAAATTTGGGAAAAGTAAGTAAAGTTTCTTTTTGATAGCAATTCGCTCTTGAACATGACACTTCTTTCACTCCATGTCCGTGTCTGTTTGGGTTGGGTAATCATCTTGACAGTTCATTCACACCTATGGTTCATCATACCTTCACTTCAGTTTTGGGCCAATGCTACCAAATCATCACAGTGTCGCTGATATGTTCAAGAGAATTCATCCAGTGATTAAAAACTCATCCTTCTACAATACTTGTAAACCTTAATTTTCATGACCATCATCCCTGAAAATTGCTATATCAAGTCATACGCTTGTCTCCGAAATCAGCAAATTCTGTTTTGCAATAAGGTGACTTCCTATCGACGACAAATAAATATCTAGGAAGTTCACCTAGAAACATTAGATTCCAGTACCATGAGGCTTGTTACATTATCGACAAGATCCTCGCTTCTAGACCTTTGACCAAAAGATTTTGTTTGGCGTTCGACATCAAATCATCTATTCATGCCTTACGAAATGTACTGCAGTATCTTGAGGGCCATTTTCATTAATGGTGGTTCTCTCACGTTTGTTAACAACTCACATTATTGGCTGGTAATCAAACGATGTCTTTCCATGTTCGTCGACAAATCATATATTCGCATGGCTAGACTTGTACCCGAATGATCGAGTGAACGAGATAAGAAGACCCCGGATCTAGTTTCATCCATCTGGGCTATGATTTTAGGATTTTTGTACACATCATCTGTACGGTGACCTTACATACAAATTTTCATCCAAACATGGGCCTATATCTGTAGGCGTGTCTGCATTTGGGCAAAATTCCAATGTAGACGACTTTCTGAATTATGTACATGTTATTAGATTGTTTTATGTGCTAACTATGGGAATGCCTACTCTCAACGATTATGATCAATAGAGGATATATCATGATGTAATTTATTGTAAGATTGATGCAGGTGACCATTCCGCTTCATTTCCAGGCTCATCACAGTGTAAAGCATCTCAATCAAATGTTCTTATTATTTGGATCTCATGCTTTAGGGGGCAATTTTTATAGGTCAATTTGGGCACCATTCCCAATGACTTGGTAAACTGGGCATCATCTCCAAGACCAATGATCAAGGGTCTATCATTCCCTATCATTTCGGTTGCTACATGCCTTAAGACAAGAAACAAGGCAAATCAAGCAAGACTTTCATCAAGCAAAGGTTTCCATGGTTTGAAGCTTATTATATAGCATATGAGAGCTCACCAACGCAGGCTCTAAGGGGCCTAAGCGTGTTGCATATGCAGGTATCCCCATGCAAGGCTGCTCTGCAAAGCACTTCCCGACATTCACAGGTGCGTTGGTCACATTGGGAGCGAAATTATCATTGTTCCGGAATCTCCACTTGGCCAGTGCCTTCTAGAAGAGTTCACATGTGTCAAGCTTCGGATCCAAGTGTCCATTTGAAATCTACATGAATGGAAACATGTCTTGCCTACTTTTGGAAAGCTATTGATTGCAAAACAACCTACAGTTCATCTATAAATTTAACACAGATCTAAGTGTTTGAGAAGGAAGAATTTGAGTAGAGAAATGCTGGAGAATTTTCAATTGAGAGCTTGGTTTGTGAAGCTACTGCTGGAGAGATTTATGCTATGATGAGACTTGGGAACTTTTCTGGAAGGTCAATAGGTTGTAACCTCTCCTTCTATCATCAATAAAGAGTACTTCCTATTTTTCCCTACATGCATCTATGTTAACTTTTATTTTCCATGTTGTAAGATCTTGGTTGATGAATGTAGTTTATGCTTTACTGATTTAGCTAACTAGATTAAATAGATATCTATATTATTGCATCTTCTGCTGTGTTAGTGTTCTTTCTTGCAGGAAGCATTCAACTCACAAAATGCTTGAATTTGAAGCTGCGACATAAGCGACAGAAGGAACCATTTGGAAGCAACTGAACAAGTAAGCCTCCAATCCTCTCTGTGTATCTATTATGAGTTAGGAGAAATGGTAGTATAGTCTTTCACCTATTTTTCTAGACTAGCACCTGTCTAGGGAAGCGTAATTTATCCGTAGATTACAATTCTAGCCCAACAAGATGAAAAAATGAAAGGAAACATGGAAGATATGAAGAATGGTCTAAAATAAGACATGGAAAGTTTGAAGGAAGGCTTGACAAAGCTTCTACAAGAAATGATTCCTAATGGCGAAACAGTAGTAGATGAAACTCATGATGAGATCAAAAGAAATGTTAATCATGATTTCATAGACTCTAATGTTGGATTTAAGATCCACCATATTCCAAATATATATATGAGGAATTTTTATGGTAAGTATTTGGTAACATGGATACTACAAATGGAGCAATATTTTGATCTCCATAATGTGAAAAACACACAAAAGGTATGCATTGTAACTTTAAATTTAGAACAAAATACATTTGTATGGTATCGATGGATTTGATCTCATAAAAAAATTGTCACTTGGTCAATTTTCACAGAGGAAATGATAGCACATTATGATGATACAAAGAGCAACACCCTCTTTAGCCAATTGATAAATCTCAAACAAAAGGGTTCAATGGTGGAGCACATTGAGGACTTCCAAAAATTGAATATAAGGGTAACTGATATTCCAAAGGAACACAAGATTGATGTTGTCATAGAAAATTTAAAGGATAACATCCAACATGATGTTCGTCTTTGGGAACCTGATTCATTGGAGAAGGCATTCAGGTTGGCAAGAAAAAATGAAATCAAAATTATGGTGATAGGGAATCCTACACTCACAACTATAAAGATGGAAGTGTTGCTACTCCTATAATTCCAAAAAATACACGGTTTACACCACAACAATTGGAAGAAAAAAGAGCAACATTTGTGATATAAAATACACTAAAGGTAATAAGTGTGCCGAGAAGAAATTATTTTACATATATTGTGATGAGGAGAAAGAAAATTAATAATAAACTTCAAAAGAAGAGGATATACGCTTGGAACTAACCCTAGAGGAAGAAGAAATGAATCCAATCATATCCTGTAATGCATTGGCAGTAATTACCAATCCTCAAGCTCTCAAGATAGAAGGACATATCAAGAAGAAAAATGTAATAGTGTTGATTGATTCAGGTAGTGCCCATAATTTTATTCATTGTATGGTAGCCAAGGAATTGAATTGTTTCCTATACCCAACACAAAAGTGTTAAGTGATGGTTGCAAATGGAGGAACTATAAATTGATATGGAAATTTCCATAATATAAAAATAACCATGCGAGAATATGTATTGAATAGTCCAATGCTCTCCATCCCAATGGGTGGTGCTGATGTTGTACTAGGAGTACAATGGTTACAATATTTGGGGACGATAGCTTTTAATTTTCAAGAAATTTTCTTGAAAAAAAATTCAGAAGGAAAGGAAGTTGAATTACGGGGTATCGTAGGGAAGACATGAAAGATAATAAGCTCTAATGCCATGAAAAATATTATGAAGAAATAACAACGAGGAGTATTTGCACAATTATGCTCACTACAGGTTCAAACATCAAATCATATATTTCTCAAAATCTCTAAAAATTCTTGGACAATCATTCCAAGGTATTTAAGAACCCCAAAGGTCTCCCACCTATTCATGATCATGATCATGCTATTCATTTGATTCCAGGAAGTGTTCCTCCAAACATAATGCCTTACAGATATCCTTATGCTCAAAATAGTGTGATTGAACATATGGTTGCAGAAATTCTAGAGGCTGGTATAATTCAACCTAGTCAAATTTCTCTCTGCTCCAGTAGTATTGGTTCACAAGAAGGATGGATCATGGCGTATGTGTACAAATTATAGGGAGATAAAAAAGCTCACTATTAAATATAAATTTCCCATTCCCGTCATTGATGAATTATTGGATGAATTACATGGAACAATTTACTTCACCAAGCTCGATCTTCGTTTTGCATATCATCAAATTAGAATGAAGACTGAAGACATTCCGAAAACAACACTCATAACTCATAAGGTTCATTATGAATTTCTGGCCATGAATTTTTGCCTTACTAATGCACCTTCTACATTTCAAGGTTTGATGAATTCCATTTTCAAACCCTTAGAAATTTTTGTTAGTATTTTTTTTATGATATACTAATCTACAACAAGTCTTGGAAGGATCATGTTCAACATGTCGACATGGTGCTGAAAATATTGGAGGATAAACAATTATATGCAAAAACCTCCAAATGTTTCTTTGGAGTGCATGAGGTGGAATATTTGGGTCATATTGTGTCTCATGAGGGTGTTAAGATAGACCCTAACAAAATTAAATCCATTAAGGAATGGAAAATCCCTACAACCATAAAGAATATTCGAATATTTATTGGGTTAACAGGGTATTATCGCAAGTTTGTTAAGAATTATGGGAGAATATTGGCACCTTTAACATCATTACTAAAGAAATATGCATTTTCTTGGACTCCAGAAGCAACTAAGGCATTTGAAATTCTTAAAGAGGCAATGTGCCAAGCATAGGCCTTAGCTACACCATACTTCACAAAAACCTTTATTGTGGAGGGAACTCGGGATTTTAAAAAAATTACCACATGACCAAGAAGGAATTTTTTTGGGATGGCCTTAAATCTGATATTCAAAAGTTTGTCGCAGAAATTATGGTTTTCCAAAAAACTAAAGTTGAGACAATTAAGACCCCAGGTATATTACGACCTTTATTGATCCAGGGTAAAATCTTGATACCCTTATCCAAGAACTTTTAATTCGGCTGATAAATAGAATTGCATTTACTTAAGACGTTAAAGAACTGAAATGAACAACTGTAGTTGTAAATAAGAGGAACATAAATGAACAAGATCAGTAATCATAAGAACAAGTCGTTTGATGACGGAGTTCATCCAGGAGGGACTACATCTCCAGGCCTCGGTGTCAAGATGGTGTAGGCCGCTGCATTATGTGTTGTTTGAAAAAGATGTACATGGATGTGCTTTCCTATGACATACAAGGAAAAATCGCCCTCACGCAGGAGTGGCTTGACTTCTTTAAGAGATGTTCTACTGCAGAACTCTCATACATAGAGAAAGACTCCTATCAGTATGACCATAGCCGACATGTAGCAAATAAGAGCATCCCGCCAAGGTGGCATAAAAGGGACTCATACATGACACAAATCCATAGCTGAAAGTACATCAATAACAACACAAAGCAAGATCCCACAACTCATGTATCAACCGGGATCTGCAAGACATAATGCATCTCAAAGAGAAATAAATGAAGAAGTACATGGAATACACATCATATACCTCATGTTTCCATTTGCTGAAGGCTGAACAACTCTGCGGCAGAATCTGAAAACACCATCAATCTTGTGGCGCCGAGAAAGTGGAAAACGACTGCTCACATGTAAAAATCTGACACCGGCATAGTCCACTTCCAAAAGTGGTTGGAAAATCAAAAACTCAGATGCAGAAACTGAGTACGCCATCAGACTCGTGGCGCTGAGTAGTGCTGAAACGACATAAAATTTGTCCCATTTGGACAAAGTCGAAATTTCGCCCTCCTGAAAATTGAGCCTCAATCAGGGTTCCGCCTGCCTCTTTCTGGGCTCATGGTTCCACATGACCTGCAATTAAAAAAAATATTAAATCTCGATCTGCGTGCATGCTCTCCTGCTCCTCCATGGCTTGGGCGCACTTATGAAAATTCTGGGTTTAAATAAAAATTGTGGGCGGACTTATCCAAGTCAAATCTGTTGGCTTGTTGGTAAAACGCGCTGTTTGTTAAGGAGAGGTCGGGGGATCAAATCCCGCCTCTCCAAAAATATGCACGCAATTTTGTTTTAAAAACAATATAATAGTGTTTTGGGGTGGTCGGGCCCGCATTGGGCGGCCCGCCCCCAACCTCGCCATACGGTTTATATATGTTATATATATGCGGTTTTAACAAATATTTTTGTTTTATGGTGGTGCTTCGTGGGGGTCCGACGGAATATGGGTATGCAGCGTGGGCGGACGGCGGAGACCGGCGGTGGGTTCAACTCCCCTTTGGATCACGATATATAAAAACATATATTAATATGGTTGCGAGGGTGGCGGGGGTCACGGCCGCCACCCCCTTTTTTTTTAATAAATTTTTGTTATTAAAAAAACAACCTGGCCATTTTGAAAAATCCGGTTTTGGACCGTAGGGGTCATTTTAAGCAGGCCACAATTTTTCCTGAAATCTGGCCTGAGCTTGCCGGAATCCGGTGGCCGGAAAAAGTCTAATTTGTGCCTTCCTTAAGGCTGTCCAGTCACCAAGTCAACCTGGAACTTTGACCGCTTATAACTTCTTCATACGGACTCGGAATTGAGTGCCGTCTGCGCCATTGGATTCAGAAAGACGAGATCTACAACATGAACCTAGTTCAAGAATATTTTGAACACTTTGATTTTTGAGCCTTGTACTCAAGCCTCTTGTACCTGTACCTGATTATTCCACCTGGATCAAACCTCCCCACTGAGGAGCTTTTGGTCCTCCAAAAGCATCAAGCTTTACGTATCATCAAATGTCTACAACTGTCGTTGAAAGGCGCATCCCCAAATGACTCCTTCACCTGGCGTACTTCGGAATCAAGATGCAAATCCATCATGTACAACTGTGGAAATGCAAATGTCTGAAAAGGAACATCCCATGAAGACTCCTTCACCTCACGTACTTCGGAATCGAGATGCAAAGCCAACACCTGCAACTGCTGAAATGCAAATGTCTGAAAAGGCACATCCCTTGAAGACTCCTTCACCTCACGTACTTCAGAATCAAGATGCAAAGCCAACACCTGCAACTGCTGAAATGCAAATGTCTGAAAAGGCACATCCCATGAAGACTCCTTCACCTCACGTACTTCGGAATCGAGATGCAAAGCCAACACCTGCAACTACTGAAATGCAAATGTCTAAAAGGCTCGTCCCTTAAAGACTCCTTCACTTCTGTCTTTCGGAATGGGAATTCCAACACCTGCCTAAAGCTGCAACGAACATTACATTCTCAATGTGACCAATAATGACCCAGATGTTTCCATACTTGCCACGAGTTTATAACATGCACTCGGTGGTCAAGTTTACAACAAAATGGAAATCATACATCAACAAAATTACAAGACCAGACCTCATCGTCGCATTTCGAAGTGATGGAAAAAATCCTCATCACTTTTACATGAAAGAAATGCATCAGACGACCCATACAACATGACCAAAACATAATCATCGCATCTCAAAGTGATGGCAACAATCATCACTTTTACATGAAAGAGATTCAACATACGACTTATAAAACAAGGCCAAAAAAATGTCATGCCGCTTAAACGAGTGATGGAAACACATCATCACTTTCATAATAAAAATGCGACAAATGACTTACAAGCATGGCCATAACAAGCTTAACATCTCTAGAAAAACAATCTAGAAGAACCGCTTCTCATTTATTAAAACAAGTGGATCATTTCCCTGTGGCGAACTTGCTTGTCGATTAGCTCTTTCAACTGGTGTATGCATGGGCTCTTTGGCTTTACGGCGCTGCTCTGGATGAAGTTTCCAGCATGTGGATCTTTGGTGGCCACTTCGATCGCAATGGGTGCAAAAGTTCTTTTTCCTCCAAACCTGCTTAACTGATTTCTTTTCCTGTTGGGGAGAAGGCTTTTCATGCCTCTTCCGCCTTTGTGCTGCCATCCTCTTCCAGCACTTAGAAATCACATGGTTATTTAAACCACAAAAATAACAAGCTTTACGATGCCATATTTTACGACCATGGTTATCGACATTCTTGTAATCAAAATGCACTTTGGAATAATGAGACTTAGTATACCTTCTGGGGTGGTCTCCGGTGCCATCATGATGATGGGAGCTCGCCTCGGTTCCTTCACTGCAACGTTCACTGCCGTGGAATGATGGCGAAGTGTCCCTATCATTCCTCTTCCTTGGAGAGTTCATCATTATCTGTTTGCCCTTGATGTCCTTCGAACATCCTTCACCATTGTACCCCAAACCTGCAAAACGAGGTCGTTGCACAACCTCCAATGGTTCGGTGATGCCTTGGCCACGAATGCCAAGTCCTCCTCCTCTGTACCCCATTTTAGTGAGGAGCCTCATGCCGGTACCTGTGATTGGTATCTCCACACTTCCAACTGAAATTACATCATGTGAAGAAACTGAAGAAAAATCAACACTATTTACCTTAGGTGTTGATTGCGAAACAGATGAAGAAAGCTATTGTAAGCCTTCGTCGCGCTTCACTTCCGTCACTGCCTCTGACACGGCTTGTAGCTGAAGCTGCATCTGCTACATCTCCTCCTTCTCTTTCTGTAGGAATGCTTTTAAGGCATCATGATCTCTCTGAAGAGTTTCGTTGTTGCGTTTCAAATCTTCCCACGCTTCTGTGGTGGCTTGCAACTGAAGCTGCAACTGCTGCTTCTCCTCCTTATCTTCATGTAGGAACACATTCAAGGCATCATGATCTGCTTTCAGAATTTCATTGTTGTGCTTCCAATCTTCCAACGCTTCTATTGTGGTTTTCAACTGAAGCTGCAACTGTTGTTTTTCCTCCTTCTTTGTGTGTAGGAGGGTCTTCAATTCCTCGTTCTCTGCTGCTTGTTTTTCGTACGCCTCGTACAATATGTCCGCTTTCTCGGACACCCTGAGCATGGTTTCGTACATGTCCTTGACACTTTCCATGGCTCAACTCAGCAAACGTTCAATGTTCACGCCTGCAATCCAATCAACAAGAATACCTGCTCCGATACCACTTGATCCAGGGTAAAATCTTAATACCCCTTAACCAAGACCTTTTAATTCGGCTGATAAATAGAATTGCATTTACTTAAGACGTTAAAGAACTGAAATGAACAATTGTAGCTGTAAATAAGAGGAACATAAATGAACAAGATCAGCAATCATAAGAACACATCGTTTGATGACGGAGTTCGTCCAGGAGGGACTACATCTCCGGGCCTCGGTGTCAAGATGGTGTAGGCCGCTGCATTATGTGTTGTGAGAAGAAGATGTACATGGATATGTTTCCCTATGATATACAAGGAAAAATTGCCCTCACGCAGGAGTGGCTTGACTTCTTTAAGAGATGTTCTACTGCAGAATTCTCATAAATAAAGAAAGACTCCTATCAGTATGACCATAGCTGACAATAAGAGTATCCCGCCAATCCTGGCAAACAAGGGATCTCAAAAATACACATAGAAAATAAGAGCATCCCGCCAATGTGGCATAAAAGGGACTCATACATGACACAAATCCATAGCTGAAAGTACATCAATAACAACACAAAGCAAGATCCCACAACTCATGTATCAACCGGGATCTGCAAGACATAATGCATCTCAACGAGAAATAAATGAAGAAGTACATGGAATAACACATCATATACCTCATGCTGCCATTTGTTGAAGGCTGAGCAACTCTACGGCTGAATCTGAAAACACCATCAATCTTGTGGCGTCGAGAAAGGTGAAAACGACTGCTCACATGCAAAAATCTGACACCGACATAACCCACTTCCAAAAGTGGCTGGAAAATCAAAAACTCAGATGTAGAAATTGAGCACGCCATCAGACTTGTGGCGTCAAGTAGTGCTGAAACGACATAAAATTTGTCCCATTTGAACAAAGTCGAAATTTTGCCCTCCTGAAAATTGAGCCTCAATCAGGGTTCCACCTGCCTCTTTCTGGGCTCATGGTTCCACATGACCTGCATTAAAAAATATTAAAACCTCAGACTGCGTGCGCGCTCTCCCGCTCCTCCATGGCCTGGGCGCACTGTAAAAATTCGGGTTTATATACAAATTCTGGGCAGACTTATCCAAGTTAAGCTCGTTGGCGCGTTGGTAAAAACGGGCTGTTTGTTAAGGAGAGGTCGGGGGATCAAATCCCGCCTCTCCAAAAATATGCACGCAATTTTGTTTTTAAAAACAATATAATAGTGTTTTGGGGGGCCGGGCCCGCATTGGGCGGCCCGCCCCCAACCACCTCCGCCATACGGTTTATATATGTTATATATATGCGGTTTTAACAAATATTTTTGTTTTATGGTGGTGCTTCCGTGGGGTCCGGCGGAATATGGAGCCGCCGCGTGGGCGGACCGGCAGACCCGCCGGTGGTGGGTTCGACTCCCACCGGCTCCGATATATAAAAACATATATTAATATGGTTGCCGGGTGCGTGGGGTCCGGCGGGGGTCATGGCCCGCCGACCCATTTTTTAATATATTTTTGTTTATATAAAACAAAATGTGCGTTTTTTAAAATTCGGTTTTGGACTGAAGGAGGCAAATTAAACAGGCCACAAATTTTCCCGGAATCTGGCCTGAGCTTGCTGGAATCCGGTGGCCGGAAAAAGTCTAATATTTGCCTTCCTTAAGGCTGTCCAGTCACCAAGTCAACCTGGAACTTTGACCGCTTATAACTTCTTCATACGGACTCGGAATTGAGTGCCGTCTGCGCCATTGGATTCAGAAAGACGAGATCTACAACATGAACCTGGTTTGAGAATCTTTTGAACACTTTAATTTTTGAGCCTTGTACTCAAGCCTCTTGTACCTGTACCTGATTATTCCACCTGGATCATTTATCCATTCCAAGTCAATGTTGGGAGGAGGCTTCAATGGATTTTATCACAGGTTTACCTAAATCCGAAGGAAATACTATCATCATGGTGGTAGTTGATAGACTTACCAAGTATGCACAATTTGTTTCATTATCTCATCCATTTAAAGCCAGTACAATTTCTACTGCATTTATGGAAACAATTAAAAAGCTACATGGAAACTAAAAGATTATTGTAAGCGACATAGATCGCATTTTTACAGGAAATTTTTGGACGAAATTATTTTCTTGTTTGGGTACTCAATTAGCTCATAACTCATCATATCATCCTCAATCTGATGGGAAAATTGAGATAGTGACCAAATGTTTGGAAGGATATATTTGTTTCTTTGTGTCTAATAAACATAAACAATGGGTCAAGTGGTTACCTCTGGCTGAATGGTGGTATAAAACTTCCTTCTATACTGCAGCAAAAATGACCCCATTTATGGCAGTTTATGGATATCATCCACCCTCCATCACATCATATTTAAGAGAAAATTCTAAGGTTCAAGCAGTGGAATATCACATCGAGCATCAACGACAAGTTCTCCAACTCTTAAAGGGTAACCTCAGCTTGTCACAGAATCAAATGAAACAATAGGCAAATCAAAATCGCAGCAAAAGAAGATTTGATGTAGGTGACTGGGTATTTTTATGGCTACAACCATACAAACACATTTCCCTCAAGCAAGCTAAGAAGGATAATAAATTATCACCAAAGTATTATGGTCCTTACAAAGTGTTGCAAAATATTGGTACTATGGAATACAAATTGGAGCTTCCTGCATCTCCCTGAGTGCACCCTGTTTTCAATGTTTCATGCCTAAAGAAGGTTATAGGTGACAAGCTCCCAGTTCAACCAATATTTCCAGAACTTGACAAAGAAGAAAAAATCATATTTGAACCTTAAGCATTCACAGAAATAAGAACTTGACAACTATGAAATTGATCAATTTCAGAGTATCTCATCAAGTGGAAGAAATTACCCGCTGAAGATTCAACATGGGAGATTGATAATTTTATACAAAAGCATCCAAAACTACTCAAGAGTTGAGGATAACATTAGTTCCTGAAAGCATGCTTCTGCATGGATCTACATGTTGTTTTTCCATCAAAGTGTAAGGCCACTGTAACTTCCTTAAAATTTGAAAATGGGATTTATTTACTCGACCATTGAAGTTGCATTAAATTACAAAATGAGTCATTTCATTTATTTAACTCTTCATGGAGTATAAGTGAAAATAGAAGAGACTTGCTTTTGTATGGATCATGTTTTATTAATACATTCTGTAGATTGTGGTCCTCTCTATATTTTAATATGGAGCTCTTTACGATCACCTTTAATCCAACCACCAACCCCCTTGTGCACATTTTCCTAGTTGTCCCAAGCTTCTTCTTATCCAGTTATTGCCAAGACTAGTTATGAAATAATAACCAAATATGGAGGACTTATCTCCAAATCTTCCAACTCATCCATGCCTTTAATCATATACTGCTACTGATTCGAAAGCACAGATGCCCTTGTGCCGAAATTTTTTCTAAAAACATTACATAAGTGTTCTGGGCTTTTGAGCATTGACCCACTAATGTGTACCACTGACAATGCATATTCGGCTTGTTTCATACATTTAAACATATTCCCACAGTTCCTTTTTCTTTTTTATTAACCCGAAATCCTATGGTCATCAAACACACACAAACCAAATATTAGGCACAACCTTTAGTCGACGAATTTATTCCTCCAATGCACTTTTCTTTTAATTTTGTCTTGCAAGACCTTGGTCACCAAAACACGCAAAAAAACCATCTTAGACAACCGTTAGGCCTAACTCATAGACATAAATATTTTCAGATATGGAGCCCAGATGCCCACGTACCCATAACATTTTAAAGTGAATTCTATAAATCTTATGAGTTTCCGGGCTTCTCGGTCTCTGGGATTACCCAGAATTAGTGCCATCCCATAAATCTTTTAAATAAACCTCTGGGCTTCTGGGCTATTAACAATATAAAATTTTATAGGCACAATAAATTATAAAAATGTCAATCATAAGGTACAATTAAATATTTTCAGAGAAGAGATAAATAAGGAAATACCAAAAATTTAATTTTTCCTAAGGTTCAGATGGAATTTAATGGACAACACACCAACAACAAGGGATTTTTTCACACAACGTGGTTATTCCTTCGACAGCTACATGGTCCTAGAGATGTTGAAATGTCACCATCTGGGACCACTTGACACACTTGGCCAAGATGATTCTCTACCTAGTACTGTCAAGGACAGTTGAATTCAAGCCACCTTAAGGAGGTATGCAACCCACAAAGGAATCCCCTCCCCACTCTTGGGTTACTATCAATCTTGGGCCAAGAGAGGGAAGAGAAGTTCAAAAAATTTCTATATAAACTGGCCATGGGAAGAGAAAAAGGAGACACATTGTTATGTTGGCCAAATTTCTCCATAGAAAACCAACTTGCAAGTGTAACAACCAAAGGATTGTAATGAATCACATATTGGCCATCCAACATTTCAGTCTAAGAGAGAGCTTCACCATATGACAACAATCGACATCCTTTTGAGAGAGGGAGGAGGTACTTGTAGGAAACTTGATAAAAGGATCCCCCCTTGTTCTAAGTATTTGAGCTTCATAGCTCAAAGGAATCACTTCAAGAGAGTTTAGAATTATAACAACCAGTTGCTAAAGAGGTGCATTTTGGTACATACGTGTAGCAAAAACACCACCATAGGAATGGTGAATTCATTGAATTCCTATTCTTAAATTAATGGTTGTATTTTGCTGGTCATTCTCCCTTCTCAAGTCTGCTACGAACAATCCTTTCATTCTCCGTGAGCTTCTCCTCACACTCAGTGATTGTTCCAAACAATAGAGAGTGCAATTTTTTTAGTTTTTCCCGACAATGCGCATTATCCTCAGACAGATGCACACTTTTCACCTGTGGGAAGATAACCCATGTGATATACCTGCAAGCTAAAAATTGTCATATCTTTTCCATTTGTAAGGTGATTGGAAATCCCTAAGAACTTTCCATCACTATGTTCTGCATCTTACTACTCTTAGGACAGTTAGTTGTTGCACTAAATCTCTGTTAGCATAGAAAATATGTGTTTTTTAATTTTAGTTATTATTTTAAAATTACACATAATTTAAGTAGGAGAAAAGAAAGTGGCCCTAATCCACACATGTATTATGAACAAATTATTTGCTCACAAAAATACAAAACACATAACTTAATTAGTAAAAATGTAAGTGGTCCATAAGTCCACACATCTTTTATTAGCTAAGTTACTTCAATTTTGTGCATTAGATTTGGTACTAGGGTCAAAGTGTCAATAAAGAAAAAGATGAATATTTGATGTCTTTGCACCTCTTGGTGAGCTTGGACAAGGATATGAAAACTTTCTTAAGACAATTTTAACTACCATATCCCTGTAGTGCAACATAGTCGAATTAGGAAAAAGTCACAAGCGGCCTATAATCCACGTATCATTTCAAGTTTTTGCAAGGAACAATCTCACGTAGTATAATTAGAAAAAGGACTGTAAATGATCATCACATATCCAAATCTCATCACACTCTTTATTTTTCACTTAAAAACACACATGAAGCATTGGTAAGTTTAAAACCAAAAGGCACCCAGAATTTTGGGACCATTTTTCTTATCTTATGTTTGCTTCAAAAAGGCACACCCTAAGAAAATTTGGGACTCCTTAAAAATAACAATAATTTTAACTCATTAAATTCTCCCCACAGTGGCCACAAAATAAATTGTTTTTCAGGTTAGGACCATTAGGGGTAAGCATCCAATAAGGCACTGTGGTAATAATAAATTTTGAAACATAGATGTTGAAATTTTAGGGAGCTTCAAATCAGTCTATTCTTTGACAGAACGAATACCCGAGAATTACAGAGACCTATTTCAGAGGGGGTTAGGATTAGGCACAGAGTGTGAAATACTCTTTGGGGCTGCTTGACCCATATAGTGCTCGGTACTCGTAATCGATTACCAAGAAGCTCAAGAATTGAATGCTGAAGTGGGACGACAGTGATTTAGTGGCCAAAACTAGGGCAGCCTTACCTATAGATGATGGTGCAGGCAACACTCGGTCCTCATACCATTACCTTGGTCGATTCTTTGGCTACTGGAAGGCGTCACCAGTTCTTTTAGGAAGTTGGCCCCAATACCCATAAAAAGATATATTCGCAAGGCATAGTTACATTGAGAGTGTAAGGACGATTAGGTCTGTATAGGATTTTTGTATCATACGCGAAAAAAACAAAAAAACTTGTTTTTTTCTTGATTGATCACATAGTTTAAAGTTAAAAAGAAAAATCATTGGTTCATTTTTTTCTTTTTTTATGCATGTGATTATATTTTTTCTTTGATAGAAATTATCGTGCCTCCCAAATCACAAAAATATCACACTAATTGACATCATAGGGGACCCAAAGGGACCTCGTCAATCTAGTCATTTCTTAAACCTACCCCCATTGAAGGGAGGAGTGTCAAGCCTCCCACCGTTCACGCGTAGAGGATGTCATGCTACTACCATTATCAAATCATCCTTTAACGGGGCATCGTTGATTGGAAACCCCCAAGGGTCACCAACTACAACACCAGTGGAAAACCAAACAGGGTCACCACACTCAACTCCTCCTACAACCCCTTGAGGTCAAAGTATGTCTACCCCTATGAGGAGTCAACATAATATCCATCAGGGTATACCACAGGGTAACATTCCTCAGGCACCTCCCCTGAACCAGCACATTCAAATATCTATTTCTCAATAGAGTCCGATGGTAGTCAATTCACAGTTACCCTTATTAGCATCACTAAATCTTCCAGATCTAACAAAATTAAAAAATTTCCCCATTGCAAATGGCCTTAATTGGTCCCCCGTGCCCACCGATTTCCCTTATGATATACCAAAATTTGAAGGGAAGAAAGCATAAGACCCCGAAAATCATATAATGACTTTCCACCTAGGGTGTTAATACAATAGTATTGTTGATGATACCATTCGACTGAGACTATTTCAACACACCCTGACAAGGCTTGTAGCGAAATGGTATGTCGAGCAGCCATTTGCATCGCACAAAACCTTTAGCACCCTCGCTATTGCATTCCTTACATATTTCCAGCTCCTGATTCACTATGACTCGGGAATGGATCTTCTTACACATTTCAGACAAACGCCAGTTGTTCATATATCAGACCATCTCCATGAATGGAAGAGATGTTGTAGTTTGTGCAAAGCCAAACTCGATGACAGAGCTATGTTGGAATTATTTTTGAAAACCCTCATTGCAGAGATTTCAAAATATGTGGCAATGCAAAAACCTACCTCAGAGGAAGATGCCATTAGAAAATCCCAACAACTTGAACTCATTTACACCCAATCGGGATATATCTATAATGTCCTGCCAACTTATAGGGAGTTACTAGGTGTATCCAACACTACCGATGGCTTGATAGGGTCCCTAGCCCAAATTAAACCAAATAATAGTTATTTGTACCCAGGATACTCTTATGATTATTCACAGAATGTATCGCAGCCTGGGTACCATCAAAGTCAGCCTGAACCTCTACAGAACTTGACGAACAGGGAAATTCCATACCATCAACAGCAAGGAGGCCAATATCCTCCCTCGCAAGGGAATGAGTAATCAAATAGAAATGATGATACAAGAGAGTCTCCCCAACATTCATACACCAACTAGGGAAAAGAGAACCAATACTCCCATTTCCCTACATTGAATATACCACCGATGAAAAATAATGCACCGGTGAATCTAGTGTAGCCTTCACAGGCTCAACAACGAAAATCTTATGACCAAGAGAATAAACATAATCCTCCAAATACTGCAAAGAAGAATCCAAAAACCAAACAAAGGGATATTCTAGACAGGGGGGAAGTAATCAACAACTTCCCCCGTGATCTCAATTCGAGGGAAACTCTAACTGAAATATGAACTGGGAGCAAAGTAATATCTTCCAAGGGCACAATAAGAGACCTAATCTGCGCACAAACCATTCTTGTGCCATATGTGTGGAGTACGGTCATTACACCCACCATTGTCCTGAACTTCCCGAGTTGAAGAAACTCTAGGGTAATTAAGGACAAGGGGGACAAAACCAACAGCCTACAGTAATGCAAGAACCTTCCCCCCATTACTGAGTGGTTAATACCCAGCAACAACATCCACCCCAAAATTAAACCAGAGGGAACAACCACGAAATACACATGGTTGGAGAAGAATTGTTCTTTGAAACATGGAATAGGAAATATGAAACTCCCCCGGACACCAACCCGTCAGGTGCAAGTACGAGTTCACCTACCACATCGTTAAATATCTTCAAAGTACCTATTGAGCCCCTTCCAAGACTCGGTCAAAGGACCAACCAGGTGCACAATAAATCATTCCAAATCTGCTCATAGCTATAGTATAGTAGATGACTTGGCTCAATCTCTAGTATCCATGTCAATATTGGAAGTCCTATAATCATGCCCAATAGAGCGAAAGGCCTTACTTTCCGCTTTAAGCGCAATCAACCCTTCTAATTCTTGCCTAACATTTTTCGATATAGACAAGGTGATCCCTAGGCTTCCTTCTCTATTCGCTTTCTAGATACCAATTTCAGTTCAGAATATCACCATAAACCGGTGCATTGTGAATGAAGGAGCATCCACGTGCATCATGTCCAAATCAGTTTGGAAAAATTTAGGATTACTTGAATTGAAACCATCTGACATAATGCATAGAGTGTATGATAGGCACCCATTAGCCACCGTAGGTCTTTATCAAAATGTTCTAGTGAACCTGGCCAAAAAAATAGTCCTCATACACATATAATTAGACTAAAATATACTCCTCGGGTAGAGTTACATGTACGTTATGACTGCGATTGCATCCTTTGTTTTTAGAGTGATGATGTTCCCTCATGACGACAGGATCATCACCATTGACCAACTCACATACTACGAAAAGAAACCCATGACCGTTATAGATGTTGTACTACCATACGTGGATATAACCATGGAACCACTCACAAAGTATACTAAATTTGGCCCAGGAAAATTCAAACCATATTATATCCTAGGATCATACCCAGGAGACCCCCCTTTCATACCGGGGGAAGCCCGGGAAAGTATGGAGGCAACAGTGTGCATGATGACCTCATCAAACACCAAAACCATCCCGAAACTTGAAACCAGTAGCATGGATACCGATGCCACAGGTTTGGCATTCTTACATTATGTTATCTCCCAAACCCCAT
Source organism: Pinus albicaulis (assembly GCA_034641835.2). Taxonomy (NCBI): domain Eukaryota; kingdom Viridiplantae; phylum Streptophyta; class Pinopsida; order Pinales; family Pinaceae; genus Pinus; species Pinus albicaulis. The sequence goes on from MU968411.1 coordinate 69,702,279, forward strand.
ATTTCTACCCCCCACCTGGTTTTATTTTGAAACAAGTCATGGCAACCCTTTCATTGACAAACATGGCTTTCGCAATACCAGTCTGGTATTTGGCTCCCCCAACTGCATTAGGAAGCCCAAGTATTACATCTATAGACATAACTCCTATTAACCCCCAAGAGGCCATAATAGCCAAAGAAGCCCCTGTAGAAACACCGACTTGGACTACCGCAAGGGATAACAAGAAAGGGAAAAAGGCCAACATCTCTAAGATTGATAGGGCATTAAAAAATTGTGCATTATGCAATATTGTAGGCCATCCTACTAACATTTTATTGGAATTAAATGAATTAAAACCTATTCTACATACCAAAATAAATTCCATGACCTCAGGAACCCGTAAAAAGGAAAAGGTCACGAATACTCAAGGGAAGGTGTTACACACCAACCATGCGTGCACCATATGTGACGAATTCGAGCATTACACCCATCATTTCCCATAGATGCCACTTCCATGCAAATGGAGGATGACGGGTCCAACACCATCTTATACATATGAGAATAACCTGCATCATGCTCGTTCTCATCCAACCCAACAGATCAAATAAGGAAAACAGAGGCCACACCATATGTCCCACATCCTCATAGTGGGTGATTTCCCTGATCATACAATATCTCTAGGGATGAGCCCCTCCTTGTGGGTCCTCTAGACCTAGGTGAGCACCCAACGCTAGTATAGGAGCATAAATTGCAGCAAAAAGTGCTGCTCAGCGCAAAGTTGGGCGATGAATCCTCTACCGGGCCATCACCATCTCCAACTATATATCGGCTATGTCATCGAAACCCCTAGTCAGTAAGCCTTGAGTCACCCTTTCTAGCCGACTCCATGAATATTCCAAATCCAGAGCACGAGCATCTGCCCCCTTGCCTCGGGCCTTAGCAACCCCTATTCAACCCTCAACATCAGCTGCTCGGGCCTCTGCCACCAATACTAGGATATCAGTAGTAACCAACAACTCCTCAACCATGGCTACCCATGACTCTCTCGCCTTAGCCTGCGCCAAGAGGGCAACATCCCCACCAATAGTTGCATCACTGCTACCCTCCCCTGGGGGACCTCCAACACTAACTTGACACCTAAGTTGGGCTTGACTAGCCCCAGGTGGATCCCTCCTCATAGTTTGATGACCTACCAAGCGAGCAGTAGGACGCCCTGTCAACCTCACATCTACAAAGGAAACCAAAAAACAATATCAGCGTCACCAACAAAGATGAATATATATATATATATATATATAACACTCTCAAATGCATAAAACATAAAAGGTCATACATGTCGGTCCCCATGCATAGTCAGGAGGGATACCTATGTCTGGATCCCCCCAAAAGTCCATTACCGCATACAGAAACTTGAGGAATAATTGTGGGTTCAACTCGAACCATGCTTCGACCGTCGCATCCCAATACCGGCCCACCTCTCCCCCACCACCATGGGGCATCACAGGTGCCCATCAACGCATCTAAGGATCCCTTAGAGGGCCTAGAGGCACCGCCACAAAGGGTCGTAACATCATAACTCGCTCATACATGATGCTGCAAAGAATGCTCGCATATGCAAAAGTCTTCACGAAACCCCTTTGTGCTTTGGTCAGCTGAGTGACCATACCCTAATAAACATAGTGGGCTCAATCAAAGAAGTGACCAGCTTGTAGTCGAAGTAGCATCGTAATATGTGGACCTGACACTCAGTGTGTCAATGTCGACCCAGACAAGTGAACTATCATTGCTAAGGCAACTCACTCAGCCAAATCAATGATAGATCTCACTCGGATGCAACCTCGTGTAATGGAGTTAGGACCGTAGTGCCCCGCCTCCTCAACCCAATAATGAATTTTCACTCCCCCAAGAGGGAGTGGATATGGGAGAGCTTCCCCCTTAGGAAAGAGACCCATCACAAAGTAGATATCGGTGTTAGGCTGAATCACCACATCTCCCTGACGCAATACCATAACACTTCGTTGCATGTTCCAGCATCAAATAAGGTAGTGCAAGAACCCATCCTGATATCTCAATATGTTGTTCTCCAGGAACTTGAGAAAACCATACCGAGCCAGTGTCTCTCAAGCACGTGGTTTTTGGGCCACCTCCATCTGGAGAACAGGTCAGTCCCGCTCTCTCCACAACATCCTACCACTAAGGAAAACACAAAAAATGTGAGTTTTTAAACAACAAAAAATAAAAATTCATTTAAAATTGACTTCCATGGGCTTGTTAACCCTCTTTGTGCACTGACCATGCACTTATACCAAACACAGGTGTGTGGCACAACACGCTAAAATTTGGTTACCTACGGGTCATCACACAAAGAGAAACCTTTGCGCGGGGACTGCACACACCATTGCCCGCGCGATCCTGCCCAAAAATGGGCATAAAATTCATACAAGATAACCCTTATGGTTTTCAAACTTCTGTGGTTATCGTTGATTGTTGCAGAATCTAGATTATCCACAATATCATAAAACATTGGTCGATGTTTCGAATCCTAACGGGGATCCATCATCAGGACAAGAATGAAGAATGAAAGAAGGTTGCCAAAGTTCAAGGTATAAATAGTGAAGAAATATGATGCTTGAGAGGAGCCGACAATAGAAAACAATCTTAATTAAATAAATTATTTTTATTTTTTATTTTAAAATTTTTTATTTTAATAATAACCAAATATTTAAAGCTTAAATTTTATTTTTTTAACAAATATTTTAATTATTTAAATTTTAATGTCTACTTTTTTTAATGTCTAATGTCTAATATTATTTAAATTTCAATAAATTAAATTGATGTCTAATATTATTTAAATTTTAATTAATTAAATGTCTAAAATTTTTTATGCCTAATGTCTAATTAATTTAATGTCTAAATTTTTAAGTCTAATTAATTTAATGTCTAAATTTTTTATGTCTAATTAATTTAATGTCTAATGTCTAATATTTAAATTATTTAAATTATATTAATGTCTAATGTCTAATATTTTAATTATTTAAATTTTAATTAATTAACTTATATTAATGTCTAATGTCTAAATAATATTAGACATTAGACATTAAAATTTAAATAATTTAAATATTTATTAAAAAATTAAAATTTAAGCTTTAAATATTTATTAAATATTTGGTTATTATGAAAATAAAAAATAAAAAATAAAAAATTTAAATAAAAATAATTTATTTAATTAAGATTGTTTTCTGTTGTCGGCTCCTCTCAAGCATCATATTCCTTCACTATTTATACCTTTACCTTTGGCGACCTTCTTTCATTCTTCATTCTCGTCCTGATGATGGATCCCTGTTGGGATTCGAAACGTCGACCGATGTTTTATGATACTGTGGATAATCCAGATTCTGCAACAATCAAAGATAACCCTTGTATAGACCTCCTAGACATCAAAATGACAAAAATAAATAGCAAGATGTTTTCGCTCCTACCTAACACTGACTACGCAAATACCAGGTGCTCTAGTTGACTGCAACGGCAATAAAAGCTTGGCAAGATAGCTCTGCTCTGACCTTAGACCCTTATAAAGCACAAATGAATTGAAAATGGGCCACATTGGCCTATATATGGCCCTTTTTACCATTTTCAAAAGCCCATAACTGGAGCTCAAAGTACTCAATCACAAAATCGCAAGAGACACAGTGGTCAACAATTCATCATGTTCCATTTGGACCCCATAAATCCAGGTTTCAGATAAAGTCATTTTCGGGCCCAATGCCTACCCCATCCATACTACAGTTCAGGCACACCCTCTCTTATCACTTTAAATTCAAGTTATGTATAAATAATTGTATGGAAAAGATTCTTTCAATTGGGGTATTTGCTGCAGATGTTGCAGGCACGCTAAATCACTATATGTCCCAGACAAAAAAAGTACAAGAGTAGCTATCATTCTATCCTCAGCATGATAGGCTTCCCAAAAATATTTTCATATCTTGACATAACTTCTTCAGAAGAATAAAACCATAGGTTTCATTAACCCAACCATGTTTATCATCACCCCATATTGCATATGATAAACACCCTTGCAGGTTGGTAGAGCCTCACCTTCCATGGCATCCATCACTCATGTAGACCATACACCGATATCTGGAGCCATGGACACAAAACTCTAGCCTGGGAACCATATCATGTTCATACATCCATGATCAAACATCAATCAATTTTACTCATCACATGTCAAAACCCTAATCCTGGGCCACCCCTCTCTACAAGCAGATCACCTAAAACACATCATCGTGTTTCACATTTGGCCTATCACACCCTCATAAGCATATCCCATCTCCGCGATTCTTATCTGCCTCATCCCTCTTGCATAGAGACCAACCAATGGGCCCCCTACCCTCATCAAAACACCCTCCTCACATCACCGTGTAGGATCATTCATGTTAATGGGGTACCCGTCTCCGTGCTTGTACTTCCAAACCACTTTCATATTATTTTTGAAAGTGTACAAATATTCTCTTAGGAGAAAATCCCACCCATCCATTTACATTTCTTACCTGGAAACATTCCCTAATCACCCTTGGTCGAAGCTTCGTATTCTTTACCACGCCCAACCATGTCACTCATAGCAAACATACATCCACCTTGGATGTGGTACTAACCCCAAGGACTCCCCCATCAATAGTTGTTATGACTGTCACCAGTCGCATTTATAACTCTGACCTCGGACCAATTAACCATCATCACTAATTTCAACCATTTCTCGCCATCATGTCTTTTTAACCAATCACATCAAGCCCTGTTTTTCATTAAAAACACTGGTCCCATGTATCAATACTTATTTTTGATCGGTCGATGCTTCCTTCCTGTCAAATCCAACAACCATTATCCAGGAAGGACGCAATACCTTGGATGAGCCCCCACCATTAAAAGGGGCATCCTAGGGTGGCACAGTGGGAATTAAAATCACCCACTTATCTCATCGATCCTCTTAAAATTCAACATCATCAATTTTTTCATGTCAACATGGTATTTTACTTAACAATTGTTGCACTTTGTAAGAATTAATCGAAGACCCGTAATCAATGAACATCTCCTTCAACAATGCTTACGTGGGAAGGTCCCCAATAGTCTAAGACCCATTCTATTACTAATAATTTCCTTCATAAATACCTTACCTCACCAATGCATGGGGGTGCCACATTCAGCTTTTCTATGCACATAAAAAATGTCCTGGAGGGCATCAACAATCGTCATCATCAACCAGTAGCAAGTCACCTGCCACAATGTGATGTGACAGAACCAATATATGTCTGATTTTGTTAGCTAGTCATTATCACGAGCACGGGAAATGCCTGCCTCATAGAAATATTTATGATTTAATCTCTTGTAGGTTTCCCACAGAGCATGGTGTCTTTTTTACTTCAGAAAAGGGGTCTCCATACTTAGTTCCATAGAAAGTTACTCTCTCTCTCTCTCTCTCAAAAGGATCACATTGAAAATAAAAATTAATGTATTTCAACTGTACAGTTCTTCCTAGACCTCATACATCAGGGGGCAACTATTAACACCAAAAAATCGTATAGGCACAATACATTAGAAAAATATCAAGAAAAAGGTACAATTAAATATTTTCAGAGAAGAAATACATTATGAAAGACCAACATTTTAATTTTTCCTAAGGTTCAGATGGAAATTAATGGACAATGCACTAGCAACAAAGGAATTTTTCACATAACGCGACTATTCCTTCAATAGCTGGGCGGTCTTGGAGATGGCGAAATCTCACCATCTGGGACCACTTGACACGCTTGGCCAAGATGATTCTCTACCTAGTACTGTCAAGGAAAATTGAATTCAATCCACCGTAAGGAGGTATGTAGCCCACAAAGGAATCTCCTCCCCACTCTTGGGTCACTATCAATCTTGGGCCAAGAGAGGGAAGATAAGTTCAAAAAAATTGTATATAAAATGGCCATGGGAACATAAAAAGGAGACACATTGTTATGATGGCCAAATTTCTCCATAGCAAACAAGCTTGCAAGTGTAGTAGCAGAAGGATTGTAATGACTCACATGTTGGCCATCCAACATCTCAGTCTAAGAGAGAGCTTCACCATATGACAACGATCGACATCCTTTTGAGAGAGGGAGGAGGTACTTGCAGGGAACTTGAGAAAAGGATCCCCCCTTGTTCTAAGTATTTGAGCTCAATAGCTCAAAGGACTCAGTTCAAAAGAGTTTAGCATTGTATTCTTCATACCACTAGCACTTAATAAAGGGAGATTTCTCCATTTGTCTTATTGGGTTGTTGCTCTATTTGAGCATTTGTATCTTGTGTATTTTCTATTTTAGTTCATAGTGATGTATTCTTAACTTACCCGTTGAGTTTTGTTTACATTATTTATGTTGTTCACTAACAACAACATCATTTTTCTCCGTGTTCTTTTTCAGATAACAACCAACTTCTAAACAGGTGCATTTTGGTACATCCGTGTAGCAAAAACACCACCACGCAGACCTTTCATGGTTTCAATCTTCCAGGAACTGTTCCTGATACCTTGAGCAATGCCATCTCGTAACTCTTTTAAATAAACCTCCGGGCTTCTAGGCCTTCTAGGGTTATGAGCATTGCTACTTATGGCTTAAAGGTCCTTACTTTGAATAACCATAAATTTTGATCCAAATGGAAATTTTCATACTTCCACATACCATTGGAAATATATTTCCAAGAAATTTCCAACTATGCCACTTTCATGAGAAATTGAGTTGATCTCTTGAGACATAATCTATTCCAAATTTCGAGACTCCCCAATCATCATAGCCATATTTTTATGGATTCTCCACTAAGACTGCTACTATCATGATTCTCTACAACATATTGTAGCAACCATGGGAATCCCCCTAAAAAACATGCTCATTAATGCCAACATATGTTGCCTCCAACCTCAATGCTAATTTGGTTTAAATCAATGGAAACATACAGAGTGTCACTAGCCATTCATACAAATCCATCTATCCAAAATATTTTAGTTTAGTTGTTGATTTATAATCTTATTTGATTGATTGCACTAGATGCATTGATTTCAATGTAGATTTTGATTTCTAGTCATATTTGATTACTTGCACTATATACATTGATTTCAACGTAGATGTTGATTTCTAATGCTCTTTGATTTCTTGCACTAGATACATTGATTTTAGCGCAAATATTTATTTATAATCCTATTTGATTGCTTGCACTAGATTCATTGATTTAAGTGTAAATGTTTATTTTGGATTTGATGTAACTAGATGTATGAAGTACACTAATTTGAAAGTAATCAGATTAATAGTGTTCATCAATTTCAATATAAGGACAAAAAAAGTTATTGAATTTCATTGCTTTACATGTTACAATAATTCAACCATAAATAAAATGCTTGAATTTTCATCTTAAAGAAAATGTTCACATTCCTGAAATGTTTGCTTCTTGAAACTATAAAATATTTGTAAGTGAATACATTCTTATTATTCCCATTTTCCATCATTCAACATTGTTAATCTCTTTGCATTCAAATGAGGTAATAGAAAACAAATACCATTGAAACTTACTTGGGGTTTAACACTCTAGAAGTCATAATTATTGACTTTGGAGAAAGATACTATTAATATTGAAGAGAAAGAGAAACAAGGTATGTCATTTACTATAATAGGTTGGGTTAAAGATTTGAATGGTCTATGATTTTAACCTCCCTTTTCATATGATCTATATGACAAGATGGAAAAAATAATAGGCATGAAAATAATTATAGTAGAATAAAATAGTTTGATATTGATCAAAATGAATACTATTTATAATTGACTTCATTATTATTATTCACATTTTCTATCATTCAACACCGTTACATTGTCACTTTGCATTCAAATTTTTTATTTCATCATTTTTCATCATTCAAGTTATTAACGGTCTCTATAATATCAAAAAACTTGGGTAATTGAGCACATTTTAAATTAATTTGGTTAGATTAATCTTAGACATATTTAACATATTGAAACTGATAAGAATAATTATATTTTCAAAAACAATTGTGTGACTGTGCACGACTGAAACCAACCTAGATCCATCTTAAACCTAGATCTATCAAGCACTAAGAGGGATCAATTACCTAGAGTTGCAAACCTTTCCTCAAAAATTTCACTCAAAAATAGGTTTTCACCTCGAGAGATTTGATCCCTCTTAGTGCTTGATAGATCCATGGTTAAGATGGATATAGGCTAGTCCAAAGACAAATTATTGAAACAAAACACTGAGAATTGAATGCTACATCCATAGCTAGACAACCATCACTTCAAATAAGAAAATGTAGAACCCACTTAAAAGGAAGGAATTAAAGAAGGAAAGTGTGACAATAGAAGATGATAACCCCAACCATATTGTGCACCATCGATTAAATATCATCCAAATAACAAAGCATCAACTATCATAACATTGATAGAAAAATGAAAGTGAAGAAGGACACATGAATAATTCTTGAAAATATGAAATGCATGGCTAGTTCCAAGAGTGTCTATAGGAAAAAAAACATCCATTTTTGATGTATTCTTATTGGAATAATATTTTAATTAAATAAATCCCTTACCAATAAATTTATCTTAATAAACCTTATCATTAGAGTATGTGGGAAATAGACTGGATGAAAGGATGGAGAATATTAATGGTGAAATAGGGTTTTCCCCATACCAAGTGCAAAGTCACTTGAGGTTTGCAGGAAGGGATTAGTGAGTGTCAATTCTTGCACGTGTATTCAAGATCACTTTTGGAGGAGGGAAAGAGAGAGAACCCACAATTAGACGTGCAAAAGAGAGATTGATAGGATCCAAAGCTCAGACAAATGCTCAAGCATATGTGATGGGATATTATACATATTCAACTTGACTAAATAACAACCCTTCGACAGCTGAAGAATGGTGGAATAACATTGATTTTAGGGTTTTTGGTAAAGAGAGAGACAATCCAAGAATTTTTGGACAAGAAATAATTGAGTTTGGACCGAGTCTTAGGTTTAGTCAAGAATTGGGAAAAGTAGAAAAGTAGAGTGATGCTTGGAGATTCAACATTATTGATAAAGAATAGATGAGACTCAGGATCACTCTTGGCAAAAAAATGTAAAAACTTAAATATGATGAGGGGTCATTTTAGCAGTACTAAGGAAATAATCACAGAGTTAATAATTGCCAAAATTAATACCATTATTATTTTCAAGAGTATCTTCCCACTCACATTATTGTAGTTTATTAAGGTAAGACATACATTAATAGAAAATTAATTTTGGTATTATCTTCCAAGATCCAAATGACTCTTACTATTTACATATTACTCTTCATATTCCTCTACATTTATTTACAAGAATATTTAAAATTTGACCTCAATCCCTAAGGATTAAGTATCTAACGTATTCAAATAATGTAATATCCCAAAATTGGGATTTTCTACAACAAATGTAATATATTAAGATATTCCAAAGTTGGAGCTTCAGCATATCATGAGCCTAGAAATGTAGATCATCTCATTAGATGTAAAATAACATCTCACCAGCAGATGTAAGAAGCTCAGCAAGAATATGGCCTATATCCTCCTTCCCAAGTGGGGAAATGCAACAATATAGGGCATAAAACAACTGTCTTCAGAAAATAACGCAATAAAAGTGGGGACTGGGAATTGTATCCCTTATTTTAGACAATATAAAACCCACTTGCATAATTGGAGGTGAAAAAAATAAATCTAGCTACACTAAACAGATCTCCCCAGCTCAAGATAGCTCAAAAACACCCCAATCCCATGAATTCTCAACAACAGAATTTCTGAATACTGTGAGAGCGTAATTACCATGAGGGTTTCTATAGAAAATGATTAAATAAGACTTATATAGAGATTATATTAATCAAGGTACAAAGAAATGTAGGTTTAACCTCTTTTACACAAGAAATAAGAAACCCGACAAGGGTTTCCTACATTACACATGTATAAAAAACATCACTGCAGAAAATAATGCAGTTTACTGCAACTCTGTATTTGACATGACTGAATACAACATAAATACTGATAAATACAAAAAAATGGCCAAAGGCCCTCCTTATTAGACCTACCGGAGGGAAACAAACACCTCCTCCTCAAACACTAGCACAAAATCTAGGGTTGCAACCCTGCTGCTACTACACCTGCATAAAAGACACAGTTCCTGAAGATGACTGCACTGTAGATGTTGCTGGCTGAGTGGCCCTAAGCCATATGATGGAATTGAAGCTCATAAACTTCCCTTTATATCCCTTAAGCAAGTTGATCCAAAGAATAGGATGGAATTCCCGCACAAGAATTATTTGCACTAAGCAGTGCTACAACCACAGCTAAATAGATGAAGCATGCAAGTAGTCAAAAGACCAAAGATAGCTGAATATTGAATTATCTCCTTGCTGCTATGCCCTCCTTTTTATCCTTGGTGAGCCTCCTCACCCCAGACCCCACACATTGTTGAGGTGACTTCCTAGTGAAGATTCCTCCTTCAAAACTGTGTTGTCCTTGTTGGCTTCCCTCCTCTTCTAGCAGCATTGTTGACTTGGTCAACTGGAACTAGTTCACCTGTATTGCCTCCTTTCACACTGAGGGGTCTTCAATCCAGCTCTCATATGTGTGTCTAGCTAATCCTTGTTCACATTGAGCTAGTTTACTTGGGTGATCTCTTCCTCCTCAAGAATTCATGTTGACTTAGTCAAACTTGACTCTTTCCACATCTATTTTTCCCTTGTTCACACCTGAAAGTGTAAAATCTAGCTCCTAAGGTGATCTCCTTCCTCATTAAGGTGGAATTTATTCATATTTTTATTGTTCAGGGGCCTTCTTACCCATTTATTCCTCTCCTAAGTGAAAGAAGCAAAATCTAATATTCCAAATTGTTGTGTGCAAATTTTGGAATATTACAGTCCTCCCCTCTCAAATGTTTCTTGTCCTCAAGCAACTGAAAAGATAGGACTAGAGAACCTCCTCTTCTCCCATTGTAGCATCCTCATCAGATAAGACTCCCCAAAGATCAAGGTGTTGTTCCATCAACACATCTCGAAGTTGCCTCTCCCAAGTGTGTACACTGTCCTCTGGTGAACATTCCAAATAGATGACATTATGTGACAGTGAAACATCCATGGAGGCAACAATGGGCTATTTGAAGGTCCTCTTGAGGCATGAGGGCTGATATAGATTGGGATTCATCATCCCCATTTGAATCTCTCCTCCCCAAGCTATCAACCAAAAAAAATGAGTCACCCTCTAGGATGGCAACTCATGAAGGATATCTTCCACCTTGAGCTCATGCAGAATAGGTGGGCCGAAAATATGAACATGGTAGACAAGGTAGCCTACCACACACTGTCCTCATCTCCACTCATGATAGGTGGGGAGTGCATGCTGATCATGGGCTGCAAACAAGTTACCCTCAAGTGGCAATAGAAAGATTGAATCTTCAAAGATCCCCTCTCCAAAACTATGGATCATGCTAGCCCAAACCATTCCATTCAAGGTGAATGGCACATCACTACCATATGTCATCCAAATCAGAAATTTTCTGAAGGTTATGTGCAAGTGAGGATGATACACATGGTCTCCTTGGTGGATACAACGTAGTCTTTCCAACTGCTGATTTAGAACATCATGGGGCAAGCTGTTTTCCAATGAGCTACCAGATGTATATGTTTGCTCATCTACTATAAGATAGCAAGCAGCACTGTATATCAGTTGTACATAAACAAAAAAACAATACACTTGCCCAAAGTCATGTGGAAATGGGTTATCAACCTTACAAAATTTGGCCCTAAAGTGACCATAGAACCCATAAATAATCTTTCTCTCTTGTGGAGAAATAAAATGTTTACATATGGTGAGAAAATACAAATACTCAATAGAGTAATCAACAAGCACATAAATGTATTTATTACCATGCATCATGTGTGAGCTAAAGGTGAGGTCCATGAGTGAGTCCTCCCATGAGAATCTTCTCCTAAAAATCTGCAAGAGGAGGTGGGTGCATACTCCCTTTGGAACACTCCATCAAAAGAAACATGCTCTCAAGTGACAACACTGTAGGCCTTAGTAACAAGGCTCCTGTCACTCCGTGACTTCTCCCTTTGACATTCCACATGAAAAATCATTCCACCATCATGCTGCTATATGAGAAGATCTTCTTTCGACATGGAAGCCTCTCATAATCCTCCAATGCTGAAGGGTATCCTCCTTGCATCATGAATGTGCCTCCCTTATCTCCGGAAATATCATGAAAAGTATGGGAAAATTCCTGCCCATACTCTCCCAAGTGTAACCACAGCAACAACACATCTTGCTGCTCCCTCATATCTCCCTCAAACAAGCCATAGAATAAGATCATGATGGTTATCTTGTATGATGCTCCATACAAACAATTTTTCTATTGTTCTATCATATGGGTGCCATTCCATGCCTCCATCCACCACATACCTTCTAACAAAGAGTATGATTAAAGATGGCCAAACTCTCTCAAGAGTAGCCAACGCAGCTTTGCCTCTTGCTACCCTGTATCATAAATTTGCAAGTGGCTCACCAGCCTCTTGGTCTCCATCCATCTCCATTCATCCAAATGTGGATGCCACCAAACATTCTCTCCTTGGGTATCTTCCCAATGAAGACTACCACTCTCCCAAAGCAAGTATTCCACCTTACATCTCATGGGAAGTTGAGATGTAACCCCTTGGAGATATTTCAGGAAATACCTCTCATCAATCAATCTCTTGAATCCAAAAGAATCCAAGTGTGCTGAAGGCCAAACATTGATGGGTAGTGACTCAACATTCATCATGCCTCCCCCAATATTGCACCCTAAACCCTTATGCTGCATGTAACTCAATTAAGGTGAAAAGGAATGCATGTTCATCCCATTTTGGATTAATCCCAAGTTGCACAGCGCTGTGCAAGCTTACTGCTCCACCACAACAATGTGTTTCGATCCTTGACCATGTGAGGACAAATTCCCAAGGTTTCCCACAAGATTTTCTGAAATGATAGGAAATGGAAATACATGCATACCTCAGTGAGTCTTGGGAACATCTTGTATGGCTGCAAGAGTTCCTCTCTTCAGTGTGTTGGCTGATCCAACTGCTGATATGGATGATTGCCCCTCCATGATTGTGACAGCGCTGGTACAAGGATCCTCAAGTGGAGAAGAGGACTCCTCCTCCTCTGATCTTCTACTGCCAAATCTCCTGATTATCTGATGAGTGAAATCAGAAAAAGTAGGTACCCTGGCATGAATTACATGGCTGATCCACCAAGAGCTTGCCTTTCCCTCCAAGTGCAGCGCTGAGATCTCCACAACCTCTTTTTCCACTACTAGATGTAGTAGGAAAAATGCCTCTAACTTCATTACCCAAGATTCTGCTGTACATAAGGGTGATCCATCAAAGGTAGACAATAGGAACCTATTGCCCCTTATCATCCTGTTGTTGCATGGCCTCCTTTCTTCTCTCAGTTGGATAAATTGAGGGAGATCTAGGGTCTCTTTGACATCCCTAGGTTGGCACTTGTAATCTGCCAAATACCCACTCAGGATCTTCTGCTCTAAGTGGTATTCTTGCTCTTTACTTCCTATATGTGAATAGGAAGGTTATGGGTCTTCTTCTTCCTCCTGAAACCTTCTAGAGGTTTCACTGTCGCTTTCTCCTCCTTGAAACCCTCTTGGAGTTTCGATGCATTTCTCTTCTTTCTTCTTAGATTTGAAAATCGATGAGAGTAATATAATCCTCTCCATCATTTTTTTCTCCTCTTCTTCTTATCTTCTGATTGGATCTGAAATATGCAGGCTGAACCAAGATGGTAGCTCTGATACCACTGTAATATCCCAAAATTGGGATTTTCTACAACAAATGGAATATCTTAAGATATTCCAAAGTTGGAGCTTCAGCAGATCATGAGCCTGGAAATGTAGATCAGCTCATTATATGTAAAAGAACATCTCACCAGTATATGTAATAACCTCAACAAGAATATGGCCTATATCCTCCTTCCCAAGTGGAGAAATGTAGTAATATAGGGCATAAAACAACTGTCTTCGGAAAATAATGCAATAATAGTGGGGACTGGGACTTGGATCCCTTATTTTAGACAATATGCAACCCACTTGCAGAATTGGAGGTGAAACAAATAAATCTAGCTACACTAAACAGATCTCCCCAGCTCAAGATAACTCAAAAACACCCCAATCCCATGACTTCTCAACAACAGAATTTTTAAAGACTGTGAGAGCATAATTCCCATGAGAGTTTCTATAGAAAATGATGAAATAATACTGATCTAGAGATTATATTAATCAAGTATCAAATAAATGGATGTTTAACCTCTTTTACACAAGAAATAAGACACCTGGCAAGGGTTTTCGACATTACACATGTATAAAAAGTAGCACTCCAGAAAATAACACAGTTTAATGAAACTCTATATTTTACATGACTAAATACAACATAAATAACTGATCAATACAGAAAAATGGCCAAAGGCCCTCCTTATTAGACCTACCGGAGGGAAACAAACACCTCCTCCTCAAACACTAGCACAAAATCCAGGGGTGCAACCTTGCTGTTGCTGCACCTACATAAAAGATGCAGTTCCTGAAGATGAATGCACTGTAGATGTTGCTGGTTGAGTGGCCCTAAGCCATATGACGGGATTGAAGCTCATAACCTTCCCTTTACATCCCTTAAGCACACTGATCCAAAGAATAGGATGGAATTCCCGCACGGGAATTATTTGCACTAAGCAGTCCTGCAACCACAACTAAACAACTGAAGCATGCAAGTAGTCAAAAGACCAAAGATAGCTGAATACTGAATGATCTCCTTGCTACTATGCCCTCCTTTTTATCCTTGGTGAGCCTCCTCACCCCGGACCCCACACATCGTTGAGGTGACTTCCTAGTGAAGATTCCTCCTTCAAAATTGTGTTGTCCTTGTTGGCTTCCCTTCTCTTCTAGCAGCGCTGTTGACTTGGTCAACTGGAACTAGTTCACCTGTATTGCCTCCTTTCACACTGAGGGGTCTTCAATCCAGCTCTCATATGTGTGTCTAGTTGATCCTTGTTCACATTGAGCTAGTTTACTTGGGTGATCTCTTCCTCCTCAAGAATGCATGTTGACTTAGTCAAAATTGACTCTGTCCACATCTATTTTTCCCTTGTTCACACATGAAAGTGTAAAATCCAGCTCCTAAGGTGATCTCCTTCCTCATTAAGGTGGAATTTATTCATATTTTTATTGTTCAGGGGCCTCCTTACCCATTTATTCCTCTCCTAAGTGAAAGCAACAAAATCTAATTTTCCAAATTGCTGTGTGCAAATTTTGGAATATTACAAATAAGTTTATATATATTCATTTTCTATGTTTGTTGTTCAATTTTTTTTAAGGATGAAATTAAATTATTAGTTATATGTTATATTATGTACTATTTAACTTCTACAAATTGCCCACTGATAACTCTGGTTGTGTTGTAATTAGTAGGTTCCTATTATGTTATAGATTTAGAGAATAACATATGGTGGCAGAAGTTAAACCCAAGTGATTAGATCCATTAGAATCTAGGATGTAGTTGAACTAATAAGAAATACATATTACATGAAGGAACTTGAAAATTAACAATGCTTTTTGGGTTTTCAACCTCAGGAATGGTGGAACATCTATGGAACCCATAGATACTTATTGTGAATTCAACAACACATCCAGGGCATCTAAACATTAGGTCTATTATGTCGTTTTACCTAGAGAGATTTATATCAGTTATAGTTATAACTTTTGAACCTTTGATGTACCTCTACATGTTTTTTCCTCTTTGATATCATTAGTTGTTAAGGGTTTATAATAGTTTCTTTTGGGTTTTAAAACTATTTTTTGGGTTTTGGAGCTATTATTTAGGGCTCTCTCTCTCTCTCTCTCTCTCTCTCTCTCTCTCTCTCTATATATATATATATATATATATATATATATATATATGACCAAGGTTATCATGGCAATCAATTTTCTTTTTATAATGTCCCATTTCATAATAACCATTATTTGTAGAAGAGAAAAGTAAACCATACTTCTCATGAAATTCTTAAATGACGATAAATAAAACCAGTATAAAAAAACATAAGATTAAAATAATGGCATTGCCAAGGGCAAATGACTATTTTGATTCATCATGAAAGGATTCCTAGATCAACTAAATTAAATGTAAAATTTTCCACAATCCTTGTAGTGGTGGCATGCATAGATTCAAATACCGCCTTCTTAGCCATGACATTGGTCCTTTCCTTAATGTTGATTAAGATGTTAAACATTGGCTCCACTTGGTCATTGAAACATTCAATGAGGTTAAAATAAATAAACAAAGAATAAATATAAAAATAACATATCTTGGAGTTGGCCAATGTTCATCTAATACTCCGTTGTCACCACCTTCTATTGAATCCACAATTCGATCCCAAGCTTTCCAACCATCCCTTAAACTCAAAGTTAAATCCAAACACCACCTCTTCCTCCCATTCCTACAAATATTCATCGTGGATGTGGATATATGAGTATTTTTTTTCTTCCTATATAAAATTTCATTCTCAATATAGAATGGAAAAAACATGTTGGAAAAAGAATGCCCATATGTAAGCAAGGAAGGCCATTGCAAAGTTTTGTTACTATTTTGGCTTTCTCCCTTTTTTAAGTTTTATTTTTATTCTACTACTTTTTATTATAAAATATAATGTTGTACATGTTTGATCATCTATGAATTATAAAAAAATTGTAATAAATACATCATCTCTATGCATGTTGGTAGATAAAACTAGATAGAAATCATAAAAAATATGAACTATAAACCAAATTTTTTTTTGTATGCCTACCCATGGGAAAAGTAGGCTTAAAAATAAAGTTCTACAATAAAATAAACATTTTCAGCTTTCCATGAAGGAAACCAAACTAGTCTTACTAGTGAAAGTAAGTAGTAGTTGTTATAAGTTGTGAAACAAAAAGATTGGAGGAGCCAAAGGGCCATATATAAAACCCTAAGAACTAGAAAAGGTAGAGAAATCATGGGCTAGGTGGAGGGTGCAATAAAAACCTATATGGGGTTCTCCTTTGAGGATCCATAAAAAAATTAAACTAGAACTCCATCGCATTTCTTATAAATCTAGGTATAAATGGTGATTAATAGAGTGACTATTTCTCAAGGTGGCTAGGCCACTGATGCAAATATAGAAATTCTACTTCACTAAATTAAAGGGATAAATCCATGAAGGATTGCATGTGCTAGTAGAGCTTAAGGGTCTTCTGATGCTTCATGTCTCAAATCCTACTAGTTCCTGGACCATTAACTAAGTTCTAAACCATGTCTTCCATCTCCTCACCAAACAAATATTTCACTCCTACTTATCTTCCTCTCTCAATAAGCTCAAAATATGTTTGATATGGAGTGGGTAGGAGCAGTGGAAGGCTATAGATTTATCCCAAGATGAAAACTCTTCTTTGGTGTATTGAGATTCAACAAGATGATGAGCTTAGTGAAAAGAGTTGCCTTCACTAAGTGGGCCCGCAGGCTATTTTTGGCGCAAAGTCTATTTTTAGACTATGTCTATCATATTCTATGAGTTGCAAGATGCTATTTGTGGATGGTTGGTTAAGTTGGAAAAATAGATGAACTTCTATTTTTAGACATATTGGGCGGAATCTATTTTTAGATTGCCAGTCTAAAAATAGATATGTCGAATATTATTAGCTCTTAATAATATTTGGACTCTAAACATTATCTTATTCTCTTGGAGCACTTCAGTTAAGTGAACAGATGTGGCACAACAGTTGACAGAAGGAATTATGCTATTCCTGAGGGTTTACTGGAGATAATGCATGAGGACTTCAATTACAACTCATGTGATAGAGTTTGGTGGAGTTATAGAAGTAGTTCGTGGAGTTGTATTCAGTTTAACTCAGTTAGACTCAGTTGAGCTAGTTGTATCTAGTCTAACTGATTGATACACTAGTGAGAGTGGTGTGAATTAATTAGTTAATTAATTTTCTAAATAAAAACTCATTAATCAAATAAAGAATACATCAGTTAACTACAGTGCATGGCAGTTTCAGTGGAGACCAGTGGAGAGGTAGGTGAAAGAGCAAGTGTGACTATCAATTGTGACTATAGTGATGCATTGATTGCATCCAACACTCAGTGGAGATGCCAATGAGGATTGCTATGTGCTTTGCAGTGGATTCGAGTTCATTGAGAGCCATTCTTCAGTAGGGATTGCGTAGTAGAGGCAGGCTAGTAGGTGGCAGAGATCAGTGCATGGATTTGCTAGATCGGACCTGATTAGAGTGTAGCAATTGTATTGCACTGAGAGCTTGACATGTTCAGCTTTGTATGAGGATTGTTACATGATCTCTATGAAATATATTATATACAGATAGTTGGGGTTTTTAGCTTCAGTCTTTCCCATTAAATCACCGTGTTAATGTGTGTGAATTTTTATGGTTTCTCAGTGGTGTGACCTTTTATGGTTTCATGTGTGCATTGCAATTGACTTTATTTCCGCATGTGATGATCAATGGTGGAATAGATTCTGTATTGTGCATGAAGTTAAAATAGTGTGTGATCAGGAGAATATTGGATATATAACACATAAGTTATATAATTTCTACATGGTATCAGAGAAGTTGATCATTGGAGAAGATTACAATTATTGAAGCGGTTGAGTTTTGTGCTGGCGGAATTCGAATTTGCTGCAGTGTTTTCTTGGTGTGTTGAGCATTCATTGAAATGTCTTTCAACGGATTGCGATTGGAGTATGCCCTTGAGGGTAGCTTGAATTATATTGAATGGAAGGACATGATGGAGGCGGTGCTGGATGATAATGGGTTGAAGGAGTTCATAGATGCAGAAATTCCAAAGCCTGGTTCTAGCGATGTTGCCGCACTTTTTGCATGGCAAAAGAAGAAAACAAAATGTCGAAGGATTCTGTTGGAAGGTTTGAAGGATCACATAGTGTCCAGCCTTCATGGTAAAGCTTCTCCATTCTTTATGTGGAAATCTTTGACAGACTTTTTCCAAAGCAGAAGTGACCAACGGAAGTTGGCACTTAAAGACAAGCTCAGAAAAATAAAAATGGAGAAGGACGAAAGTATACCCAAGTATCTCACGAAGTTTGTCTAGTGCAGGGATGAGATGGGAAGTGTGGGGGTTACTGTAGATGAAGAGGACTTGGTGAGCTTGGCTCTCCTTGGGCTTCCGAAGAGTTGGCATAGCTATGAGGACTTTGTCAATGGTGGGGAGAAACTGCCAGGATGGGAGTGACTTTGGTCGGATCTTGTGCAGGAGGAGATAAGGCGGGGTACTAGGGATGGATCTTCATCGAAGAATGAAGATGAAGAAAATTGTGCTTTGACTGCCAAATCTCGAAAAGGAAAAGGGAAGAAATCTTCCAAATCCGAAGCTAAAGGCAAGAAGCAGGACTTGTCCAAGGTGAAGTGCTTTCACTGTCACCAACATGGACATTATGCCACTAGTTTTCCACAGAGGAAGAAAAATAAGCAGGCTGCTGGATCTGCAGCTGGAGAGGCCTTAGCCTCGTAGTTTGAGCTAGATTTTTCGCTGATCACATGCTTGGTTTCAAGTGTGATGGGATCAGTGTGGTTTCTTGACAATGGTGTGTCTTTCCATATGACCGAAGACAAATATTTGTTCAATGATCTAGATGAGAAGGATCTTGGAGTGCGCATCGAGATGGGCGATGATGGTAGATATAGTGCGACTGGTATCTAAACCATTTCCTTTGAGAGGGAGTCTGATAAACCTTTCATATTGAAGGATGTCATGCACGTTCCAGGATTGAAGAAGAATCTGATCTCTGTGGCGATGTTGGAAGACAAGGGACATGATGTTGTCTTTAGCGAGGGAAAGGCTTTCCTGCGTAGTAAGGCAACTGGTTAAACCTAGAGGATAGGGGTTCGAGTTAAGAAACTTTCTCAATTGCGAGTAGATGGCTGCACAACAATGGCAGGCAAAGTAGAAGCAGTGGTGAGTCGGGATGAGGGAAAATTGTGGCACAGAAGATTGGGCCATCTTCACCATGGCGCTTTGAAAATTTTGTAGCAGATTTCTACCGGGCTTCCCAAGGGTATACTTGTGTAGTCAGATCAGTGCAAGGGATGTACTTTGGGAAAATTTGTGAAAGCCACCTTTCATGAGAAGGATAGTTGTGCCACGATGATCCTTGAGAGAATTCACACAGACATGTGTGGACCTTTCTCAGTAGCTTCAACAGCAAAGCACAGGTATTATGTGATATTTTTTTGATGAATTTTCTCGTAAGTGCTGGATCTTCTTCATGCAGAAGAAGAGCGAGACATACTCAAAGTTCTGTGAGTTCAAGGCGCTAGTTGAGAAAGAGTCGGGGAAGCAGGTGAAGGCTCTAAGGAGTGATAATGGTGGTGAATTAATCTCTGGTGAATTCAAAGACTTTTGCAGCGCATAAGGAATTTGAAGAGAGCTCATACTGCCTCATAACCCACAGCAGAACGGGGTTGTGGAGAGAAAGAACAGAACGATCGTGGGAGCTGCACGGGTGATGTTGCATGATCAGGGCCTTGCCATACACTTGTGGGCAGAAGCATGCAACACTGTGGTTTATGTGCAAAACCGTTGTCCTCATAGAGTACTTGGCATGAGTACACCCGAAGAGGCGTTTTCTGGTAAGAAGCTTGATATTTCTCATTTGAAGATTTTTGGCTCACCTGTTTACATTCATGTGATGAAGGATTCCAGGAAGAAGCTGGAGCCGACCGCAGAGGTTGGGATATTTGTGGGGTACACAGAAACACCCCACAACTATCATGTGTATTTTCCAGACAGTCGGAAGACTGTTGTGCGACAATATATCAAATTTCACGAGGAGAAAGCCATGAAGTTGTCGCTTGAGAGGGAGCTACACTTGCATGCAAATGAGGAGCTACTAGTTCCTAAAGATGAGCCTCAAGATGTGGATCAGCCACAAGAGGAGGTTCATGGAGTGGAAGAAACCACTCATGTAGCGCCAAACATCAGAGGGTGGAAGCGCACTACAGAAGCTGAGCGACTGAATCTTGATGCAGCGCAAAATGTAGGAGCACCTACATCACAACGCAGACAGAGACAGTCACCTAACTGATTTACTGGATACATGGCTCCGATGAGCAAGTGTATCGCGGATGGAGCCATCCTTTCAAGGAAGCTGTGGAGGACCCCGCATGTAGGATGCCATGGCAGAGGAAGGATCTGGATTTTCGAAATCAAAGGTATGAGATTGTCCAAGGCCGGAAGAGAAATCGTTGGTAGGTTCGAGATGATCACAAGCAAGCAAGCTGCTGACAGAGCGTCGAGAAGTACAAGGAAAAATTTGTTGCCCTGGCTTCACGCATCAAGGGATCGACTATGAAGAAACCTTTGCACTCGTCGTGTTGTTAGCTCTTCCATACCGACCCATCCTTTTCTCACATTTCGTATGGGCTGGGTACATCTATCGATGGATGTGAAGACTGCGTTCCTCAACGGAGTCATTAAGGAGGAGGTGTAAATTGAGCAGCTTGAAGGTTTCAAAATCTTCAACAGCGAGTCACATGTTTGCAGGCTCAAAAGAGCGTTGTATGGGCTAAAACAAGCACCTCATGCTTGGTACACATGGATAGACAGTTATTTCACTAGACTTGGTTTCACCAAGAGTGAGGCGGATCCGAACCTATACCAGATTGTGGTGGAGGGTAAGTTGTTGATCATTATACTTTATGTAGATTATTTAATACTAACGGGTGATGAACTGTTGATACACTCATGCAAGGAAAATATTGCAAAGGAGTTTGAGAAAAAGGACTTGGGCCTCCTTCATTATTTCTTGGGATTGGAAATTTGGCAGCGGAAGGGTGGATTGTTTATGTCTCAAGGCAAGTATTCCTGGGAGATACTGGAGAAGTTTCACATGCAAGGCTGCAAGCCTATCGACACTCCTCTTCTTGGTGGTTGGAGGAAAGAGGATGCTACATCGGCAGAGGTAGTGGATGCCACTGTTTATCGACAGTTGGTTGGTTCGCTCATGTATTTAGTCAATACATGCATTCGGTATTGTTGCTACGCTTCGTTAAATATTTATTAAGCTATGGCTAAGCCTACCAAGCCTTTGGAAGGCAAAGGCTGTCCCCGAGGTATCCCTGTAAGCAATATCCGGATATGGATCGGTGGTACAAACAATTTCCTGATTAGGTGAAGCCGCATGTATTACCTGACAGCAGACAGTAGGGAGCCCAACGACCTAAAGAGCACATTTGGAGGGATTTTTAGTATCAAGTTCACAATCAGCTTGTATGAGCAGGAACAAGAGATCCGTGGCACTCAGTTTAGTGGAGATCGAGTACATGGTAGCAAGTTTGGCTACATGCGAGGCAATATGGATGAGTAAGATCCTGGTCGGGTTGTTCGGTTTACACTTAGATCCTACCGTGATATATTGTGATAACTGTAGTTGCATTAAATTCTCGCTTAATCTAGTATTTCATATAGATCTAAACATATTGACATCCGGTACCATCATACGAGATTGTGTGTAGCGAAGATCATACATTATCTTACACATTCCTACTTTAGAGGATCAGATGCCGATATTCTCATGAAGGCGCTCACCAAAGAGAAAATTCGAATACCACAGAGATAGGTCCGATCGGGGTGGCAGATAATCCCTATCTTGTTGAGAGGGAGTGTTGAGATTCAACAAGATGATGAGCTTAGTGAAAAGAGTTGCCTTCACTAAGTGGGCCCGCAGGCTATTTTTGGCGCAAAGTCTATTTTTAGACATGTCGATCATATTCTATGAGTTGTAGGATGCTATTTGTGAATGGTTGGTCAAGTTGGAAAAATAGATGGAATTCTATTTTTAGACATATTGGGCGGAATCTATTTTTAGATTGCCAGTCTAAAAATATATATGTCGAATATTATTGGCTCTTAATAATATTTGGACTCTAAACATTATCTTATTATCTTGGATCACTTCAGTTAAGTGCACAGATGTGGCACAGCAGCTGACAGAAGGAATTACGCTATTCCTGAGGGTTTACTGAAGATAATGCATGAGGACTTCAGTTACAACTCATGTGATAGATTTTGGTTGAGTTATAGAAGTAGTTGGTGGAGTTGTATTCAGTTTAACTCAGTTAGACTCAGTTGAGCTAGTTGTATATAGTCTAACTGATTGATACACTAGTGAGAGTGGTGTGAATTAATTAGTTAATTAATTCACTAAATAATAATTCATTAATCAACTGAAGAATACATCAATTAACTACAGTGCATGGCAGTTTCAGTGGAGACCAGTGGAGAGGTAGGTGAAAGAGCAAGTGTGACTATCAATTGTGACTATAGTGATGCATTGATTGCATCCAACACTCAGTGGAGATGCCAATGAGGATTGCGCAGTGCAAGCCAGGTGGATTCGAGTTCATTTAGAGCCATTCTTCAGCAGGGATTGCGCAGTAGAGGCAGGCTACCAAGTGGCAGAGATCGGTGCATGGATTTGCTAGATCGGACCTGATTAGTGTGTAGCGATTGTATTGTACTGAGAGCTTGACATGTTCAGCTTTGTATGAGGATTGTTACATGATCTCTATGACATATATTATATACAGATAGTTGGCGTTTTTAGCTTCAGGCTTTCCCATTAAATCACTGTGTTAATGTGTGTGAATTTTTATGGTTTCGTGTGTGAATTTTTATGGTTTCATGTGTGCATTGCAATTGACTTTATTTCCGCATGTGATGATCAATGGTGGAATAGATTCTGTATTGTGCATGAAGTTAAAATAGTGTGTGATCAGGAGAATCTTGGATATATAACACATAAGTTATATAATTTCTACATGGTATCAGAGAAGTTGATCATTGGAGAAGATTACAATTATTGAAGCGGTTGAGTTTTGTGCTGGCGGAATTCGACTTTGTTGCAGTGTTTTCTTGGTGTGTTGAGCATTCATTGAAATGTCTTTCAACGGATTGCGATTGGAGTATGCCCTTGAGGGAAACTTGAATTATATTGAATGGAAGGACATGATGGAGGCGGTGCTGGATGATAATGGGTTGAAGGAGTTCATAGATGTAGAAATTCCAAAGCCTGGTTCTAGCGATATTGCCACACTTTTTGAAAGACAAAAGAAGACAACAAAATGTCAAAGGATTCTGTTGGAAGGTTTGAAGGATCACACAGTGTCCAGCCTTCATGGTAAAGCTTCTCCATTCTTTATGTGGAAAGCTTTGACAGACTTGTTCCAAAGCAGAAGTGACAAACGGAAGTTGGCACTTAAAGACAACCTCAGAAAAATAAAAATGGAGAAGGGCGAAAGTATACCCAAGTACCTCACGAAGTTTATCTAGTGCAGGGATGCGTTGGGAAGTGTGGGGGTTACTGTAGATGAAGAGGACTTGGTGAGCTTGGCTCTCCTTGGGCTTCTGAAGAGTTGGCATAGCTATGAGGACTTTTTCAATGGTCGGGAGAAACTGCCAGGATGGGAGTGACTTTGGTTGGATCTTTTGTAGGAGGAGATAAGGCGGTGTACCAGGGATGGATCTTCATCGAAGAATGAAGATGAAGAAAATTGCGCTTTGGCTGCCAAAGCAAGGAAAGGGAAGGGAAAGAAAAATCCTTCTCAATCCGGTGCGAAAGGCAAGAAGCAGGACTTGTCCAAGGTGAAGTGATTTCACTGTCACCAACACGGACATTATGCCACTAGTTTTCCACAGAAGAAGAAAAATAAGCAGGCTGCTAGATCTGCAGCTGGAGAGGCCTTAGCCTCGTAGTTTGAGCTATATTTTTGGTTGATCACATGCTTGGTTTCAAGTGTGATGGGATCAGTGTGGTTTCTTGACAATGGTGCGTCTTTCCATATGACCGGAGACAAAGATTTGTTCAATGATCTAGATGAGAAGGATCTTGGAGCGCGCATCGAGATGGGCGATGATGGTAGATATAGTGCGACTGGTATCTGGACCATTTCCTTTGAGAGGGAGTCTGATAAACCTTTCGTATTGAAGGATGTCATGCACGTTCCAGGATTGAAGAAGAATCTGATCTATGTGGCGATGTTGGAAGACAAGGGACATGATGTTGTCTTTAGCGAGGGAAAGGCTTTCTTGCGCAGTAAGGCAACTGGTGAAACCTATAGGATAGGGGTTCGAGTTAAGAAACTTTCTCAATTATGGGTAGATGGTTGCACAACAATGGCAGGCAAAGCAGAAGTAGTGGTGAGTTGGGATGAGGGCGAATTGTGGCACAGAAGATTGGGCCATCTTCACCATGGCGCTTTGCAAATTTTGCAGCAGATTTCTACCGGGCTTCCCAAGGGTATACTTGCGCAGTCAGATCAGTGCAAGGGATGTACTTTGGGAAAATTTGTGAAAGCCACCTTTCATGTGTGAACCTTTCTCAGTAGCTTCGACAGCAAAGCACAGGTATTATGTGATATTTGTTGATGACTTTTCTCGTAAGTGCTGGATCTTCTTCATGCAGAAGAAGAGCGAGACATACTCAAAGTTCTGTGAGTTCAAGGCACTGGTTGAGAAAGAGTCGGGGAAGCAGGTGAAGGCTCTAAGGAGTGATAATGGTGGTGAATTAATCTATGGTGAATTCAAAGACTTTTGCAGCGCAGAAGGAATTCGAAGAGAGCTCATACCGCCTCATAACCCACAGCAGAATGGCGTTGCGGAGAGAAAGAACAGAACGATCGTGGGAGCTGCACAGGCGATGTTGCATGATCAGGGCCTTCCCATTCACTTGTGGGTAGAAGCATGCAACACTGTGGTTTATGTGCAAAACCGTTGTCCTCATAGAGTACTTGGCATGAGTACACCCGAAGAGGTGTTTTCTGGTAAGAAGCTTGATATTTCTCATTTGAAGATTTTTGGCTCACCTGTTTACATTCATGTGATGAAGGATTCCAGGAAGAAGCTGAAGCTGACCACAGAGGTTGGGATATTTTTGGGGTACACAGAAACACCCCACAACTATTGTGTGTATTTTCCAGACAGTCGGAAGACTTTTGTGCGATAGGATATCAGATTTCATGAGGAGAAAGCCATGAAGTTGTCGCTTGAGAGGGAGCTACACTTGCATGCAAATGAAGAGCTACTAGTTCCTAAAGATGAGCCTCAAGATGTGGATTAGCCACAAGAGGAGGTTCATGGAGTGGAAGAAACCACTCATGTATCGCCAAACATCAGAGGGTGGAAGCGCACTACAGAAGCTGAGCGACTGAATCTTGATGCAGCGCAAAATGTAGGAGCACCTACATCACAACGCAGACAGAGACAGTCACCTAACTGATTTACTGGATACATGGCTCTGATGAGCAAGTGTATCGTGATGGAGCCATCCTCTTTCGAGGAAGCTGTGGAGGACCCTGCATGGGTAGATGCCATGGTGGAAGAGTATGACTCGATTTTCAGAAACAGTGCATGGGAGATTGTCCCAAGGCCGGAAGGGAAATCAGTGGTAGGTTCGAGATGGATCTACAAAGTGAAGCAAGCTGCTGACACGATCGTCGAGACGTACAAGAAAAGATTTGTTGCCCGGGGCTTCTCACAGATCGAGGGGATCGACTGTGAAGAAACCTTTGCACCTGTCGCAAGGTATTCTTCCATACGGACCATCCTTTCTCTCTCAGCACAGATGGGTTGGCACATTCATCAGATGGATGTGAAGACTGTGTTCCTCAACGGAGTCGTTGAGGAGGAGGTGTACATAGAGAATCTTGAAGGATTCAAAATCTTCAGCAGCGAGTTGCATGTGTGCAGACTCAAAAGAGCGTTGTATGCGCTAAAACAAGCACCTCGTGCTTGGTGCACACGAATAGACAGTTATTTCACCGGACTTGGTTTTACCAAGAGTGAGGCGGATCCTAACCTGTACCAGAATGTGGTTGAGGGTAAGTTGCTGATCATTGTACTTTATGTAGATGATTTGATACTAACAGGTGATGAACTGTTGATACACTCATGCAAGGTTGATCTTGCAAAGGAGTTTGAGATGAAGGACTTGGGCCTCCATTATTTCCTAGGATTGGAAATTTGGCAGCGGAAGGGTGGACTGTTTGTGTCTCCAAGCAAGTATGCCCGGGAGATACTGGAGAAGTTCAACATGCAAGGCTGCAAGCCTATTGACACTCCTCTTCTTGGTGGTTGGAGGAAAGAGGATGCTAGATCAGCAGAGGTAGTGGATGCCATTATTTATCGATAGTTGGTTGGTTCGCTCATGTATTTGGTCAATACATGACCAAACATATGCTACGCTGTTAACCAACTTTCACAAGCTATGGTTAAGCCTACCAAGCTCTTTTGGAAGGCATGCAAGCATGTCCTGAGGTATCTCAGGGGCACATCTGGATATGGATTGTGGTACAAACAGTCGGATTAGGTGAAGCTGCATGGCTTCAGGAATGCAGATTGGGCAGGGAGCCCAATGGACAGAAAGAGCACATTTGGAGGGATTTTTAGTATCGGGTCTACAACAGTTTCTTGGTATATCAGGAAACAGAGATCCGTGGCACTCAGTTCAGCAGAGGCCGAGTACATGGCAGCAAGTTTGGCTGCATGGGAGGCTATATGGATGAGGAAGATCCTGGTCGGGTTGTTCGGTTCACAATTAGATCCTACTGTGATATATTGTGATAATCAGAGTTGCATTAAATTCTCAGTTAATCTAGTATTTCATGATAGATCTAAACATATTGACATCCGGTACCATCATATCAGAGATTGTGTGTAGCGGAAGATCATGTTACTATCTTACATTCCTACGGAGGATCAGGATGCTGATATTCTGACGAAGGCGCTCACCAGGAGCAAATTCGAATACCATAGAGATAGGATCGGGGTGGCAGATAATCCCTATATTGTTGAGAGGGAGTGTTGAGATTCAACAAGATGATGAGCTTAGTGAAAAGAGTCGCCTTCACTAAGTGGGCCCGTAGGCTATTTTTGGCCCAAAGTCTATTTTTAGACATGTCGATCATATTCTATGAGTTGTAGGATGCTATTTGTGAATGGTTGGTCAAGTTGGAAAAATAGATGGACTTATATTTTTAGACATATTGGGCGGAATCTATTTTTAGATTGCCAGTCTAAAAATAGATATGTCGAATATTATTAGCTCTTAATAATATTTGGACTCTAAACATTATCTTATCCTCTTGGAGCACTTTAGTTAAGTGCACGGATGTGGCACATGCAGCTGACAGAAGGAATTACGCTATTCCTAGGGTTTAGTGGAGCTATTGCATGTTGACTTCAGTTAGAACTCATGTGACAGAGTTTGGTGGAGTTGATGAGACAGTTGATGGAGTTGTATGGGGTAACTTTCAGTTAGACTCGATTGAGCTAGTTGTATCAAGTCTGTGATTGATACACTAGTGAGAGTGGTGTGAATTAATTAGTTAATTAATTCACTAAATAATAACTCATTAATCAACTGAAGAATACATCAATTAACTACAGTGCATGGTAGTTTCAGTGGAGACCAGTGGAGAGGTAGGTGAAAGAGCAAGTGTAACTATCAGTTGTGACTATAGTGATGCATTGATTGCATCCAACACTTAGTGGAGATGCCAATGAGGATTGTGCAGTGCAAGCCAAGTGGATTCGAGTTCATTCAGAGCCATTCTTTAGCAGGGATTGCGCAGTAGAGGCAGGCTAGTAGGTGGCAAAGATCGGTGCATGGATTTGCTAGATTGGACCTGATTAGTGTGTAGCGATAGTATTGTATTGAGAGCTTGACATGTTCAGCTTTGTATGAGGATTGTTACGTGATCTCTATGACATATATCATATACAAATAGTTGGGGTTTTTAGCTTCAGGATTTCCCGTTAAATCACTATGTTAATGTGTGTGAATTTTTATGGTTTTATGTGTGCATTGCAATTGACTTTATTTCCGCATGTGATGATCAATGGTGGAATAGATTCTGTATTGTGCATGAAGTTAAAATAGTGTGTGATCAGGAGAATCTTGGATATATAACACATATGTTATATTATTTCTACATGGTGGACCATAGTAGAGCCTTTCACCTTTGATGATTTCATGGAGCCATTACAGACCTGAACGAGATAATTGACTAGAAAAGTAAAATAGACAAGAAGTCTGAGTGGAAAGAGTGCCAAATGCAGGAGGAAACAACAAATAAATTCTATGAACATAATGAGTAATTAATAATTAATATATTAAAGATACATTAGGACATGACTATTCATGAAGATATACCTTGCCTAGCATATAAACATGGCCCTCATTTGCAACCAATATATCACTTGTACATTCAACATATATATTTATGTATATATGTATCTTACTATGGGCCTAATGGTTAAGAACATGTGTTTCCTCCTAAGAGGTCACATGTTCAAAATGAGAGGGGGGTAGAGTATGTATGCCTTCATAGACTTAGCAGAGAATTCGTTGCGTGGAGGTGGGTACCTTATCCCACAAACAAGAGGGTCTCATACACCAATTTGGTGTCTAGCTTGATTGTGGCATTAAAATTGGATAATAATAACAATTATAAATATTTACATATTATAAATATTTTGAATATTTGTGAGTATAAAAAACCTTCTTCATTACATTTGTATCATAGACACATTTTCTGATCGTCATACCTTTGGTCACGATTTAGACACATTATCAATTTTTTTGAATTTCTCCATTTCCAACATCTATAATGAAAACATATATTATTATTAATATATATAATTAATTCAGAATAAAAAATAATAATAATAATAATAAAATTATTATTACATATATAAATTTATGAAAGTATATTTATTAAAAAAGGAAAAGATAAAAATTATATATGTATATATATATATAATATATATATATATATATATATAACTCCAAACGTCGATGACCATTGTCACTGTGGTCCTGTTTTCATCGTGTGCTTCGAGTAGTCACAACTCTATATAGTATTGTTACCACCATACCTAAACTTCATAGAATTTTTACAGTTACCACCATACTTTATACACCGTACATCCCTCCCATTCCATCGTACTCATCTTCTACAATTTCACCATCCGACATGCTACCATTTCCACCCCGAACCATTGCATCTACAACAGTCGACAGAGTTGTCTGTACACTCTACTGCCATCTACACACACACTTTTGTTTGTCTGCCCCTTAAAGAGGTGAGATAAATAATTCTAATTCAATTCGTACAACCATTGTCAAATCCACAATGAACTAATTTAAATTGTGTGAATATGCTAAATTAGAGCCACCAAGACGTCAAGAGATCAATTTTCATTCCTATTTTCCAACCATCACAACACCACCAATACTGTGCCATCATTTCATTAAAGTTACACTTGTACAATATTATTAACGGTGTAATAAATTAATTGCTGGAGTGAGTTTCCATACATAGCCATACATTGCGAGTTGTGGCTGTCGACTAATGGTGTCATTGTATTCTCAAAATTGTGGAAAACAGAAATTACATTTTAATAAAGTATAAATGTTATATATATATATATATATATATATATATATATTAAAGTTAAAAATTAATTAAAAAAAATACTAAACCAGTTCAAGTTATAAAGGGCAAGTAGAAAATGGCAATAAGAAGCTTCTCTTATAAAGTTGGCATAATTTCTTGTTATGAATCATGTACATGAAATAAGAAAATTTAAAGAAAATGTGTTAATGTCATTATCAATCGGAATTATGAGAAAAATTACATTAACATTAATTTGTCAAATCAATTATTAATATTATAACTAAATATAATTGAGAATAAACATGCTTCTTATTTTGAAGCATAATAAGATATTAAGAAATTGCAAGTAATAATTGATGATTATGAATGTATCTCTCAATTTAGTATCAAAACTATGTTCAACATTGACATCAACATAATTCTCGGTTTACCTTGGTGTTATCACTGGAAAATCGGACAAGAAAAAATGATATTATTAAATGTGAGGGAGAAGGATTTACAGGGATGAGAAACATTAGAGGATCGGGAAATGATCCTCCACTTGAGGCCGCCCAAGGATAGCCGCCTAAGCCACCTTGGGACCTTAAGTGAGCACACAAAGGAATCAAGTGGGCACACAAAGGAATCAACCCTCTCTCTTGGGTCACCATCAAAAAATGTACCAAGAGAGGGAAGAAAGATTTGAATTTTCCTATAAATTTCCAACATGAGAAGAACAAAATGAGAACACATTGTTATGTTGGCCAAATTTCACATGAGCAAGCCAGCAGTGTGTAATCCAGAGCAGCAGTAGAGTTTTCGGATTCAGTTGTTGGCCACCCAACAACTTCAATTCTTTGGAGAAGAGAGAGGCCTTTGTGACATCAACTCAAGGGTAAAAAATTTCCTTGCACTAGGTCTTAGAACTCCATAGTTCTAAGGATCCTTTGGCAAGAGTGTAATGTTTTATATTTATTACTAATAGCAGTCAATAAGCAGGGACTTTGATTCCACTGTTTGTATTATTGTCTTGTTTGACTCATTGTGAGTTTTTGCTTTTGTTTTTGTTTAGTTTTGTTTCTTATTTTTATATGCAGCATACTACATTCCATAATTTACTGTGTTTTATATATATTAGCATGTGTTCACTAACCTGCTAACCATCTTTTCTTCCTATGACCACAACTTGTAGGTTGCAACCATTCCTACCAAGCATCGGTGGATTGGTACACTTGTGCACCAAAACCACCACTACAGGATTGGTGACTCCACTTGCTTTACCCTTTAGTTAGGTGGTTGCGCTTGTTGCAGGGACCTTCTCTCTGCTCTGGAGTCTTGTTGGGACAACTCCCCTTCTCCTCTTCTCTCCTCATTCACCCAGAGTGAACATTTGCAGTTCAGGAGTTTCGAAAATTTCACTTGTAGGAAACCCACGCGCAGTTTACTCAGATAGACGCGGAGATCGACGTGAGTTTAGCGCTGACCTGCACGCATATTTGCGTGCCTGTGTGAAACATTTTTTCTCGAAAACCAGAGAACATATTTCTCAGTAGTTTTCTTCAGTTTTCCAATTGTAATGCGATTAGCAGCCCAAAGAAAAACTGCTAACACTGTGTGTGTTGTCCCATGACTGTTTAGAACTTGCTTTTGGCTGCGTTTTAGTGTTGCTACTTGCAAGTTTTAAATTTTAAAGTTGATCTTCACAAAAATCACAGAGTCACAGGGTTTAAGTAGGGGGAAATTGAGTGGCGAAAATCCACCTTTTCAATCTGAATTAACTCATTTTGTGAAAATATACACCAAAAACACATAGATAATTAGCAAGAGTAAGTGGACCTAATCTACATATGCTTAGTTTTAATTTTTCCTAGTTAGATCATTAATTTTAGTTTAAATTTTTGCACTATGAGTTGGGACCAGGACTTAATTATCTTAAGAGAAGCAAGTAATATCTGTTGCCCTTGCACCTTTTGGTGACCCTAGGCAAGCATATGAAAGCTCCCTTTTGATAATTCACCATCTCCCTTTAGTTAATCATTTAGATTAATTAGGCAAAGTTGTAAGTGGCCCACTATCCGCATATGATTTGCTTGTTGCAAGGAACAATCAAAACATAGATTAATAGGGGACGTGTAAAGGATCACATCATATCCACATCTCAAAATTGTGTGATTTTTCACTTTTTTCTCACACTTCCACACCATAAGTGAAGTAAAGACTCCTTAAAACTAACCTAAGTGAATTCATTAAATTTCCCCACAAGGGCCACAAGAAAAATTATAGTTTAGGTTAGGACCATGGGGGTAGGCATCCAATAAGCCGCCATGGTCAGTTTACATCTTGAGACATAGAAGTTGACTGAATATGGAGCTTTAAATCCATCTATCCACCCACATAAAAGAAAACTTGAGCGCTGCAAAGACCTGATTCAGAGGGGGTTAATATTAGGCCCAGTGCATGCAGTATTATTTGGGGCTACCTAACCCATCTATTGCTCGGTACTTGTAGTTGATTTACCAAGAAGATCAAGCACTACAAGAAAAAAGGACATTGATAAGGGACGAAAAATGTCACGATAAGCTCATCGGTGACGGTCAAAAGAGCCTTCGTCACCAAAAGTAGTGTCGTCGAAAGTATAGGTGTTGTGGTGACATTCAAGGTTCGTCACCAATAATGATTTATAATGACATATTGTGATAGTCACCATTTCATATGAGGAATGGTGACAGACAATAGCCTCCATCACTAAAAAATTGAACGTCACCAAAGGTGGCGTCGCCGAAAGTATGTTTTGTGGTGACATTCAAGGTCTGTCACGAATATTGATTATAATGACGGATAGTGACTGTCACCATTTCATATGAACAACAATGATTTATTGTGATGGACCTTTAATGGTCGTCACTCTTGGTGAATATATATGGCGACGTTCGTTGACCGTTACCATTTCATATTTAGTGAGGGTCAAAAAATTCCATGATAAGCTCATTGGCGACTTCAAGGTCCATCACGAATAATGACTATAATGACAAACAATGACCCTCACCATTTCATATAAAAAGAACGATTTATGGTGATAGACCTTTCATGGTAGTCACTATTGATGCATATATATGGTGGCGTTCGTTGACCGTCACCATTTCATATTTTGGTGAGGGTCGAAAAATGTCATCATAAGCTCATTGGTGATGGTCAAAAGAGCATCAATCACCAAAAAATGATCATCATCATTCCATATGAATATCAAGGCACAATGGAATCGAACCACCAACCTCCTGCTTGTAAATCAAGTGCTCTTCCATTGAGCTAACACCCTTTAAAGAATTAAAAATAGATGTAAAATTGCCTTGTAAAAGTATTATAATTTCTAGTCAATTTGGGTCGTTCATTAGGCAGATGATCTCATGGTAGAAGTTATGTTTAATTTAGGGTTTTTTTTCCCTAGAAGGCAACCACTCGTTTTGTATGAGGGTATTATATTGCAGCTGTGTATTGTATGCGTATTCTCAGAGTGAGAAACTAAAAGGGAGAGTATGATAGAGAACATAGGATAGTACAATAGATTTGCTGTAGGTTGTGCCTCTTCATTTTACTGGATAATAGAAAGGAAGGATTGGTTATTTAGGGTGGACGTAACCCAAATTGGGTGAACCATGTACATCTATGTCTCTCTGGTTTTATGTTTTTTTGTGTTTGTGTTTCCGCAGATTTTATGTGTTGCATTGCTCTGTAATATATAATTTTCTAACAGTTTTAAGGTTCCAAAACTATCATGGGAAAGTCTCCCTTATTGTAGTATTTGGTAGTAGCCTCCATAAACAATTTGAAATCAATAATCTGGTTATAATACACCAATTTTTAGTAGCATTTTGTCATCCTCCATGGTCTCCAAACAAAGCAAACAGATCACCATCTAAGCATAAATATAACTTAGCATATAAGATCAAATTTTGTTTGGAGGATGTGAGGTCATGTAACATACTCTTGTAGGATTATGAGGCAATATGAAGATGATATATAGAAGAAAATGACCACATATTCATTGGAAGCATGTGAAGAGCCCTAAATAGAAGATACAACAATAGATATATCCTTTGATTGGTGGTTCTCTCGAACCCAATAGTGTTGGTCTTTCCAATGGTTGATATCTCCAACTGTGGTAAATTTTCACCAACAAATAGAACTAGGGTTAATGGCAGCACGATTATGGCTCTGATACCAATGTTTGGACAGATAGGGAAACATGAAAACAAGTATAAAAATGTAGGTCGAATCAACAAATGTTTCCAACAATGATATGGGGTTTTTGGGAAGCTTGTTGTGGGATAATTTGAGGGATTTCAAACAACATTTAAGCCTTGTGAACAACAGTAATTGTGATTACTTGTTTGTGACTACATCTAGGGTCATTGTAAGCTAATTATAACCAGCAATAAAACTCTAAATACCCATCAATTAGAATAATTGTCATCTTTCCTTCAAGCAGGAAACAATTTAAATCTACATCTATCTTCACCTTATAGAAAGTTTGTGGTAGAAATGGTGGTGGTAAAAAATATCATAAGGGCTATTAATATCTAGTGAAATCTTTTTTTGTAGAAACCCTTGGAAACCTACAACGAACCTTGAACAAAGGTACCAGAACCTTTGTGAAATCCTTAAGTAGCATTTGAATTGGAAATAAATATTTCATTATAAACTTGGAGTGCTTTGGTATTCTGAGGCATTTCAAGTGCCCTTTTCATATCTTACTTGGAGTGGTTTGTGGATAGACTTATCATTGTTGGGTGCTCCTAGAATATACCTTAGCAATCTAAAGCATGTATAAGATCCTAGTAATCTGTTGGGTGTTCCTAGTAACTTGTTGGGTGTATCATATCCGAGACCAGCAGGTGTTCCTCCTTGGCAACATGCATTCCTTAATTCATAAATAATAATGTGAGAAAAAGGAGACCTTGAACCACATGTATATGCATAACCTTATTTTTTACCATTAGCTTGAGTATGTCTTACCTAAACCTGAAATAGGTCCATCTGTTACACAACATTTTTTCACTGTCCCTGCAATCCCCATCTCGCCCATTGGAGGGTCACTTTTGTGATCAATAAGTAGTGTCATGCCTTGCAAAGACCATCATTGAGTCCCTTTACGTGAGAGTAACATTCCTTCTATTGACAATTCCCTGAGTAGAGACTTAAAAACTCTTGTTTTTGCCTTGGCGTGGGTAGTCATTTATGCCCTCGCACCGAAGAGGAAGATTAACACTGGACCTCGTGCCAGATGGCGCTCTGTCTTAGTTTGCCACCCGCGCCAAGTTGTTTATGGAATGTTTTTTAAAACTAGAGGAAGAGATTCCACTCCAACCACCTCGAGGATGAGTCATTGGGAGTGTTTGAACTGATAAACCATGCATTACCTCCTTTAGATTTATGGTTTCCACCTCTTATGGGAACTCCCTAAAGGATAGGCCTCCCTCCCACCTTTTTAGGGATCCTAACCTCCTCCTTTTTCTCTATAAAAGAAGCTCTCTCTCTTAGAAAAAGCTAGCTGAACTTGGAGAATTGGACATACTATAGCTGAATGAATAGAGAAGATAGAATAAGAAGGAATTACGTTCAAGAAGCTTGAGTCCATGAATTTTGAGAGAGCCTGAGTCCATGCCTTCGTCCCGTATGAATTCCCTGATGAGCATCTGAGATGCGCTTCGCCTGAACCCAGCTGGAGGAGACTGCAACGTCAAAGCATTGGTTGTAACTCTTCCTTCTATTCATTTATATACATGAATACTGTTTGGTTCCACTGTTGTGTTATGATGCTTGTTTAACGCAATATGTTTAGCCCTCTTTGACTGGTTAATAGTTATGAATGAATTTTTTTTATCTTGTATGATGTTTTTGTTTTTTGTTCTATGTGTAGGTATCTAAGCGTAATGTCGAACAGATTGTGACTTGCCGAGGCAGGAGCGAGAGGCCACCACCACTACAACAATAATGACATCGTTGGATTCCAGGTAGGTCGATATATCGTGTCCCTTGTTCACTTAATAATTAGGAAGCAAAACTTTAGTGTGTCCCTTTGTTTCTAGACCCACTCTAGGGCTAGAGGGATCGTCTCTGTCCGCAGAGAGGATTTACCTGTATAAAAAATTGGCGACTCCACTGGGGATTTGGAATTTACTATTGCCAAGTCGAAGAAGTCATTAGTATTTGCTGATTTGATTTGTTCCCTCCCTTCAGAGTCTCCTCTGCCTCGTTCTTAGGAATACATTCCGAACGACACTCTTTTCTTGATTAGCACTCTCGATCCATGGTACGGTGATATCATCTTTTATCTCTAGAATTCTACTTTCAGATCTGAGTTGATGAAGGATGCCCGTAGACGCATCCGTCATTAATCGCAACCTTATTGTATAGTCGGAGATACCTTCTATCGTGTCGGAGTGGATTCCATTCTCCGTCGATGTTTGACCCTCGAGGAAGCTAAGAAAGTCCTCAATGATTGTCATAGTGGCGCCTGTGGTGGTCACATGTTTGGTTATGCCACTGCACAAAATATTCTTCGTGTTGGTTATTTTTGGCCTTCTATATTCAAAGACTGCATTGTCGTGGTTTGTAAATGTCATGATTTCCAGGTTTATCAACGCGAGATGCATGTGCCGCCTATACCTCTTCATCATGTCATTACCGTTGGTCCCTTTGCGAAGTGGGGCATCGATTTTATGACGTGTAACCCTCACTCGGCTGGGGGGCATGCTTATATTATGGTAGCCATGGAATACTTCACCAAATGGGCTGAAGCAATGCCTACACTTGCCGCTAACGGTAAGACATCTGCTCAATTCATATTCAATCATATCATTGCTAGGTTTGGTGTCCCTCAGGCCATTTTCACCTATCATGGTTCCCATTTTCGACATTACATGGTGGTCGAGTTGACTTCTAAGTTGGGTCTGCGTCACGACAGCTCAACGACGTACTATCCTCAGGCCAATGGCCATGTTGAAGCCGTGAACAAAGTTATTGTTACCATGCTTCAATGTACGATTGAGATCCATAAATCCAATTGGCATCTCATGTTATTTTTAGCTCTTTGGGTGTATCGAACCTCCATTAAGAGTGCAACCAGATTCGCCCCTTTTCAATTGGTTTATGGTCTGGAAGCTACTCTTCCAATTGAATGTGAAATACCTTTGCTCAAGTTGGTTGTTGAATTATTGCCAAACACTTCACCCGAAGAAGAGCGTCTCCTTTATCTCGAACGGTTAGATGAAACCCACCACTTTGCTGCTCTGGTTATCGAAGCAAAAAAAAAGTAGGTCAAAGCTCATTTTGACCAATCAGTTTCCCCTTGTTCTTTCGTTGAAGGAGATCTCGTCCTTCTGTACGGACAAGCTCATGATAAGCTGGGGGAAAGTAAATTTCAACCCATGTGGCATGGGCCTTACATTGTTAAACATGTATTGCAGAATGGGGCCTATGAGCTCATTGATTACGAAGGTCATCTGTTAGAACAACCCAGAAATGGGTTGTATCTCAAAAAGTATTATGCGTGAGTCATTCATGCATGATTTGTGTACATAGGTGTTTTTTTTTCATTTTTGTACATGTTTTGATTTGGTGTGCTTTGCGAGCATTTTCTTGCTTATTTGGGTCTTGCTTATTTATGCAGATGTCTATTACCCCTTATATTGGTTTCGCGGATGGTGCTTCTCGTAGTACCAGGAATTTCTCTTCAGCAGCCTGGGTAATCTATGATCCTGTTGGTGAGTTGATAGAACTGCAAGGTATTTGTTTAGGAAAAACTACAAATAATGTCGCTGAATATAGTGATGTCCTTGAACTATTAACTGATGCAATCAATCTCGGCATACACACATTGCTTGTAAACCTATATTCATAGCTTGTTGTTCTGCAAATCAATGGTCATTATTCAGTGAGAAACCCATACATTTTGAGATTGTATTTACGTATTCGTTTGCTGGAAATACATTTTGATTTTATCACATATCAACATATTCCTAGACGAATGAATGCATTAATTGATACATTGGCTAACATTGTATTAGATAGACATTTGCATAATTTGTAAAATCATCATCATGTGAAAAAAGATCCATATAGGAAAATAGATGTATATATATATATATCGTGTGTTTTCATCAGTGTGCATCATAAATTCAAAACATATGTGTGTTTCTGTTACATCCTGAAACACCATGTATCTCAAAATATACAGATATAAAGCCTGTACAAGCCGCGTCAGCAAGCGATAAATACGGCTTGGTACCTCGACGGTATGTCTCTGGTAGGCGTGATGAACATCGCCAAATCGTGCATAATCCAGGACTCCATGTGTGATCCCCTCTAGGTTGTGCATGAGCTCCTCTTCCTCGCTTCCCTCACCATGAGGGTCGAAATCACAAGGAATTTGCCTCGCTATCGGAGACATGCCCGCGGGTCTCTCTGGGCCGACATCTGAAAATACATGGGTTTAATGTCAGAACATACATAGACAAAAAAAATTCATAATACTCATGAAAGTTAAAAATGACTCTTACCCAAATCTTCATCCCAATCCTCTCCCTCTGGGAGTGGGAGGTCCGGATCACCAGTAAAATCTGTACCAGAGTAGGGCCATTCCTCCACGATGATCAACTGTCAATGGAGCCAATCAATGAACTGCGGTCTCCAGGACATCTGTTGATCGCCCCTTGCCCTTGGCATCAGAGCAGCCCATCGGGCCATTCGTGGTTCTCTTGCTGGTGGTGTCAGGACTATGACCTCCTGACGTTGAAAAATTGGTAGTCGTTCCGGGAAGAATGATACCAGGATAGACCCATAACCAAATTGTTTCAATTTGCCTTTCTTGCATTTTGTTAGCCGGCATTTCATGTTTATTGTCATGGCCTCTTCCTAGTTGTAGATGATCGGTGTCAAATAGTCTACAGCAAGAAGCAACTATGTTTTTGTTGCTTCGTGCGGTGCTTGCGATCCCACATCTCATGTGATGATATGTAGCACTACTTTTAGTGCTAGGTCTGGGATAGTTTGGATATCAACTTTCCTACTCCCTGTTCCCTTCTATGCCCCTCGACATACTCTATCCGTCACCATGGACATACTCTCCATGCAAGGCTAGGTACCGGTTAGGATCGGTGCTGCTCCCCTCTGCGACAATCCTGTAATAAAGTAGACGTCAGAAATATCAATCTCAAGTTCCTGATCTCGAAGGATGAACTTTTCTTGGTCCTCATCCCATATGCTGATCAAATATTGTAACAGCTCTGGTTGAGCACGAAGACACGGTGTCAAGAAGAACTTCTTCAGTCCATAGTCCCTGAGAGCTTCCATGCATCTCTCATTTTCCATGGCAAGCTCGTCTTCTTCGTTGTGTTCCCGTTCTTTCCATTCTATCACCATTTTGCCTCTTTTTTACCTGTAAACACATTCATATGGATGGTATTAGCTTTTTTGAAGCTTGTATTTGTGAATGATGGGGTTTGTGACTTGCATTTTTCACACAAAATGGTTTGCGTCGTTGGCGCGACTGTTTCCCAAACAGTCGCACCAATGGGCGTGCCCTAGTGTAAAAAATTGGGCGGTTGGCATGACTTCGTGCCCGAAACCTGCGCCAAACGTCATGCCCTAATTTTCATATTTCCTCCCCCAGAATTCAAAATTGGAAGTTGTAGGTAGTAAGAAATAACTCAAAATTAAAAGAGAGATCTTGGCTCTTACCTGGAACTGACAAATTTGAGATTGGTCTACTGGATTGTCTGCTATCGTCACCACAAAATCACACAGTAAAATGGGTAACTATTTGCTCTGTAAGAGGTAAAAAATGAAAAGTAATTATTTTTACCATTTTTGGCATTTTATAACTTTTTACAACCCTAATTAGGGTTTAAGACATATTTTCGATTATTTTATTATATTATTTTCTAAAAATGGGTTTTACACGTGTCTCTTGTGTAGCAACAAGTTTTCAGGACATAGTGATGGAGTAACGAGTTAAATTTTATACTTTTTCGGACTCAGTGAAAACACAAAAAAGTCACTGATGGAGTCATCTTTCAGCTCTTTTCTGACTCTCTAAAATTGAAAAGATTTCTGAGACTCTTGTCATTTCGAACTCGTTAAATGGCTGCGAAGCGATATCTACTCAGTATACGTTTACCCCTTTTTCGGGTTGGGATAGATTATTTACAAAAAAGGAATACCTTAGCCTATTGCGACTAAGAAGTTCTTTCAGATATTGTTTTCTACCTTTTCGGATCTGAGAGACTATTTACGAAAATGGCCATGATGGAGTTTTCTTTTCTTCCTTCTTTTCAAACTCTCTAAACAAGAAAGATGTTGAGTTCTCCCTTTGTCAGACTTGTTAAACCCTGATGACATCAGATTTCGTCGCCATGACGTTACTTGAGTTCCTCCTTCCTAGGGCTCGTAAAATGTACTAGGTTGGATTTGTCTAAAGGAAAAACTTACAACACAAGCATATGTTATCCCCTTCAAGCTTGTTTTTAAAATAAATAATTGGGGTACTCGCCAGAAATGGTGGGGGAAAATGGAACCAAGTTTTAGTTATGTTGGTAGTATGTCGCTCTTGAACATGGCACTTGTCTACATTTGTGTCGGGTTGGGGACATCTCATTTCGTCATTTTTGCCTCCATGGGTTTGGGTAATCTCTTTTAACCTCTCATCTGCTCTTTTCCACATCATCATGACCTCAAATCCTTTGATGTCAAATACTGCCAAATCTAGTGTCGTGCTGCTGATATGTTCAAGAGAAGTTTGCCTCTGCAGTTTTCAACCTCCCTCTGATTCTCTGTTGGTCCTATTTCACTACTATCATGTTCCTCTATCTTGTATCGATGATGTGGGAAACATTATGGCCCACCTTCAATCAGGTCACTTCCTGTCAACTTCAGCTCATTATCCAGGAATTTGATCTAGAGACTCTATTCTAGTACCTTGGAGCCTGCATGCCTTAATGGCAGGTTTTTCGCATTCGATGCAAGGTCCACATCATTGGCCTTCGATCGAGTGATTCTATGGATGTTTGACACCAGATCACTGTTCACATTCCGTGGATTGTACCAGTTGTACCTTGAGAGCCATTGTCATTATTGGTGGTTTCTCTCATGCCTGTTAATAGCTTTCATCATTGGCTGGTAATCAGGTGATTTTATTGCATGTTTGACTTCAGCTCATATATTTGCATGCTTGAATTTGTACTTGTTCGGGTCGATATGGAGCGCAAGACCCTGGATTTTGGCTGATAAAATCTAGGTTGCGGATTTTGGTGGATTATCATGACTTATTGCATGACTCTTTTGATCGTATGGCTGCAACCATACTTGCGTCTGTTTGTTGATCCTTACTACTGGATGGCTGCGTCCATACCTTGGATCTCAGTTTTTATATATACTCTATTATGGATGGCTGCGCCCATAACACATGTTCATGTATTAGAGATATCAGTTGTATTTGTAATTGCAGGTTTTCCAACAGCAGTGTCTGGTTCGAACGCATTCTCATAAAGCATTTCGCCCCTCCCTCTCCCTAGGACCTCATGCTTTAGGAGGCATCTCTTACACAACATTTTGTCATTGTCCCTGCAATCCCCATCTCGCCCATTGGAGGGTCATTTATGTGATCAATAAGAAGTGTCATGCCTTGTAAAGACCATCATTGAGTTCCTTTACATGAGAGTAACATTCCTTCTGTTGACAATTCCCTGAGCAGATACTTAAAAACTCTTATTTTTGCCTTGGCGCGGGTAGTCAGTTATGCCCTCGCGTCGAAGAGGAAGATTAACATTGGGCCCCACGCCAGCTGGCACTCTGTCCTAGTTTGCCACCTGTGCCAAGCTGTTTATGAAATGTTTTTTAAAAATAGAGGAAGAGATTCCACTCCAACCACCTCGAGGATGAGTCATTGGGAGTGGTTGAACTGATAAACCACAGACTACCTCCTTTAGGTTTATGGTTTCCACCTCTTATGGGAACTCCCTAAAGGATAGTCCTCCCTCCCACCTTTGTAGGGATCCTAACCTCCTCCTTTTCCTCTATAAAAGAAGCTATCTCTCTTAGAACAAGCTAGCTGAACTTGGAGAATTAGACATACTATAGTTGAATGACTAGAGAAGATAGAATAAGAAGGAATTACGTTGAAGATCAAGCTTGAGTCCATGCCTTCGTCCCGTCTGAATTCCCTGATGAGCATCTGAGACGCGCTTCGCCTAAACCCCGCTGGAGGAGACTGAAACATCAAAGAATTGGTTGTAACTCTTCCTTCTATTCATTTATATACATGACTACTGTTTGGTTCCACTGTTGTGTTATGATGCTTGTTTAACACAATATGTTTAACCCTCTTTGACTGGTTAATAGTTATGAATGAAATGTTGTTATATTGTATGTTGTTCTTGTTTCTTGTTCTATGTGCAGGTACCCAAGCACAATGGCGAACAGATTGTGACTTGCCGAGGCAGGAGCGAGAGGTCACCACCACAACAACAACAACGACAGCGTTGGATTCCAGGTAGGTTGATGTACCATGTCCCTTGTTCATTCAATAATTAGGAAGAAACACTTTAGCGTGTCCCGTTGTTTCTAGACCCACTCTAGGGCTAGAGGGATCATCTCTGTCTGTAGAGAGGATTTACCTATATAACACCAGCCTCCTCATCTTAGCTATTATCTAGGCTTTACTCAGACAGTGCACTTGATAAATGGGTTCCAACTAACCAATAGTTTACACCCAAAACCACAATTTGAACTTAGTT
The DNA here is from genome assembly GCA_034641835.2 of Pinus albicaulis. NCBI lineage: Eukaryota > Viridiplantae > Streptophyta > Pinopsida > Pinales > Pinaceae > Pinus > Pinus albicaulis. Next base: position 69,745,602 of record MU968411.1, read on the forward strand.
CAGGCCCTTTTTGTAGAAATGGCGAAATTGGATCTTCTAATCATCGAAAAGGTTATAGAATTTCAAAATTCTTGTCGCCCCATACCTAGGAAAAGCCAATTCTTTGTGTGCAGGAACCTATTTTTTTATTATAAAAATGCAAGGTTATACATGCGATATAAAATTACCTGGTTATATAGGTGATATAAAATTACTTGGTTATATAGGTGATAGAATATTCCAACCCAGAAAGGTCAGAAAGGAATTTGGCCAGCCCAACTTTAGAAATGGCATCCACAAAACCATGTTGCATTAGTTTAGGTCCTTTAATCTACAAACAACAAAAATGTATTTCTCTAGGGTTTATTCAAGGTGCCGAATCCATATATGCATTCAAAATTCCATTTTAAATAACAAAATTAAGATTTGGCCAAAAAAAAATTTGGGATATTAAGATTAGAACTCCAAAATGTAACATTTTTAAATTCCAAAGATTAAATTTTCTGTTAGCCACAATGCACGGGTTGTATGTAGTTGCAAATTCAATGTTATGTCTTACACCATGACCTTATCTTAAGGCATACCGACACACCCTAGTCTAGTATCAAGTATGTGAGTCTCTCTGTATATATCATTGAATGTTTTTCTTTAACTTATCCATCCATCCCTTGATTAGTCAATCAATCGATGATGGTGAAAGTGTCGTCCATTTTCTTGCATTTTTGGTGCATCTAGGTTTTCATTCACCTCTACAAATTCCATGGTAGTAGTCAAGGGAAAAAATGGGAATTGAATCCAAGAAATTTGGATGGGAAAGGAAAGATGGCTCGTTATGGTCATCCCTACAAAAGGATCAATGCCCCAAGTTTCTTTCAACTTCGCAGGGGAAATCTGCATATAAATCTCACCAACTGGGTAGCTACCCTCGTCTCCCTCGCTCTCCCTAGTGCTAAAGGTAATCATCCCTAAACCCTACCCTTCAACGGCTTCACCATCACAAATTACTCAAAGGGAGCTAGTTCATCAAGTATTGGTATTTATGCATTCAAGCCATCTAGAAGACATACTTCTTGGCTATGACAATCTTGCCTCATACATGGTATGTATTTTCATTTCCCTATGAAAATTGATACTGGCATCATATGCTAGGATTTTAAGATAAATTTACAATTTATACTCACATATTGGAATGGATATCAGATGTATATGTTACCATGGGGAATATGGCGGATTGTTTGTGATGATGTGAGATTGTTTATTAATGCACATGAGCTCCAGTTTTTATAAGTGGTAAGTGTAAATTCGTACGAGTGTAAGGGTGAGTGTTATTGTTTGTGGTGCTATCTATCGAAGGCAATATTGTAGGTGCAAGTTATGGAGAGTCTCATTGTTGGGCTAGGACTAAATCAAATTCTATTGCTAAAGCACATCAATTTCACTAATGAAAAACTAGTTGTTGGATTTTCGTTATTTCAAAGGCTTATTAAAGTGACCATCTAGCACGTGCACAGTCTATCCCAGTTGAACTTTATTCCATTGCCCAAGGCCTCAAGCAAGTGACAAAAAGATATCCCACAGACTCAAGCTGTGGAATCCATAACCTAAGGACTCAAGGAGCAAGTTATCAATGGCTTTCCCCACGGGCTAAAGCTGAAAGTGTTTCTGACACTGCTTGAAAGGTTCTCATCACTCACTAACAGAATGCTTTAATGACAGCCTCATCTCAATAAAAATCCTAGTCACATTATCCATGGTTTTGACCCTTCGAAGCATATGTATGTGCTGTTGAATCAGGGTAATTGAAAGGGGAGGTGTTGATGATTACCAACCTAGATCCATCTAACTCTGGATCTATCATGCGCCGAGAGGGATCAAATCTCTCGAGGTGCAAACCTATTTTTTGAGTGCAAAACTTGAGGAAAGGTTTGCACCTCGAGAGATTTGATCCCTCTCGGTGCATGATAGATGCAGAGTTAGATGGATCTAGGCTGGTTCCAGTCGGAGGCATCAACGTCACATTTTTCAGATTATTAAAATTTTTGTATATTTTTGAGATGTAAGATAGATCTAGGCTGGTTTCAGTCGTGTGCTGCCATGGAAAATCTATCAAAGATATGATTAATTTTATCAGTAATATGTAAATATATCAAATATTAATATAATCATTTTAAATATGCTAAATATTTCTGAGATTGACTTGGTCATTTTAATTTTAAATTTTCTTAGTTACCTTGGTTCGTTGAGATGATAATTATTGTTAATAACTATAATGATGAAAAATGATGAAATATTTTTTTTAAATGCAAAGTGACAATAATAGTGTTGAAAGATAGAAAATGTGAATAATAAGAACGTACTCATGTTACAATCAATCTCAAACTATTTTCTTCTACTATTCTTATTTCCTCCCTTGTTAGTTTTGTTGTCTTTTTATATTGATTATATGAAAAAGAAAATTTAAACCGTAAACCATTTAAATCTTTAGCTCGATCTATTGTAGTAAACATGATACCTTGTCTCTCTTGCTCTCCAATATTAATAGCTTAAATTACTATAACACAAAAATCAATCTACATTGTTAATAACTTTTTGTGCTTACACTAAAATAAATGCATATTGTTAATCCAATCACTTTAATATTAATGTACCGTCATATATCCAATTACATCAAATCATAAATCAACATATACATTGAAATCAATGCATTTAATGCAAGCAATCAAATAAGATTAGAAAATAACTTCTACATTGAAATCAATGCACCTAATACAATCAATCAACAACGAGGTTAGTAATGGGGTACCATGAATCATTGGCTCAAATTTCCTAACAAGGAGTAACATGATTTATTAACCTAAACTGTGTAAAACTTGACTGACAAACTCCACAGACTCGAGCAAGTGTAGACCGGTTGTCCCACGTATTCAAGGAAGCAAGTGAACAAATTCCATGGACTCAACCGTGGGAGGAATGACCATTATTGCTTGCCCCCATTAGGTTTTTTGGTTGGATCAATACCACTCGATGGAGTATATGCCCCACACCTAGCATACCTGAATTGGAAAAGGGACCAAGTTCGCTTCCAAAAGATTTCTAAAACCATAATACTATTTGGGTGGTGGGGGGATCCTTTAATCCTTGGATCATTCGATGGAAATGGGAATCAACATGGCCATGGAAATTTCCTTGGGAATGCTTTATGAGCCCACCCAGTTGAACTCTAACTAGAAAATACCTATACTTGAAAGGAGGCCCTAGCTAATTAATCCGTGATAGTCGCAATTCCTTTTGGTAGTACGAGCTAGAAGGGCAACATGAACCTATAGTCACATGGTGGAAGCTCTACTCACCAAAAAAACTATACTCTGTGCTATAAGCTAAGTTCCAGTCAGCCAATTAAAGATACCCAGTCAGTTATGATTAATGCTAGCCAATAGATGATAACCCCAGTTGAAAATACCCAGGAGAACCTCATTACCCATTGGTTAGTACCAGGTAGTTGCCACAGTGAGGGACCTAATCAAAGGGGAATCATCGAAGGGAAGAGAATAGTCCATAACAAGGGAAATAATCAATGGGCATCAATGGGGAATAATCGAGGGGGAATAATACATGGGAGCTTAAAGGTCCATGATGGTAGTGTGATATCCTGGTATATTTTGTTTAGAAAAGTTTTCTCACATAAGAACGCAAAGCATATTTTACATTCGGTTATGAAGGAGTGAGGCCGCCTTGAAGCAAGCACTAGCTTTATCCTTATGAATAGAATAAAATTTGAATTGCATTACCATGAATTGTATTACCAAGCAATGCAAGCAACATCGCATTGCACCAATAGGCCCTTTTATCTCACAGTGAAATAAGTGCCCTTCAAAGATATAGATTTGCAAATGGAATTTTCACTGCTTCCCACCCACTTCAACAAGAAGTATTAATGTGTTAGAAAGGGCGCCGAGACTAATCTATCCATCTGGCACACGTGTGCATCAATAAAAAAAAAATGTAGAAGGATGTTTGGGGTTAGTACGGAAGTGGTGTTTCTATCTGCCATTATTGGATTGGTAAACAAATTGATTTTCTGTAAGGTATCATATATGTCCCTGGGAAAGAGGGGCGGGGAGGGATTTCCCAGGGGAGGAGGCCGAGTAAAGCCGACCTGACCAAAGATGTGCGTGTAATTAACTAGACTCATATCTCTGCTTCAGCATATCATCTAGCTGGAAATTAGAATAGTACTCGGATATTCTATATAATAAGAGGGATTCCATTATTTCAGAGAGAATTTAACAGACAACGATAAAATGATGCACCTGCTATTACGCAATTGATAATATGCTTCTCGTTACCAGATCCGCAGTATTCCGATATGGTGGTATTCGACCATGAAAAACTACCACCTACGTATCTACCTGCGACTAAACGAATTTCGAGCAACACCGAGCTCACCGATCCTCCTGGTTGCTCCATATCGAACGACTATTCATTCTTCTCGTTCCTTCTCTCCCGTAGACCAAGAATCCGGGTAAGCGGGGATATCTGGGACTGGAGGAAAATAAGTCGTCATATAATGAATGATTGATCAGAAGACTCATAATCGTCAATGGGGGAGAATATGGAGAAGTCTTAAACAATGTATAGTACATTTTCTTGATGCAAATTTCATTTAAATATGTAGATTTTAACATAGAGGTACCAAGAGTTATGCCGATTCCCTCCAAGGATATGTCGACTCCCGTTCAGGATAGATCTGACGATACCTTTCACTGGTTCGTGAAGCATCCCTCTTGCCTGCCGGAAGCCACAGGTATTTTGCTAAACACCTTTGAGGAGCTGGAGGGCGAACAGATTAAAGCACTGAGAAATGGAAAGGTTAATACCACCAATGCTAGATGAATGCCCCAAATTTATATAGTCGGGCTGCTCATATCGTCCTCGCCCATTGAATATGTTTTCTGCTTCGAATTGCAGCGAAATCCCCCAAATTAGGAGAAGAATATTTCAAATAAAACTCGAAAAAGAGCGAACCCAGATATGATATAATAAGTTCGCGTTAAAAATCTAGTCTAGTTGATAGAAGAATTGAATGTCAAAGAAGGGTATGGAATATGAGGCCAAATAGTAAAAATTATGAGCAGAGAAGGAGCACCGAAATTTGTCCCAAAGCTGGATGGAGAATATCGTGGGGAAAATAAATTTTTAATAGGTCGATTTAGATTTTAGAGTAACTGCTAAATTAGATTTAAATTGGCAGTCAAATAAATTGCTATGGTTGCTTAGGTTTTCATTGAGTTTAAAGAAGGTCATTTTACATAGAGGTTCTAATGATGTTGAAGTTTGATAATGTTAGTCTAATTAGGGTATTAATCAAAATTATATTATACCTTTTTAATATAAGTAAGAATGTTCATATAAGGAGGGAAAGGGGACATGAGCTTTACGTATAAGGGAAATATCTATCAACTTTTAAGGTGGTGAAAAATATCTTTAAATATATGAATAATGTTATCAATAAACTTAAGTAGTTATACGTAGCCCCTTATTTTGAGGAAGTTCACTTAGAGCATAAAAATATATTTTTAGAAGCTAGCCATAGCTTAGAAGGCCTTCAAATGTGTTGTTAAGAGAGACATGGGGTAAATTTTGACTAAAGGAAATAAGGGGTACAATAAGATCAATTTATAGCACCTACTCAAATCACCAAGAATATATCCAAACCATCAATATGACACTTCTCTGAGAAAAATTATGAAACACCATGGAATAACTCAGATTAAAACTTATTGCCAAACAACCAAGAGTTAGAACATAATGTTTAAGTGAACACAATAAAAATAGTATGCATTGGACATAATATCATATACACATGGATCATACATATCCAACTAAATGTGGTAGCCAAAGGAACTTCTTCCTACACCTAGTGTCCTAGATGGCTAAGTCAAGGTGTCATCAAACCAATGATACATTCATGAATTACATATATATCCATATACCTTAGATGAAAAATGATAAATGTGAAAGGAATCATAGGGGTTGAGATGACAATCAAAATATAAAATATCCTCTAAAAGCCCATATAGAAAATGGGGTAATAGATCCTATGACATCCAACTTGTGATATATGGTGGGAAATCCTCAAAGTATCTTTGAAGAAAGATGTCTCGTTGAGGTTGAGGTCAAGAAGAGGTACGATGCCTCACTAATTTGGTAGTTGAAGAATTTTGAATCTTGGTTTGTCAATTTGGCCCTAAGTAGGCAAGGCAATATGGAAGGAGGTGACCCCCTTGGAAGAGTTCTAAAGGGGAAGGCCACATAAGGCCTTATTTGAAGATCTAAATCCAAGTACTTCCCTCATAAAAAGTTCTAGACTTGTATTTAAAGAATGTAGATAATGACCTGTCCAAATGTTGATAAAGAAAATAGAACATCCCTTGAATCTCATGATAAATGGGGGCATCTACAAATGAGGTTGTCCTTTAATTATATCTCGTATATATGGAAATGATAGAAGATGTTATTAAGAAGAGGAAGGTCGTTATGATTTGTTTCAACTCTACATGAATGTAAACCGACTTTGAACGCACCAAGGGAGATTTGAAGGGCAGCATCTGATGCTCTTGCACATATGTGGTTAAAAAAAAAGGCTCCCTTTCATTTGCATGAAGTGTTCCTGATACAAATCCATGTTAGAGTCAAGGCCCTAACAAGATGATGTCCAAGTACATTGAATTTATTGTCTATAAATAACCTCTCTAACAACCTGACACAAACATACAATGATGTCATTTACATTGGAGGTGTAAATCACTTGAATTGTGTTACAAATTTAATCCCTCCCCCTCAAAAATGTGCCATGCTTCCTTGTTTGATTTTACCTATTAGAGAACAACCTCACAACGTAAAAGGAATTTAAACATGATGTAACTTTAATAGTGCCCCACATTCACCCTTTTTCTCACTACTCATGGCTAATTTGAGATTATTTCAAGGACTGATGTGGATAATATCATTTTATTTTCTCTTGTGTATAGTATTCTACATTGACACAATTGAGTTTGTTTAACAAAAAAAATATTTATATTGAGGGTTCAGTCCTTATGCATTAGGGCTAGAGAGGCCTTGTCTTTATGAGTGATCTATTCATTTCCAACTCCTTATGTGAGAGAGAACTACAAGCTCCATCTCAACATGAAGTGTAGATATTGTGAGTAATTCAGATCGAGGCTTTGAAAATTATCCAATATTTCTACGTTTGGTATACATGGTAATAATGGAATTACCCACAAACACATACTCTCATAATCAATACCTAGTTCTCTAAAAATCAAATGTTTCCAATGTGCTCAATTAGAGGTGAAGGATTCTCCTAGGAGGTCAATGTGTTGGTTTGGGGTGTTATTTTCAGCCTTGGATACTTAGTGGTTAAGTGCTTCAAGGGTCAAGGGTTAAGGGCCAAGGGATTTAGGGTCAGAGGATTTAGTGGTTAAGGACTTAAGATTTAGGGGATTTAAGTGTTTAAGGGGTTAGAAGTTAAGGTTTTTAAGGGTGAAGGGTTAGGGGTTAAGGGTCACAGGTTAAGAGGATAAGGAGTTATAGCTTACGAGGTTCATGGATTATAGGTTAGGGGTTAGTGTCTTAATATTTAATGAGTCAGGGGGTTTATGGGTTATGATTTATGAGTGTAGGGGTTAAGGGATTATGGTTTAGGGGTTAAGGGGATATGGAATTCAATGGTTATGGGTTAAGGGCTAATGGTTTGTGATAATTTGACTCCTAATCCCCTTATCGCCACTATTGGGGGTTCCCCGATCGATTGATCTCACTACCTTCCCTCTAGGTCCCCTAGCCCCTATGAAATTAGGTCCTAAGCTCCCTTATAATTCTCTAATGCTAGGATTATAGATCATAGTAAACCATGCTTGCACCTCCGACTTATACCCATCCATGCTACCCTTGTGTCCCCTTGCCCCGTTCAATACACCATAAGATACCCCCCTACAACCTTTTTGGTATTTCCATTCCACTTTTTCCAATGTTATGAACCCCCAAATTTGGTCCCAGTGCCCCTACAACTACACCCTTGGCCCCTCTTGGCTAAGGGATTAAATGCATTAGGGGTTATGGGTTGTGATAAGGGAGCCCCTAATTCCCTTATCACAACTAGAAATAGGCTTGTGAACCCCATCAATATCTACTGGAGGTGTTGCGATGAAAGCAATAATGAATACAAAAGTTGTGGTCAATATGACAAGGATTATCAAGATGTTTAACCATCCAATGTAAACATGGTTTTCAATGTTACTGATCTAATCACATAAAATACCCCATAAATTTATGCTTTTGGATACCCCTAGGATTCAATAATTAATCCAAAGTGAGAGGATTCGTTGCTAAGGTGACAATGGTAACAACCTTGAGTTGACGCAAAGTGACACTTTTTGAGCCTTACACAACTAGGGTGTCAGTTTCATCATCAACAAGAGGCACAGTTCACAATTGGAAATATCTTAGATTTAGTGCACTTTGCCACAAATTTTATGCATGTTTCTCCACTGAGTGTTCCTTTCACATTTCCCAAGGCCCAAATCACATTTTTGGATGAATTTTTGATAACTTGTCACATTCCACTAGCTTCATGCATGAAGAGGAGCTCCCATCCTTTAAGAAGATTTTGGAGGGTTTCATAGCATAGTCAAGGGTCACATGTATAAAATAAGAACTCCATAGCCAAGAATAATAAAATTGGAATTTGTATCACATGTATTAAAGGAGAAGGACATAGGTAAAGAGTACTCCATTTAGAAACATCTAAAAACTTGTTTATGTCCTCTTTCGAAAGAAGAGGAAATATCTTGTAACAAAAAGCCCAAATTTCCAAAAAAGGAAGGCTCGAGTAAGGGTTTAATTTTTCTTTCAGATGTTGAGAGACATTTATGTATTTTAAGGTGTTTTGTTATTAAGTTCACATATTTGGAAGAACAATTTCACAAGTGGAAACTTCTCACATTTGGGGTGCTTTGCTACAAATCTGTATGTATGTTTTCTATTGAGGGTATCTTTCACATTCCCCAAGGCACAAATCAAATATTTGGATGTATCTTGGATGACATGTCACATTCCACTAGCTTCACGCATGAATAGGAATTCCCATCATTTAAGAATTTTTGGAGGGTTTTCATGGCATAGTTAAGGGTCACATTTACAAAAAAGGGCGTTTATGTCAAGAAAATGACAATTGGCATTCACATCACATGTGGCACAAAGGAGATGAAAATAGGTGAAGAGTGCTCCATTTTGAAATATCTAGAACAACTTGTTTATGTCCTATTTCCAAAGAAGATAAGATATCTTGAGACAAAGGGACAAAATTGTTGATAAAAGAGGACCATGTATTGGATCACATGGACTTTGTTTTCTCCTCGTTAGCTAGACCATTATATGACCCATATCATTAATTATTAGGTGGACACTATCATATGAATGAATGGGTTTCATGCTTGGGTCATATTTAGATTAAGGTCCCAATTGTTGATCCAAAATCTTTTGTTTGAGATGTATAAAAGAATTAACATGTGAAAATTGTAGCTTTTAAAACAAGAAACTTTAAAGGCATAAGCGGAAAAAGAGAGAAGCAATTAACATCATGCACGAAGACACAAGAGTTGATATCGAAGTTCGTCCAGGAGGGACTACGTCTCCGGGCCCTACTCTAATAGTGGGGAGGCCCTGCTTTCATTAAATGGCAAAATGAAAGTACAAGTACAAAATGAGGAATTACACCCTTATACCTGCCCAATCTGGAAATGGCCAAAAATTGCAGACCTCTGATGACAAAATGGGCAGCACCGTTGGATTTGTGGCGTCGAGTAGTGCTGAATCCATATAAAACTTGCCCCAATCGGACAAAGTGAAAATCTGGCCCCTCTGGAAAAATGGCTCAGATCATGGTTCCGCCCCCTCCTGTACACTGCTCAAGGTTCCACTGCCTCGTTTTCCGTGCCCGCTCCTGTCCGTCCTTGGGCGCACAAATGAATGAAGGTTTAAATAATAAAGCGTGGGCGGCAGTCACAAGGCGCTCCGTAGCTGAATTGGTTGGTGATCCGGTTTGTTTGGGCGGAGGTCGGGTGGTCAAATCCCGACCCTGCCATCAAAAGCCGACTGTTCAAACTGCGTTCCATTTTAAAAAAAACCCGCATTACATTTTTAACCGGTCGTTGAACTGTTTTACGTGGGCGTTTGAACCGTTGTATATTTTTAAATAAGCGTTGATGTTGATGGGGGGCCGGACCCATGTTGGGCGGCCCGCCCATATAACAATGCGCCAAGTGTATGTATGGTGGCGGTGCCCCATTTAATATGGCCAACTGTTTGTTTGGCATTGGAGACCGCGGGGGTGGCGGGGTTGACCACCCGCCCCCCAACCACATTTATTTTTAATATAATATGGTTTGTGCGGATTTGCATGGGGTGGCGGGGTTGGTGGCCCGCCACCCATTTTTATATTTTTTTTGTTTTTTATTGTTAATAAAACAAACTGTTGCTTTTTAAACCTTAGAATTTTTGACCGAAGGAGTGCATTTAACGGTCCCACAAATTCGCCCGGAATCTGGCCAGGTTGGTCGGAATCCGGTGGCCGGGTTTCAGCAAAATTGTTGCCTCCTTAGTCTGCCACATCATCAAGTCAACCTCTGAACTTTGACTGCTCCTAACTCCTTCATTCGGACTCGGAATTGAGTGCCGTCTGCCCGTTGGATTCAGAATTTCGAGATATACAAATTGAACTTGGTTCGAAGGATTTTCGAACACTTTGATTTCTGAGCCTTGTACTTAAGCCATTTGTACCTGTACCTATTTAATCCACCTGGATCATTCCTCCCCACTAAGGAGCTTTTGGACCCCAAAAGCCTCATCAATCAACAGGCAAGTGAGGGAATTGCGCCCTCACCTTCTCCTTTTCAAGCCATTTGGCTTTACTTGGGTGCATCCCTTTGAAACCAACACGGAGATACTCCACATCTCCTCGTCGCGAAGTCCTGGTCCTTCGATCGAGAATGATGTCCTCTGGCAGTTCATCGAGATATTCTGGTGCAAAGTCATCCACTGTAGGAACTGATCCTACCTCCTCAGTGTCCATAATCAATGGGGGTTCATAAAGTTTTAGATTTTCAACATTCACAACTGAGTACATCTGCATGTATATCGGCAAGTCGAGTCGGAAAGCATTATTCCCAATCTTCTCCAATATGGTAAAGGGACCATACCGGATTGGTCGCAATTTCTTAGCTTCTCCCTTCATTCGATCCTTGCTGATGTGGAACCACACTTTGTCGCCAACTTGAAATTGATGGTCGACTCGGTGCTTATCATGTCGGGCCTTATATCGGGCCTGACTCTTCTCCAACTGCTCTTGCACTACTTGTTGAATCGTCTGAATCCGCTGAATGAACCGTTGTGCTTTATCCCTGTCATCACGCCCACTGACATCTTCATCCCTTCCATAGATCATGTCGAAAGGGTCCTTTGGTAAGTAGCCAAAGCATGTCTCAAAAGGTGAACGCTGCGTAGAGGAGTGCACTGCTCGGTTGTAAGCGTGCTGCACATATGGAAGGTGTTCATCCCACAACTTGGGATGTTTGCTGCAATAGCCCCGCAACAAGTGTACCATGGTACGATTAACGACCTCTGTCTGTCCGTCGGTTTGTGGATGGAATGCCGTGCTTCTCTTCAACTTGGTATCCATCATGCGCCACAAGCTGGTCCAAAACTCTCCAAGGAAACGAGAGTCTCGATCTGACACAATCGACGTGGGCAACCCAAAGTGGACCCAAACATACTAAAAGAAAAGACAAGCAGTCTGCTCAGCAGTGACCTGCTTTTTACAAGGCATCAATATGCACATTTTTCTAAAGCGGTTGACGACAACATACAAATAGTCGTGACCCTTTCTTGACATAGGCAAACCTCCTACAAAATCCATCGACACACTTTCCCATGGACGACCCGGAATAGGGAGTGGTGTGTAGAGCCCAAGTTTTCTATTAGAGGGCTTTGAAATAGAACACATCACACATCCCTTTACAAAACGGGTTACAATGTTTTTCATATGGGGCCAAAAACAAAACCTTTGCAAATGACATAAGGTTTTTTCGACACCAAAGTGACCAGACACAAGAGAGGTATGCGCCTCTCGAATTACATGTACCCTTTCTGTTGTGGGTATGCACAATTTACCAAGGTGATACAACAGCTTCCCCTGCAAATGATAGTTGTCCACCTATGAACCATGACTTAGTTTTGCATAAACTTCTTTAAAGTCATCATCGTTAGTGTACTTTTCAACATAAATTTCAAAAGATAATGACCCATTATGCAAAATAATAGAAGCAACGATAGGAGGGCGAGAGAGCATGTCTGCTACTTTGTTACTAGTGCCCTTCTTATACTTTATTACCAGATGAAATTGCTGTAGGAACCCCATCCACCTGAAATGACGAGATTGTTGTAGCTTGGTCTGTGACTGAAGGTACTGCAAGGGTTGATGATCCGTATGGATGATGGTCTCCTTGTCGATCAGGTAGTGTTTCCACTTTTTCACACTTTGGACCAAGGCATACAATTCCTTGTCGTAAGTGGGGTAATTTATTACAGCCTGGGAGAACTTCTCCGAATGGTAACAAATCGACTTCTTCTGCTGCAAAAGTACAGCTCCCATGGCGTACCCACTGGCATCGGTTTTGATCTCAAAAGGCTGCTGGAGATCGGGTAAAGCCAAGACTGGTGCGGTGCTGATTTTCTCTTTCAGTGCTTCGAAGGCCTTCTGCTGTTTTCCTCCCCACTGAAAGGCTTGTTTGATACTTGTCAGAGTGTGTAAGGGTGATGCAATAACGGAGAAGTTGGCAATGAACCTCCTCCAGTACTGTACTGCACCTATAAAACTACGGACCTCTGTTACATTGTTAGGCTTAGGCCAATTTACAATCACCTCGAATTTTGAGGGGTCTATTTTTAATTGACCATTACCGACAATATGACCAAGGTAAACCAAAGAGGTTTTCCCAAACTCACACTTTGACAACTTTACATACAATTGTTCTTTCTTTAAAACATCAAGCACTTTGATTACATGGCATACATGTTCCTCCCAAGTCTTACTGAATACAAGAATATCATCTAAATACACAAGGACAAACTCATCAATGAAAGGCCTAAAAAGATCATTCATGACCCTCATGAATGTGGCTGGAGCGTTGCAAAGTTCGAATGGCATCACCATCCATTCGAACAACCCCTGTTTGGTCTTGAAGGCGGTTTTCCACACATCCTGCTCTGCAATTCTGACCTGGTGATAACCACTACGCAAATCCAATTTGGTGAAATAAACATCATTTTTTAATTGATCTAATAAATCATCAATGCGAGGGAGAGGGTATCGATTTTTCACCGTGATTTTGTTTAGTGCCCGATAATCCACGCACATCCTCCATGTGCCATCTTTCTTGGGCACTAACACGATCGGCGAACCACAAGGAGAAGTACTTGGCCGAATGACCCCTTGGTTCAACAGTTCCTGTACCTGCTTTTTGATTTCCTCCATTTCGATGGATGACATCCTTTACATACCAATGTTTGGTAATGGAGCATCATGTTGCAAATGGATCTCATGTTGGATCCCTCGTTTTGGAGGCAAACCTTTGGGTTCCTGAAACAACTCACCATAGTTAGAAATAACATCACATAATTCCTGTTTATGAGCCAGATCACATGCTCGGAAAGCATCGGTTATTTCTTCATCCTTTGCTCTCACAACCATGAGCAAACACCCCTTGCTGGAATTCACCAATCTCTTCATCTGTCCTGCACTTACAAGGCTGGCACTGACTTTGGTTTGATGAGCTCTTACAATGTATTCTACCCCATATTTAGTGATTTGGTATTTATTTTCATGGCGAAAGAAAACTGCTTTCCTATCATAAAGATAGGGACTCCCCAACACAATGCCATAGATATCCAATGGTATTACATCCAATTCTACTTCATCTACCAACTTAGAAGCAATAACAAATTTTACCTTACACTGCTTGGTTACATTTAGTTTCACTTTATCATGTATCCATCCAAGCGGATAAGGTTTTGGATGAGGCTTAACTTCTAAGCCTAACTTTTTAACCAAGGATTTTGAAATAAGGTTTGCTTGAGAGCCTGAATCAAATAGAGTTTCTACTTTTGCATGGTTTATAACAACTCTAATATGAAACAACTCAATTCTCTTACGTTCATTAGAAAGAGGCTCATTTGATGAACTAGTGCTTTCATGTGATTCAGAATCATGAAGAGAATGAGTACCTTGTGTACCTGCTGCTGTGATCAATGCCTCATCGCCTGAGTCGGATCCAAGGTCCTGCTGTGCGGTTGCTACCGTCTTCTGCTTACCCTTTCCTCCATATCTCTTCGGCTTATTTTCTGGATAAAGTTTCCAACAATGATCGTCGTCATGGCCTTCCTTTTTGCAGTGAGTGCAATAAGGCTTTTCTCCTTCATCCTTCTTTGTTGACGCCATCTTCTTTTCCTTTCCCTTTCCTTTCCCTTTGAATTTTCCATTTGAAGGTTTGGAAAGCGGTTTCTTTGAATGATCGTCCTTATCATTTCTGCCCCTGTTCTCAAGATGAATGGCCTTCACACTGGCCGAGTCAATGGTAGTAGGTTCAAACATTAACAATGAATGTCTAATGTAACTATGCAATGAACCAATGTACTTAGTTACAACTTCAGGAGAATCTAATGAGATGCCCAAACTTAATGCCTGTTTTCGAAATTCTTCAGTAAAGGTTTGCACATTTTGTCCTTTACCTTCCCTTAGGTACTGCCACTCCATTAAGGCTTTCTGCTTGTAACCTAAGAGATAGAATTGATTTTTAATTGCAGTAATAAAATCTGACCAGGAAGAAAGAAGGTTACCCAAGTTACTGCTGCTTCGAAGTTTGCTCTCCCACCAGATGAGAGCTGTGCCACTCAATCGAAGAGAAGCCAATTGGATTTTCGCCTCGTCCTCCATAATCTGTTGGATCCTGCAATAGAGTTCAAGCTGCCTAATCCAATTGTTAAGCTTCTCAGCATTACTTTCACCATTATATACCGGTAGATCAAACTTAACATCTAACTTAAAGAAAGGCTTGTTAGATGCATTTCCAGAATTTTTATTATGATGGTTAGAAGAGGAGGAAGGACTTTCATTTCCTGAAGGGGGTGGATTTCCTCCACCATCTCCATGCGCTGAACCTTGCCCTTCTAAAGAATGATCTCTTGTTTTCTCTAACCTTTCAAGTCTAGAGAATAGTCTCTCTACTCGATCTGCCATGGTATAGAAAGTTTTGCGGAAATTGAGCTCCTCTTCATTCCGATCTTCGTCCCCCATGTTCCTTCTCTGACGTGCACGTCCTGCTTCGGGATCAAAAGCCTGTAGCATCCCTTCGCCTCTTCTGAGCCTGCTTCTTGTTAGCATACAAACATGTAATTCACATCTACAAACACCCGCTCCGATACCACTTGATCCAAAATCTTTTGTTTGAGATGTATAAAAGAATTATCATGTGAAAACTGTAGCTTTTAAACAAGAAACTTTAAAGGCATAAGCGGAAAAAGAGAGAAGCAATTAACATCATGCACGAAGACACAAGAGTTGATATCGGAGTTCGTCCAGGAGGGACTACGTCTCCGGGCCCTGCTCTAATAGTGGGGAGGCCCTGCTTTCATTAAATGGCAAAATGAAAGTACAAGTACAAAATGAGGAATTACACCCTTATACTTGCCCAATCTGGAAATGGCCGAAAATTGCAGACCTCCGCTGACAAAATGGGTAGCACTGTTGGATTTGTGGCGTCGAGTAGTGCTGAATCCATATAAAACTTGCCCCAATCGGACAAAGTGAAAATCTGGCCCCTCTGGAAAAATGGCTCAGATCATGGTTCCGCCCCCTCCTGCACACTGCTCAAGGTTCCACTACCTCGTTTTCCGTGCCCGCTCCTGTCCGTCCTTGGGTGCACAAATGAATGAAGGTTTAAATAATAAAGCATGGGCGGCAGTTACAAGGCGCTCCGTAGCTGAATTGGTTGGTGATCCGGTTTGTTTGGGCGGAGGTCGGGTGGTCAAATCCTGACCCCGCCATTAAAAGCCGACTGTTCAAACTGCGTTCCATTTTTAAAAAAACCCGCATTACATTTTTAACCGGTCATTGAACTGTTTTACGTGGGCGTTTGAACCGTTGTATATTTTTAAATAAGCGTTGATGTTGATGGGGGGCCGGACCCATGTTGGGTGGCCCGCCCATATAACAATGCGCCAAGTGTATGTATGGTGGCGGTGCCCCATTTAATGTGGCCCACTGTTTGTTTGGCATTGGAGACCGCGGGGGTGGCGGGGTTGGTGGCCTGCCACCCATTTTTATATTTTTTTTGTTTTTTATTGTTAATAAAACAAACTGTTGCTTTTTAAACCTTAGAATTTTTGACCGAAGGAGTGCATTTAACGGTCCCACAAATTCGCCCGGAATCTGGCCAGGTTGGTCGGAATCCGGTGGTCGGGTTTCAGAAAAATTGTTGCCTCCTTAGTCTGCCACATCATCAAGTCAACCTCTGAACTTTGACTGCTCCTAACTCCTTCATTCGGACTCGGAATTGAGTGCCGTCTGCGCCGTTGGATTCAGAATTTCGTGATCTACAACTTGAGCTTGGTTCAAGAGATTTTCAAACACTTTGATTTTTGAGCCTTACACTCAAGCCATTTGTACCTGTACCTGTTTAATCCACCTGGATCAATTGTGGACTTCTAGGTTACTTGTTGCAGATTTAAATTGATCCAATTTTTGGGCTTTTAAATCATGTAACATTAGTTTGTCAAAAGGATCCTCCATCAAGTCATCTTCTTCAAGGTCACCATCCTCGAAATCTACTTCAAAGACAACCCTCAAGTCAAGTGATACAAGTCATCAAAGTTTCATCCTTAAGTCGACCTCAACAAGTCTTCAAGTCAGCTCAAGTCAAGACACAACACTTCACACTCTCATGTCGACTCAATATGGAAAAAAACTATATATACAAGGGTATAGTTTTGCATTTCTACCACATAATTTTGGACATCTCTGAAGTTTCAGACCACATATACAATTCAAATCATGATCACAGGTTCGATGTTGGAGGATAAGGTCTCGAACCTATTACAAAATTTGGGTAACCATCTATGCTATGGTTTGGGTAACTTCCATGCTATGATGTTGCAACAAAACAATGCCTCGGTTTCAACACACATCTACCATAGAATCAATGTTATGTTATTATACTCAATGATATGAAGATGCTCGGTGATCTCATTTATGATGCTTAGTGCTATGATGATTCTCGATGATACAGTAATGATGCTCAGTGCTATGTTGTTATCTCAAACTCAGTCAAGGTAATGAGGATGGATTTTAGGTGCAAGAAAAGGACATCTCGGGGTCATGGAGATCTCGGTGCTAACACAGTGAAGGGATGACTTGATGCAGGCAGAGTATAGTCTAAAGGTCTTGTTCGTCTCATCATAAATCTACCGAAGGAAGAATTTTGACTAGGTTTTCCCCAAAGAGTGTGGTTTTTCCCTGGCATATGCATACATCTTGCATCTTATTCTATTTTTTCATTGGCATTAATCTTGATGAAAATAAAAGATAAATTGAAAGAACAAATAATAATAAAAAAAAATCATAAGATAATGTCATGATAAGAGAAATTGTTTAACTGCCATCTCCTTAAGTTCTCTAACACATAACAACCTCCATCTCAAGGTGGATTCAATGTCATATAATCCATACCAATTACTCATATAATCCATACTCTTTAGTATATAAAAGAGCTATAAATTGATGCTTCTTTTCCCATAAGATCCTAAAACCCTATATTATCCTTGTAAACCTTAGCCTATATAACAAAAGCAACAAAGTTCCTACATAATTTACAATGTCATGAATTTGAGAATTCTACCAATTCAGTGACACTCCAAACAATTTTTTAGAAAAAAATGCATGGCTCAAAAGACTCCATGTGTGCCATTGATCACCATGGTGTCACTCTCTAGTAAATATTTTTTTGTGGACTGACCAATATATTTTATTTTGATCCCTCTCCATAGTTTTTTCTCAAGGCATTGATTATGTTGGGTTATATCTTACACAATATTTCTAGTGGCCCTATGGTTCCATGACACACCTACAACATGTCATCCATAAAGGAACCAAAGTAAATGGTTCAATCCCTTTCGTAGTACATTAACACGCTCACCCAGTCACTCAACACACCATATACCAACATACCTTCCCTCACTGTGCAATTTGGCCTTTATTTTGAGAGGATTAGGAGTTGGAGGGTAAGCATGACGAGGGTGCCATTTTCTCAAGATGAGTCTCTCATAAGGATAAGAAATTTAATGATAAAGAAAATTACAATATTGACCACTCACTTCTTACCATTCCCACACCATAAAAAAACCCTAAAAATGTCAATCTTAAAATATCTTGTGTAGTTTCCTAATGTCATTCGAGTAGAATCTCGCAATTACTTATGTCAGTAATGGGGTGATAATTTTTTTATTCTCTTAAAGGAACTCTTTCTAGACATTCACCCCATCAAAAATAAACCATCAAGTAAAAATGAATGGAAATGAATGAATAAAATGGTTTGTCGGGGAGTGTCAGCAAGTGTCAGGTGTGCCAAGGGGGGAGTGACAAGGCATGCTAGGGAATGCTAGGGCATGTCAAGAAGTCTCAGCGTGTGCTAACATGTGCCAAATAATGCCAAGGAATGCCAATGCATGATAGGAATGCCAAGATGTGCCATGTGTTAAGGCATGAAAATGTGTGCTAGGTGTTAGGGTATGCGAACACGTGTTAAGGAGTGTCAGGTGAAAAAAGGGAACACCAAGTTAAAATGAAAATAAATGAACACATATGAGGTTTAATAATTAAGGACCTTACCTTTTCAAGAGTGGCATGTTAGGCATGCCAACACTAGTGCCAATACATGCCAAGGGACAAGTTTTAGTGTGTCTTAAGTACCAAATCATCCTCTATTACTTCACTCTTAATTGTCATAATTGATCTCAAATAAATTTTATCTTAAACCATGCCAAGGCATTCCAGGGCATCCAAACGCATGCCGAGAATTGTCAAGTGCCACGAGAAAATATGTGCCAGGTATTTATAGGGCATGCTATGGACTTCCAGGTTTCTAAGGAGGTAGTGACAAGATATGCTAGATTGTTCCAAGGCATGTTAGAGTGTTATGGAGGCATACCAATATGTGCCAAGTTCCAATGTGTGTTGAGTGTTAGCAAGTGCCAGCGAAACATAAGGTAGCACTATGTCAAAATGCATGGAAATGAATGAATAAGAGTGTGTGACAGGGAGTCTCAGCGAGTTCTAGGTGTCCTAAGGAGGGAGTGACATGGTATGATAGGCAACACTAAGTCATGCTAGTGTGCCAGAGTGGCATGCACCCAAGATGTGCTAGGTGTCAGGATGTGCTAACACATGCTAGGAAGTTTTAGGGAGTCATAGGGACACACAAGGGAGCACTAGGTGAAAATAATGCATGAAAATGAACGATTAAGAGATTGTGACAGTAATTGTCAGTGACTTCCAGGTGTGCTAAGGAGAGAGTGAAAAAGTATTCTTGGCAATTCTAAGGCATGCTAGAGGCCAGGGAAACATGTCAAGATGTGTCAGGGGTTAGGGTGTGCCAATGCATGTCCGGGAGTGTTATGGAGTGCCAAGGAAAAACAAGGGAGCACTAGCTTCAAATGCATAGAAATGAATGAATAAGAGTGTGTGACAGGGATTTTTAGTGAGTTCTGGGTGTGATAAGGAGGGAGTGACAAGGTATGTTAGGTAGTGCCAAGGAATGCTAGAGTGCCAGGGCGTCATGCCAAGATGTGCCAAGTGCTAGGGTGTGCCAATGTGTGCTAGGGAGTGTTAGAGAGTGAAAAAGAAACACAAGGGATAACTACTTCAAAATGCATTGAAATCAATGGATAAGAGTGTGTGATAGGGAGTGTCAGTGAGTTCCAAGTGTGCTAAGGAGGGAGTGACAAGGTTATATGCTAGGCAATGCCAAGGCATGATAGAGTGCCAGGGAATGTTAAGGAATGGTAAGGTGTGTTAGGGTTTTCAAAATCAGGCCAAGGAATACAGGGGATGCTAACATGTGCCACATAGTTCCAAGGGATTGTTAGATGTTCCAGGTGTTATGGCATGTCAAGATGTAAACTATGTTTCTTAGTTGTTTTATGGACACGGTTGGATGTGAGCCTTGACTTGGTAACTTGTTAAGTGGGATGGGTTAAGATTTGACATGAGTAGCCTAAGATGAGTTATAAGCCATTCTTAGGTGAACAAGTCACAATATAGTTGTAGTAAATGAAACTTGGTCAATTTGGTGTAGTTGAGGCAGGACTTGGTTGGGTTCTCAAGTCTAAAAAAAATAAGGGTAGTTATGAGGACATGATAGTTAAGGAGTGTCAGGGTGTGCCAATGAATGGAAATGTGTGCTAACACATGCCATATAGTGTCAATTCATGTCTAGGAGTGTTGGGGAGTGTCAGGGCATCACAAGAGAGAACTAGTTCAAAGTGTATGGAAACGAATGAATAATAGTGTCTATCAGCTGGGAGTGTCGGTGAATTCCAAGTCTCCCATGGAAAAAGTGTGTTAGGAGAATTTCATAATAGAACTTGTAGGAGGTAAGCCTACTATTGAAATAAGGGGATGGATAAAGAAATTTAAGGCAAATGGAGACTTTGTGCTAGACACAATACTATTTTTTCAATGACTTGGTTGGGTTCCCAAGTCGCAAAAAAATTAAGGCTATCTATGAGGGCATGAAAACTATGGAGTGCCAAGATGTGTGCAGAATCCTAGGAAGTTCTAACATATGCTAGAAATCTCCAAGGCATGTTAAGCATTCCAATATGTGACAGGTGTTGGGGTGTGGCGCCAATGCATGCTAGGGAGTGTTAGGAAAATAGAAGGGATGACCAGTTTCAATTGCATGGAAATGAATGAATAAGAGTGTGTGATAGGGAGTGTTAGCAAGTTTTAGGTGTGCTAAGGAGGGAGTGAAAAGGTATGTTAGGTAGTGTGAAGGCATGATAGATTGCTAGGAAATCATACCATGATGTTCCAAGTTCCAGGGTGTGCCAATGTGTGCCAAGGAGTGTTAGGCAGTGTTAGAGAAACACAAGGGATAATTATGTCATAATGCATGGAAATGAATGAATAAGAGTGTGTTATAAGGAGTGTTAATGAGTTCCGAGTGTGCTAAGGAGGAGTGAAAAGGCATGCTTAGCAATGCTAAGGAATGCTAGAGTGTTAGGGCGACATGCGCCCAAGATGTGCCAACGTGTGCAAAGAAGTGTTAAATGTGAGTGCCAGGGAAACACATGGGAGCACTATGTCGAAATGCATGGAAATTAACAAATAAGAGTTTGTGATTGGAAGTGTTAGTGAGTTCCAGGTGTGCGAAGGAGGGAGTGACAAGGTATGTTAGGCAATGTTAAGGCATGCTAGAGGCCAAGGAGACATTCCAAGATGTCTTAGGTGCTAGGGTGTACCAAAAAATGCCAAGGAGTGTTTAAAAATGCTATGGAAAAACAAGGGAGCAGTAGGAAAAAGTGTATGGAAATGAATGAATAAGAGTTTTTCATTGGGAGTGTTAATGATCTCTAGGTGTGCTAAGGAGAGAGTGACAAGGTATGCTAGGTAGTGCCAAGGAATGCTAGAGTGCTAGGGAGGCATGCCAAGATGTGCCAGGTGTTAGGGTGTGTCAATGCGTGCTAGGGAGTGATAGGGAGTGTGAAGGAAACACAAGGAAGCACTAGAACAAAATGCATGTAAATGAACGAATAGGAGTTTGTGATAGGTAATGTCAATGATTTCTATGTGTGTTAAGAAGGGAGTGACAAGGTTATATGCTAGGTAGTGCCAAGGTATGCTAAACTACCAAGGCATGCCAGTAAGTGCTAGGGTGTGTTAGGGAGTGTAAAAGCATGCCAAGGAATGTAGGGGATTCTAACACATGCCACATAGTGCTAAGGCATTTTAGACATGACATGTGATATGTCATGTCAAGATGTAAACTATTTTTCTTAGTTGTTTTACAACCACAGTTGGATGTGATGAGCCTTGTGTTTGTAACTTATTAAGTGGGATGAGTTGAGATTGGACATGAGTAGCCTAAGATGAGTTATAGGTATTTCTTAGGTGAAAAAGGCATATCTTGAATTTCCACGACACATGAGAATCTAGGTTTGGTCTTAGGATATTTGATGCAAACACACTCAAGTGTCACAATACATCTACTTTTCACAATGAAATCTACACACATCAGGGAATCAGCTAGAGCACATCATAATTTTTAAAATTTTCAAACCTTTCTTCATTAAATTATAAACTATACTACAATAGGCTAGAGCTCTCGTACTAGGGATCACGTCCCTTTATAATCACATTGATACAAGGAATACAACTAGGGATTAGTGTTATTCCTTTGACAACCAATCTACCTTGAAAAATACAACACTTGACCCACTTTTTGACTATGGCCAAAAATATCCCTTTCCATGCACATGTCCTGAACACATCTCATAGGTCATCTTGTCTCCCGTTATGCAACTCCTCAATCTGCCTCTATCAATGAACTCAACTCTTTAGGTTACTGAACTTGGCTTAATTTTTTTTTCCCTCTATCTACCTCTTTTTTCATTTAAGGTCTGCAACACTTATGGTTTTTGATTAGTTGTTCACAAATCTGTTTGTGAACGGTTCTTTGGTTTTCCCACTTTTTCCATACTCCTGCTCCAAGATGAAAAATATAGGGCCATGGAGGTTTCCCTTAATCTCACTGACTCAATCCTCTACAATATAGTGAACTAGGGCTAGTTGGATAGCCCACTTGACTGGTACTTTAGTCCTTAAAAGTCTGAACATCCTAAGTCTTAAAGTCTTCTTTGACAGTGACCTAACAACCCTCCAACTGTACTTGTACTGCCATCAATTTTCCCAACCACAATCAATTATTTTACTGATCTAGTGCCCACAACACTGCCCTCATCTAGGGATCTTCAAATTTTCCACCTAATAGTGATTTGAGTCCTCTCAAAATCACTATTATTGTGTACCAATTTTTTTTTTCCAATCTATGAACAAATATGAAATACTCCTCTTATCATCCTTCTAAAAATTTGTAGATGCTTGAACTAGGGTCACAAACCATCCACTAACATTCCATTGACTAATTTTTTATAGGTTGCTTCAGATCTCTGTCCAAAAATCTATGGACAATCCACCAAAATCAACTCCTCCTCATGTCAATCCATTCCTCATATGGCACATTTCTTCTACTCAATATTCTACTTAGGTTCCACCTTCCTTTACATTTTCTACCTCCGCACATACTTCTGCAAACCATCTTCCAAATTTGTGGTATATATTGCAGAGATAAACCTCTCTCTAAGGGTCACGACCCCTCTTCTTCTACACATATTTTTCACGGTCTTAAGGGCATACCTTATGGACTGAACATGCTAGGAGACCTCCCTAACTAGGGAGTTATACTTCTATTATAATTTATTTATAACAACCCATATCCACCCATAGAAAAAATAATGACTCTTGCCTCCATAAGAGACTCAACCTAGATCATATGGACCCATAGATTTCGGGAATTTATTTGACTGAATCTTGACCTGAAATTTAGATATCTACAACCCTCAAACTATGGTTACCTCAATAAATATTACACCTGCGGCTACATCTATTCTGTGTTGAAAATGCAGCAAGATGATGGAGCTTAGTGAAATGAAGTCGCCTTCACTAAGTGGGCCCGCAGGCAAATTCTGGCGCAAAATCTATTTTTAGACTATGTCTATTTTTAGACATATGGAGCATGGTTCGGGGATTCCAGTTTGAGATTCTTGGAGCATTGGTCATGTTGGTAAAAATAGATGAGACTCTATTTTTAGGTCAAAGAGGTCGAAGTCTATTTTTAGACTGCCTCTCCTTAAAACAGGGAAGTCAAATATTATTTACCCTTAATAATATTTGGACTATAAACTTCAGTTTACTCTCTTGGAGCACTTCAGTTCGAGCCTTGGAAGTGGCTCATGCATCTGACAGAGGAATTACGATATTCCTAGGGTTTGATGGCATCATGTATGGTTGACTTCAGTTGGACTTCAGTGGTAGAAGTTTGGAGGAGTTAATGAGACAGATAGTGGAGTTGTGTTCTGTTTATTTTAGTTGAACTGGTTGAGATTGGTTTAACTAGCTAATCAATAAGTTATGAGTGGAGTGAATTACATATTATTTAATTCATTAATTAGTAACTCATTATTCAACTCAAGAACACATCAGTTCACTACAGTGCATGATCAGTTCAGTGGAGACCAGTGAAAGAGGTAGATGAAAGGGTGGAGTTAGCTATCAGTGGCGACATCAGTTGTGCATGAGATTTGCACCACACTTGGAGGATTTGTCCATGACAATTGCGCAATCAAGCCAAGGAGATTCGAACCTTGGATCTCTATATAGACAGGCCTGGATTGCGCAATAGAGGCAAGGTAATTGGCGGTGAGTTTTGAACCAGTAACCTGTTCAAAACTGAGCTAGATTGTGGGTAACTGTATGAGAAAGTACTGAGTACTTGTGAGGAGTATTGTACTGAGTTTGTTACTTGATTTCTCCATTATAATATACAAAATAGCTGCGGGGTTTTCAGCTATAAGCTTTCCCCATACATACTGTGTTAATGTGTATGATGAATTGATGTGCTATCGCTTGTTTTATTTCCGCATGTGTGATGATCTGAGTGGAAGAGATTATGTGTTGCATATAAATTCGAATTGTATGTGATCAGGATAGTCTCGGTGGATAATTAATCATTATTCAGCAAATTTATACATGGTATCGAGCTATTGGAGCAGAGATTGATCATCACAGTGATTACAAACTTATTTCTGTAGACAGAGTCTGCATGCGGGCTAGGTAGCCTCTGGATCCATCCTTTCTTTGAAAGGTGATATATCCAGTAAATGCCCCTTGCAGTCAATCTCTGTGCTAGAAATAATTTGTTCTCACAGATCTAGAGTGGTTGAGCTTTGAGGTGGAATTCGAATTTTGCAGCAGTTTTGTTTTCTTGGTGCCAGTGTTGAAAATGTCTTTCAATGGTTTGCGACTCGAATATGCTCTTGAAGGCAGTTCGAATTATGTTGCATGGAAGGATCGCATGGAGGAAGTATTAGAAGATAATGGTCTGAAGGAGTTCGTAGATACGGATGTCCAAAAGCCCACTGATCCTGCGGAAGTCGAGGTATGGCAAAAGAAGATGGCGAAATGTCGAAGGATCCTGTTGGAGGGCGTCAAGGATCATATTGTATCCAGCCTGCATGGAAAGGCTTCTCCATTTCTAATGTGGAAAGATTTGACGGATCTATTCCAGAGTAAGAGTGACCAAAGGAAGCTGGCGCTCAAAGATAAGCTCAGGAACATCAAGATGGAGAAAGGCGACAGTATCGCCAAATACCTCACGAAGTTCACTCAGTGCAGAGATGAGCTGGGAAGTGTGGGGGTGACTGTCGATGAAGACGACATGGTCGACCTAGCTCTCCTTGGTCTTCCGAAGGCTTGGCACTCATATCAATATAGTTTCAATGGTCGGGAGAAGCTGCCAGGATGGGAGCGCCTTTGGGTGGATCTCATGCAGGAGGAGATAAGGAGGACTACTCGAGATGGATCTTCATCAAAGGGAGCTGATGAAGAAAATTGCGCTTTGGTGGGGTAAGAAAACCTCTCATTCTGGTGCAAAGGGAAAGAAGCAGGATATGGCGAAAGTGAAGTGTTTTCACTGCCATGATCACAGACATTATGCTACGAATTGTCCAAAGAAGAAGAAGAACAAGCAAGCGGGAAGATCTGCAGATGGAGAAGATTTGGATCCACAGTTCGAGCTTGACTTTTCACTGATCGCATGCTTGGTTTCAAGTGTGATGGGATCGGTATGGTTTTTGGACAGCGGTGCGTCATTTCATATGACGGGAGATCGGGAGTTGTTCTCAGATCTAGAGGACAAGGATTTGGGTGTGCACATCGAGATGGGCGATGATGGTAGATACAGTGAGACTGGTATCGGTACCATATCCTTTCAGAGGGAGTCTGGTAAACCCTTTGTATTGAAGGATGTCATGCATGTACCTGGATTGAAGAAGAACTTGATCTCTATAGCGATGTTGGAGGATAAGGGGTATGATGTGGTCTTCAGCGAAGGAAAAGCCTTCCTGCGCAGTAAGACTACTGGAGAGACCCGGAAGATAGGGGTTCGAACCAAGAACCTTTATCAGTTGCAGGTAGATGGCTGCGCAGCTATGGCATGCAAAGCGGGAGAAGTGGTGAGCTGGGATGATGAGGGCGAACTGTGGCACAGGAGATTGGGCCACCTTCACCATGGAGCTTTGAATATTCTGCAGCAGATTTCTACTGGGCTTCCTAAGGGCACTCTTGCGCAGTCAGATCAGTGCAAGGGGTGTACCTTAGGGAAGTATGTGAAAGCCACCTTTCACGAGAAGGATAGTCGCGCCACGACGATCCTTGAGAGAGTTCACACAGACGTGTGTGGTCCTTTCTCGGTTGCTTCGACAGCAAAGCACAAGTATTATGTGATCTTTGTTGATGATTTCTCTCGAAAGTGCTGGATCTTCTTCATGCAGAAGAAGAGCGATACATTCGCGAAGTTCTGTGAGTTTAAAGCACTGGTCGAGAAGGAGTCAGGGAAGAAGGTGATTGATCTAAGGAGTGATAACGGTGGTGAATTCATCTCGGCTGAATTCAAGGAGTTCTGCAGCGCAGAAGGGATTCGGAGAGAGCTCATCGCACCCCCTAACCCACAGCAGAATGGGGTGGCTGAGCGGAAGAACAGAACGATCGTGGGTGCTGCACGGGCGATGTTGCATGATCAGGGCCTACCCCTTCACTTGTGGGCCGAGGCATGCAATACAACAGTATATGTGCAGAACCGTTGTCCTCACAAGGTTCTTGCCATGAGTACACCGGAGGAGGCTTATTCTGGCAAGAGGCCTGATATTTCCCATTTGCGGATCTTTGGTTCTCCTGTCTACATGCATGTGACGAAGGATGCGAGAAGGAAGCTGGATCCAACTGCTGAGGTTGGAATATTTGTGGGGTACACCGATACACCTCACAACTATCGGGTGTATTTTTCAGACAGTCGAAAGACTGTTGTGCGACGGGATATAAAATTTCAGGAGGAGAAAGCCATGCAGTGTTCGCTTGAGAGGGAGCTACACTTGCATGCAGATGAGGAGCTGTTAGTTCCTAAGGAGGAGCTTCTGGATGTGGATCAGCCACAAGAGGAGGTTCATGAGGTGGAAGAAACCACCCAGGCAGCGCCAACCATCAGAGGGCGCATGCGCACTACAGAAGCTGAGCGACTGGCTCGGGATGCAGAGAAGGTTGTAGGACCACCTACAGCACAGCGCAGACAGAGACAGTCACCGGATCGGTACACCGGATACATGGCTCTTGTGAGTCAATGTGTTGTGACGGAGCCATCCTCTTTTGAGGAAGCTGTGGAGGAACCCGCATGGGTTGATGCCATGATCGAAGAATATGATTCGATCATCAGGAACAGTGCATGGGAGATTGTCCCAAGACCAGTTGGGAAATCAGTGGTAGGTTCGCGATGGATCTACAAGGTGAAGCAGGCAGCTGACGGGAGTGTGGAGAAGTACAAGGCGAGATTTGTCGCCCGTGGCTTCTCACAGATCGAGGGGATTGACTATGAGGAGAATTTTGCACCTGTCGCAAGGTACTCTTCCATACGGACGATCCTTGCTCTCTCAGCGCAGATGGGGTGGCACATTCATCAGATGGATGTGAAGACTGCGTTCCTCAATGGAGTTATTGAGGAAGAGGTATACATAGAGCAGCCTGAAGGTTTTGAGATCTTCAGCAGTGAGTCGCATGTGTGCCGACTCAAGAGAGCACTGTATGGGCTGAAGCAAGCACCTCGTGCTTGGTACACTCTGATAGACAGCTACTTCACCGGGCTTGGATTCTCCAAGAGTGAGGCGGATCCAAACCTGTACCAGATTGTGGTGGAGGGGAAGCTGTTGATCATCGTACCGTATGTAGATGATCTGATTTTGACTGGCGATGAGCAGTTGATACTTTCATGCAAGGAGGATCTTGCACGAGAGTTTGAGATGAAGGACTTGGGCATCCTTCATTATTTCCTGGATTGGAGATTTGGCAGCGCAGCGGAGGACTGTTTGTTTCTCAGGGCAAGTATGCCCGGGAGATTCTGGAGAGGTTCAACATGCAAGGCTGCAAGCCTGTTGACACTCCTCTTCCTGGTGGTTTGAGGAAGGAGGATGCTACTTCAGCGGAGGTAGTGGATGCCACTGTCTATCGACAGTTGGTGGGGTCGCTTATGTATCTGGTCAATACACGACCCGATATATGCTATGCAGTTAACCAGCTTTCGCAAGCTATGGTTAAGCCTACCAAGCTCTTTTGGAAGGTAGGCAAGCATGTATTACGCTATATTAGAGGCACATCGGGATATGGTCTATGGTACAGATAGGAGGATGGAGCGAAGCTTTCTGGCTTCACTGATGCAGATTGGGCAGGGAGTCCAACGGACCGGAAGAGCACATCTGGAGGAGTTTTTAGCATTGGGTTGACAGCAGTTTCCTGGTACAGCAGGAAGCAGAGATCCGTGGCACTCAGTTCAGCAAAGGCCGAGTACATGGCAGCTAGCTTGGCTGCATGCGAGGCTATTTGGATGAGGAAGATCCTCGCAGGATTGTTCAGGTTGCATTTGGAGCCTACAGTGATCTACTGTGATAACCAGAGTTGCATTAAACTCTCGGCTAATCCAGTATTTCATGATAGGTCCAAACACATCGACATCAGGTACCATCATATCAGAGATTGTGTTCAGCGGAGAATCATGATGCTTTCATATGTTCCCACGGAGGATCAGGATGCCGACATCCTAACGAAGGCGCTCACTAGGAGCAAGTTCGAATTCCACAGAGGCAGGATAGGGGTTGCAGATAATCCATATCTTGCTGAGAGGGAGTGTTGAAAATGCAGCAAGATGATGGAGCTTAGTGAAATGAAGTCGCCTTCACCAAGTGGGCCCGCAGGCAAATTCTAGTGCAAAATCTATTTTTAGAGTATGTCTATTTTTAGACATATGGAGCATGGTTTGGGGATTCCAGTTTGATATTCTTGAAGTATGTGTCATGTTGGTAAAAATAGATGAGACTCTATTTTTGAGGTCAAAGAGGTCGAAGTCTATTTTTAGACTGCCTCTCCTTAAAACAAGGAAGTCAAATATTATTTACCCTTAATAATATTTAGACTATAAACATCAGTTTACTCTCTTGGAGCACTTCAGTTCGAGCTACAGAAGTGGCTCATGCATCTGACAGAGGAATCACGTGGTTCCCAAGGGTTTGATGGCATCATGTATGGTTGACTTCAGTTGGACTTCAGTGGCAGAAGTTTGGAGGAGTTAATGAGACAGCTAGTGGAGTTGTGTTCTGTTTATTTTAGTTGAACTAGTTGAGATTAGTTTAACTAGCTAATCAATTAGTTATGAGTGGAGTGAGTTAAATATTATTTAATTCATTAATTAGTAACTCATTATTCAACTCAAGAACACATCAGTTCACTACAGTGCATGATCAGTTCAGTGGAGACCAGTGAAAGAGGTAGATGAAAGGGTGGAGTTAGCTATCAGTGGCGACATCAGTTGTGCATGAGATTTGCACCACACTTGGAGGATTTGACCATGACAATTGCGCAGTCAAGCCAAGGGGATTCGAACCTTGGATATCTATATAGACAGGCCTGGATTGCGCAATAGAGGCAAGGCAATTGGCGGTGAGTTTTGAACCAGTAACCTGTTCAAAAATGAGCTAGATTGTGGGTAACTGTATGAGAAAGTACTGAGTACTTGTGAGAAGTATTGTACTGAGTTTGTTACTTGATTTCTTCATTATAATATACACAATAGCTGCGGGGTTTTCAGCTATAAGCTTTCCCCATACATACTGTGTTAATGTGTATGATGATTTGATTTGTTATCGCTTGATTTTATTTCCGCATGTTTGATGATCTGAGTGGAAGAGATTATGTGTTGCATATAAATTCGAATTGTATGTGATCAGGATAGTCTCGGTGGATAATTAATCATTATTCAGCAAATTTCTACATGGTATCCGAGCTATTGAAGCAGAGATTGATCATCACAGTGATTACAAACTTATTTCGGTAGACAGAGTCTGCATGCGGGCCAGGTAGCCTCCGGATTCATCTTTCTTCGGAAAGTGAAAGGTCTGGTAAATGCCCCTTGCAGTCAATATCTGTGCTAGAAATAATTTGTTCTCATAGATCTAGAGCGGCTGAGCTTTGAGGTGGAATTCGAAATTTTGCAGCAGTTTTGTTTTCTTGGTGCCAGTGTTGAAATTGTCTTTCAACGGTTTGCGACTCGAATATGCTCTTGAAGGCAGTTCGAATTATGTTGCATGGAAGGATCGCATGGAGGCAGTATTAGAAGATAATGGTCTGAAGGAGTTCGTAGATACGGATGTCCAAAATCCCACTGATCCTGCTGAAGTCGAAGTATGGCAAAATAAGATGGCGAAATGTCGAAGGATCCTGTTGGAGGGCGTCAAGGATCATATTGTATCCAGCCTGCATGGAAAGGCTTCTCCATTTCTAATGTGGAAAGATTTGACGGATCTATTCCAGAGTAAGAGTGACCAAAGGAAGCTGGCGCTCAAAGATAAGCTCAGGAACATCAAGATGGAGAAGGGCGACAGTATCGCCAAATACCTCACGAAGTTCACTCAATGCAGAGATGAGCTGGGAAGTGTGGGGGTAACTGTCGAAGACGAGGACATGGTCGACCTAGCTCTCCTTGGTCTTCCGAAGGCTTGGCACTCATATCAAGATAGTGTCAATGGTCAGGATAAGCTGTCGGGATGGGAGCGCCTTTGGGCGGATCTGATGCAGGAGGATATAAGGAGGACTACTCGAGATGGATCTTCATCAAAGGGAGCCGATGAAGAAAATTGCGCTTTGGTGGCCAAAGCAAAGAAGGGGAAGGGTAAGAAAACCTCTCATTCTGGTGCAAAGGGCAAGAAGTAGGATATGGCGAAAGTGAAGTGTTTTCACTGCCATGATCACGGACATTATGCTACCAATTGTCCAAAGAAGAAGAAGAACAAGAAAGCGGGAAGATCTGCAGATGGAGAAGCTTTGGCTTCACAGTTCGAGCTTGAATTTTCACTGATCGCATGCTTGGTTTCAAGTGTGATGGGATCGGT
This sequence comes from Pinus albicaulis, assembly GCA_034641835.2. Taxonomy (NCBI): domain Eukaryota; kingdom Viridiplantae; phylum Streptophyta; class Pinopsida; order Pinales; family Pinaceae; genus Pinus; species Pinus albicaulis. The sequence goes on from MU968411.1 coordinate 69,777,015, forward strand.
ATGGTTTTTGGACAGCGGTGCGTCATTTCATATGACGGGAGATCGGGAGTTGTTCTCAGATCTAGAGGACAAGGATTTGGGTGTGCACATCGAGATGGGCGATGATGGTAGATACAGTGCGACTGGTATCGGTACCATATCCTTTCAGAGGGAGTCTGGTAAGCCCTTTTTATTGAAGGATGTCATGCATGTACCTAGATTGAAGAAGAATTTGATGTCTGTGGCAATGTTGGAAGATAAGGGGTATGATGTGGTCTTCAGCGAAGGAAAAGCTTTCCTGCGCAATAATACTACTGGAGAGACCGGGAAGATAGGGGTTCGAACCAAGAACCTTTATCAGTTGCAGGTAGATGGCTGCGTAGCTATGGCATGCAAAGCGAGAGAAGTGGTGAGCCGGGATGATGAGGGCGAACTGTGGCACAGGAGATTGGGCCACCTTCACCATGGAGCTTTGAATATTCTGCAGCAGATTTCTACTGGGCTTCCTAAGGGCACCCTTGCGCAGTCAGATCAGTGCAAGGGGTGTAATTTAGGAAAGTATGTGAAAGCCACCTTTCACGAGAAGGATAGTCGCGCCACGATGATCCTTGAGAGAGTTCACACAGACGTGTGTGGTCCTTTCTCAGTTGCTTCGACAACAAAGCACAAGTATTATGTGATCTTTGTTGATGATTTCTCTCGAAAGTGCCGGATCTTCTTCATGCAGAAGAAGAGCGATACATTCGCGAAGTTCTGTGAGTTTAAAGCACTGGTCGAGAAGGAGTCGGGGAAGAAGGTGATTGCTCTAAGGAGTGATAACGGTGGTGAATTCATCTCGGCTAAATTCAAGGAGTTCTGCAGCGCAGAAGGGATTTAGAGAGAGCTCATCGCACCCCATAACCCACAGCAGAACGGGGTGGCTGAGCGGAAGAACAGAACGATCGTGGGTGCTGCACGGGCGATGTTGCATGATCAGGGCCTACCCCTTCACTTGTGGGCTGAGGCATGCAATACAATAGTGTATGTGCAGAACCGTTGTCCTCACAAGGTTCTTGGCATGAGTACACCGGAGGAGGCTTATTCTGGCAAGAGGCCTGATATTTCCCATTTGCGGATCTTTGGTTCTCCTGTCTACATGCATGTGACGAAGGATGCGAGAAGGAAGCTGGATCCAACTGCCGAGGTTGGAATATTTGTGGGGTACACTGATACACCTCACAACTACCGGGTATATTTGTCAGACAGTCGAAAGACTGTTGTGCGACGGGATATAAAATTTCAGGAGGAGAAAGCCATGTAGTGTTCGCTTGAGAGGGAGCTACACTTGCATGCAGATGAGGAGCTGTTAGTTCCCAAGGAGGAGCTTCCGGATGTGGATCAGCCACAAGAGGAGGTTCAAGAGGTGGAAGAAACCACCCATGCAGCGCCAACCATCAGAGGGCGCATGCGCACTACAGAAGCTGAGCGACTGGCTCGGGATGCAGAGAAGGTTGTAGGACCACCTACAGCACAGCGCAGACAGAGGCAGTCACCGGATCGGTACACTGGATACATGGCTCTTGTGAGTCAATGAGTTGTGACGGAGCCATCCTCTTTTGAGGAAGCTGTGGAGGAACCCGCATGGGTTGATGCCATGATCGAAGAATATGATTCGATCGTCAGGAACAGTGCATGGGAGATTGTCCCAAGACCGGTTGGGAAATCAGCGGTGGGTTCGCGATGGATCTACAAGGTGAAGCAGGCAGCTGACGGGAGTGTGGAGAAGTACAAGGCGAGATTTGTCGCCCGTGGCTTCTCACAAATCGAGGGGATTGACTATGAGGAGACTTTTGCACCTGTCGCAAGGTACTCTTCCATACGGACGATCCTTGCTCTCTCAGCGCAGATGGGGTGGCACATTCATCAGATGGATGTGAAGACTGCGTTCCTCAATGGAGTTATTGAGGAAGAGGTGCACATAGAGCAGCCTGAAGGTTTTGAGATCTTCAGCAGTGAGTCGCATGTGTGCCGACTCAAGAGAGCACTGTATGGGCTGAAGCAAGCACCTCGTGCTTGGTACACTCGGATAGACAGCTACTTCACCGGGCTTGAATTCTCCAAGAGTGAGGCGGATCCAAACCTGTACCAGATTGTGGTGGAGGGGAAGCTGTTGATCATCGTACTGTATGTAGATGATCTGATTTTGACTGGCGATGAGCAGCTGATACTTTCATGCAAGGAGGATCTTGCACGAGAGTTTGAGATGAAGGACTTGGGCATCCTTCATTATTTTCTGGGATTGGAGATTTGGCAGCGCAGCGGAGGACTGTTTGTTTCTAGGGCAAGTATGCTCGGGAGATTCTGGAGAGGTTCAACATGCAAGGCTGCAAGCCTGTTGACACTCCTCTTCCTGGTGGTTGGAGGAAGGAGGATGCTACTTCAGCTGAGGTAGTGGATGCCACTGTCTATCGACAGTTGGTGGGGTCGCTTATGTATCTAGTCAATACACGACCCGATATATGCTATGCAGTTAACCAGCTTTCGCAAGCTATGGTTAAGCCTACCAAGCTCTTTTGGAAGGCAGGCAAACATGTATTGCGCTATACTAGAGGCACATCAAGATATGGTCTATGGTACAGACAGGAGGATGGAGCGAAGCTTTCTGGCTTCACTGATGCAGATTGGGCAGGGAGTCCAACGGACCGGAAGAGCACATCTGGAAGAGTTTTCAGCATTGGGTCGACAGCAGTTTCCTGGTACAGCAGGAAGCATTGATCCGTGGCACTCAGTTCAGCAGAGGCCGAGGACATGGCAACTAGCTTGGCTGCATGCGAGGCTATTTGGATGAGGAAGATCCTCGCAGGATTGTTCAGGTTGCATTTGGAGCCTACAGTGATCTACTGTGATAACCAAAGTTGCATTAAACTCTCGGCTAATCCAATATTTCATGATAGGTCCAAACACATCGACATCAGGTACCATCATATCAGAGATTGTGTTCAGCGGAGAATCATGATGCTTTCATATGTTCCCACGGAGGATCAGGATGCCGACATCCTGACGAAGGCGCTCACTAGGAGCAAGTTTGAATTCCACAAAGGCAAGATAGGGGTTGCAGATAATCCATATCTTGCTGAGAGGGTGTGTTGAAAATGCAGCAAGATGATGGAGCTTAGTGAAATGAAGTCGCCTTCACTAAGTGGGCCCGCAGGCAAATTCTGGCGCAAAATCTATTTTTAGACTATGTCTATTTTTAGACATATGGAGCATGGTTCGGGGATTCCAGTTTGAGATTCTTGAAGTATGTGTCATGTTGGTAAAAATAGATGAAACTCTATTTTTGAGGTCAAAGAGGTCGAAGTCTATTTTTAGACTGCCTCTCCTTAAAAAAGGGAAGTCAAATATTATTTACCCTTAATAATATTTAGACTATAAACAGCAGTTTACTCTCTTGGAGCACTTCAGTTCGAGCTACAGAAGTGGCTCATGCATCTGATAGAGGAATCACGTGGTTCCCAAGGGTTTGATGGCATCATTCATGGTTGACTTCAGTTGGACTTCAGTGGCAGAAGTTTGGAGGAGTTAATGAGACAGATAGTGGAGTTGTGTTCTGTTTATTTTAGTTGAACTGATTGAGATTAGTTTAACTAGCTAATGAATTAGTTATGAGTGGAGTGAATTAAATATTATTTAATTCATTAATTAGTTACTCATTATTCAACTCAAGAACACATCAGTTCACTACAGTGCATGATCAGTTCAGTGGAGACCAGTGAAAGAGGTAGATGAAAGGGTGGAGTTAGCTATCAGTGGCGACATCAGTTGTGCATGAGATTTGCACCACACTTGGAGGATTTGACCATGAAAATTGCGCAGTCAAGCCAAGGGGATTCGAACCTTGGATCTCTATATAGACAGGCCTGGATTGCGCAATAGAGGCAAGGCAATTGGCGGTGAGTTTTGAACCAGTAACCTGTTCAAAACTGAGCTAGATTGTGGGTAACTTCATGAGAAAGTACCGAGTACTTGTGAGGAGTATTGTACTGAGTTTGTTACATGATTTCTCCATTATAATATACACAATAGCTGCGGGGTTTTCAGCTATAAGCTTTCCCCATACATACCGTGTTAATGTGTATGATGATTTGATGTGTTATCGCTTGATTTTATTTCCGCATGTTTGATGATCTGAGTGGAAGAGATTATGTGTTGCATATAAATTCGAATTGTATGTGATCAGGATAGTCTTGGTGGATAATTAATCATTATTCAGAAAATTTCTACATTCTGTCCCTAATTTCTAGTGTAGGCCCTCCTCCATTTGTGTTGGTCTTTATCACATACCTTGCAGCCTACTAAGCACAACAATATAGGGTGTCAACCCTCTCTACTATTTCAAAATTTGATGCAGACTTCACACATAAACACCACTGCAATCACATTCCAAAATTATCATGAGCTGCTTCTCTTGAGATTGATTTGCCACAAGAGAACCAAAAATATGTCATCCTACTCCCTATCTTGAACCCATTAAGGTATGTGACATTATTGTGAACTCTCACACGATGGTATTTCTCTTTGCGGATGATCATGGTCTCCCTTTAGAGACCCTTACTCATCCCTCTAACTCGACCTACATTAGGACTACATCTCTCCTATACTCCTTGATCAAATGAGCTCCTTCTCACTTGATGTTCTTGTATTCATACTAAGGCCTTCTTAAATATATTTTCCTATCTATGCCTCTTAAGAACCGTCTAGAACTTACGAGATTTATCCACTTACATCTTAGGAAATATTATTTTTCCTTTTTAATTTTCTTTTTTATTTTAAACCCCATCTTGGGTCCAAAACCCATTTTCTTGGGTTCTTTGTCGACAAAGCCTTTTGTGACCAAACTCACACAAACCCATCTCTTGTAGAGTAACTCCCAAGCTACACAATTCAACAACATAGTCTAGTTGTAGTAAGCGTAACTTGGTCAAGCTCTTGTAGTCGAGAAAGGACTTGATTTGGTTCCCAAGTTGCAAATTAAGTAAGGGTAGCTATGAGGGCATGATATCTAGGGAGGACTAGGGAATGCCAAGGAATGAAAAGTGATGATAACACATGTGAGACAATGTCAATGCATGTTGAGGAGTGTTAAGGACTTTCGAGACACCACAAGGGAGAACTAGGTCAAAATGCATGAAAATTAATGAACAAGAGTGTGTTTTAGGGAGTGTCACTGAATTCAAGTGTGCCAAGGACGAAGTGTGTTAGAAGAAGTTCATAATAGGATTTGCAAGAGGCAAGCATACGCTTGCGATAAGGGGCTCAAAAAAATAGTTTTAGACAAAGTGAGACTTTTTGTTGGGCATAACACTATTTTTCATTTATCTATTAGTTTTATATGACATGTGCCACACTTTGGCTGAATGATCATGTTTTCAACTATTTTAACCAATTTCATATTGTACATTTTTGTGTATAAGTTTTGGGGAACTCGACTTGTGCCAACTTATATCTTGTGTGTCTTTTGTATCTTGTGGTTCTTACAAACTCTTAGTTAATTCTCTACTATTTGTACGAACTAGACACATGTGAAATATTGCCTATGTAGGCTATATTGTTTCTTAGTTGTTTTATGGTCATGGCTAGATGTGATCCTTGTCTTGGTAAGTTATTAAGTGGGACAAGTTCATCCTGGACACGAGTGGCCTAAGATGAGGTATAGGTAGTTATTAGGGAAACAAGGCACAATATACTTGTATTAGGTGGAATTGGTCAAGTTATTGGAGCTGAAGCATGCCGATATCACATGAACTACAGTTGCTAAGGACTTGATTCGGTTCCCAAGTTGTGAAAAAATATAAGGCTAGTTATGATGGCATGAGTACCAAGGCATGCTATGGAATGCTAACATGTGCCAGATAGTTCGAAGGAATGTCAAATATGCTAATATATGTTAAATGCTAAGGCATGCAAAGATCTGCAAGGGTGTGAAAATATGTGTCAGGGACTATCAAGGAAACAAAAAGGAGAAACAAGTTAAACTACAAGGAAATGAACACATAAGAGGGTTAATAAGGCATCAATTTACCTTTTTCAGGAGAGGCATTCTAGGCACACTGACACTAGGTGGAAATGGGTGCCAAGTGCCAAGAGTTAGTGCATTATAAGTGCCAAATCATCCTCTATGTTGAAGTCCAACAAGAAATTGCAACACCTACACTAGTGTGGGACCAGGAGGTCAAAGCAACACCTACACTAGTGTGGGACTAGGAGGTCTTAGTAGCACCTGCACTGGTGTGGGATAAATTTGGTGCATTGTCTATTTTAATTTTCCCTTAATTAGAATGGAAAATAAAATGTAATCTTATCTCATAATCACTTGTAATAGTTAACTGAGTGTGATAAACTCAGTTAGCTCATGAATTTCTAGTTGAGGGTAGTTGCTGAGGCATGTAGAGTAATTCTAGTTGTAACAAGGTTCGAAGTGTAGTGGTGGATTATTTTAATGCATGTTGTAATCAGTTAACTCAATTAAGTGAGTTAAGTCAGTTGTGCTAGTTGTAACTATTTGTTGCACTAGTGAGAGATCAAGTGAATTAAATATTATTTAATTCACAATTAGTGATCTAACATGCAACTGATGATTTACTATTATTAGTTGCATGAAGGTCAGTTCCAGTGGAGACCCAGTTGGGATGTAGGTGAAATGGATGTTAACTATCACTTGTAGGATTATTGGGTTGCAACCATGCAACCAAACACTCATTGGATTTCCCATGATCCTTGCGCAGTCAAGGAAGGCCAAAATTCCTAAAGAATAGGGATTTAATTCCACATGAATTGTGCAAGCAAGGTAGATTGTTTAGAGGCTGAGAATTGGCTAAGTGTTGGTTAGTTTTGTCTAGGACAATGTGAGACAATTAGCTGAGTACATGAGGCTCTTGTGAGAAGAGTGTGTTGTAATTATTTCATGTATCCATGCTAAATATATAATAGAAGATAGTGGGTTTTTGAGCGGAAATATTTCCCTGAGAAATTATCTGTGTTGTGGTTTGATTGATTCTTTTTTGCTTCATGTGATTGGCGATTGTGTTTAATTTCCGCAATTTTTTTGTAGAAGTGATTTAGTATCTAGCTTTAGTACATTGTTAGATTAGATTTAATCCATGATATACATATTGTTTGTATAATTTATACATGGTATCAGAGCATAGGAAATCACAATAGTGGAGGAAGCGCTGAGTTTGTGATTGAATAGAATTTGAATTTGCAGAAGACTTTCTTGGCGCTACAGGTGATTCAGGATCAAAATGGCTTTCAATGGCTTTAGATTGGTGTATGAACTCGAGTGAAAATATAACTATATTTCTTGGAAAGATAGGATGGAGGCAGTACTGGAGGACAATGGATTGAAGGAATTCATTGACAATGATGTTCCCAAACCCGCTGTGTCAGATGCTGCAAATATTGATGCATGGAAAAAGAAAGTGGCAAAGGCAAGGAGGATATTACAGGAGGGAGTGCGAGACCACATTTTCTCAAGTATTCATGGAAAAGCCACACCATATGCAATGTGGAAAGTTTTGACAGATCTATTTCAGAGCAGTAGTGATCATAGGAAATTGGCACTGAAAGATAAACTCAGGAAGATCAAGATGGAGAAAGGGAAAACCATGCAAAAATATTTAACAAAGATTGTCCAATGTCGGGATGAGCTTGGGAGCGTTGGCATTACTGTTGCTGATGATGATTTGGTGAGACTAGCTCTTCTAGGACTTCCCAAGAGTCGGCATAGTTATCAAGACTCTTTCAATGGGAGGGAGAAGCTGCCAGATTGGGAATGACTTTGGTCGGATTTGATGCAAGAGGAGTTCAAACGGAATACCAAAGATGGATCTTCATCTAAGAATGAAGATGAAGAATATTGTGCTTTGGCTACCAAGGTGAAGAAGGGGAAAGGAAAGAAATTTCGTTCCAAATCCGAGTTCGGTAAAGATGGCAAGAAGCGCGACATGTCCAGAGTGAAGTGTTTTCACTATCAAAAGCATGGGCATTATGCCACTAACTATCCACAAAAGAAGAAGAACAAGAAGGCTTCAAGATCTGCAGCTGGTGAGGCTTTGGCCCCGAAATTTGAGCTTGAATTATCGCTCATTGCATACATGGTGTCAAGTGAAATGGGATCGGTGTGGTATTTGGATAGTGGTGCTTCCTTTCACATGACGGGAGACAAAGAAATTTTTAGTAGCTTGGAGGAGAAGGACCTCCAGATACATATAAAAATGGGTGATGACGGGCAGTACAATGCTACCGGGATTGGTACCATTACCTTCCAGAGACAGTCAGGTAAACCCTTTCAATTAAAATATGTAATTCATGTACTAGGCTTGAAGAAAAATTTAGTCTCAGTTGCAATGTTGGAGGATAGAGGTTATGATGTTGTTTCAGTGAAGAAAAATCTTTCCTGTGACACAAAACAACAGAACAAGACAAGAAGATTGGGATTCGAGTTAAGAATCTCTATAAAATGGATGTAGATGGTTGTGCAACATTGATGGGTAAGGTGGAAAAAGTGGTGAGCTGGGATGAGGGTGAGTTATGGCACCAGAGATTGGGTCATCTTCACCACAGAGCCTTAAAAGCCATGCAACAGATTTCTATGAGTCTTCCCAAGGGTACACTTGCATAGTTGGACACATGCAAGGTGTTGGTCTCTAATTGCACATACAATGGAGATGTGGTACCTATAAGGAAATCACATGGCAGAGGTGTGAATGCTTAAATGGAAGGCCAAGTAATTCAAGCGTAGGTCAAGTGGAAAGCCCCATAGTCAAAAGAGAAAAGTGTCGCGGTCAAGGTGTTATAATCCAAAGTCATGTTAATTGCCACATCCCACAAACCATTACATATAATTTATGTAATATCACTTACCAAACTTAACTCCTTACCTATATTGCATCGAAATTCCGCAATTTCCATTTGCATATCATATATCTGACCGCTCTTGAACCCTGAAATGCGATATAAAGTGGGACTGCCATGCATCTGCCACATCACCTGCCACTCTCCGCTCATCGCACTTCACTCCACGCAGATCATAACACTTACCTCCCACTCCTCATAACTAAACTATTCCGATTGCGATTTGTGATATGAGCTAGGGCCCCACCGTCCTTGCCACATCGTCCATTCCCCGCTCTCCACACATCGCTCCCTGCAGAATATAGCTCTTACCTTCCACTGCTCATAACTAAAACTTACAATCTGCGATGTGTGGGTGGCCCCACCTCCATCTTGCCACGTCACTCCTCCGCCGATCGCACTTCTCACACTGCAAATTATAGCATTTACCTTTCGTCGCTCACATGTAAACCTTGCGATTTGCGATGTGCAGGCGGCCCCACCTCCATCCTGCCACGTCACTCCTCTGCCCTTCGCACTTCGCACATCACAATTCTTAATGTTTACCCTTTGCTGCTCATATGTAAAACCTCTGATCTAAGATATGCGATATGAGTTTGGGTCCCACCATATTGCCACATCATCAGTAGCCTTTCCACAACTTTTGTCCCTCTCTTTTCTGTGATTATCATCCCAATAGCCTCACCATTGATTCCACCATCTCCCCTTCATCTCAACTCCCTATCAATACATCTGACGGTTCATGATAATTTTTGGCTTCCCCCTCACCTTCCGAATATTAATAGTGGGGGCTCCAAAATGGCCGTTTTTTTATACCGTCTCCGATGCTACATGGCAGCTTGCAGTGATTTCGCACCCCCCCATCCAAAACCACAAACCATCCATGCCCCCTTTTGAAATCCAGCCTCCGGTTTTTGAAAGTCAAACACAACATTGATTTGGGCAGGACAAACACAACAGAGGTATATTCAGTTTTTCAAATGTATCCCTCGCTGAAGAGTGGGGCACGCGCAACACAACTGGCCGTTGTGTAACCGTAAGTGGAAATCATGAGAATTAGAGAGTGGAGGTTTTCAAAAAACAATTGGAATCATATGATGAAGGCTAGAACACCCAAATATTCTCAGCCACTTCTCTCCACTCCTTTTGAAGATTCCAGAATTTGGCCTCCATGGCCAACTATTTTGTTTCTTTTTACTGTTAGATAGTAATGTTTTGCTGGTGAAATCCTGATTTCACTTGATTTTGTTTTGATTTTTTGTTACAAGAGTGATTGCTTGATGCACACTCTACTAGTTTGTTAGGATATTTTGGTTTTTACATGTGTGGTTCGATCATGAAAGAATATTCCATCGTAAACCCTGAAGGAGAACTCTATATGTAGTGAGTTCTAAGATGAAAGAAAGGTTTTGAATTTTGGAGAATTTTGTTGTAGTTTTGTATAATTGTGCTCCCTGTGCTCTGAGATACATATTTTGGAGAGTTGTTTTGAACTTAATATGATACAACGTTGTTTATTTGGATTCCAGATGGGGAAATGAGTAGTATGTATATGTTTCTCTTTGTTTATCAGTAATGTCTTCTTTATGTGTAATCATCTTTCAATTTTTTGCTGCTTTGATGATTTGTGTAATGTAGCTGCCAAAATTATGCATTTCTATTCATGAATTCGTTTATGTATAACGCTCATGCATCAAAATTGCTGCACTTCCTTAATTTGTGCTCCACAAATATCTAATGTTAGTCATATTCCACTTACATCTGTTTCCTCTGAGTTCACGAGAGACAGATTCTTAAGGATATTAAGCCTATCTTTTGCGGATTCCTCCTTAGCTCTTCCTCAACACCTCTACATAATTTGAAAGCCTCTGCTTATTGTTTCATACTTGGTCCATTTGAAAGCCATCCAACCATTCAACCTCTTGAGCCCTCTTGTAGTATAGGGTAATTCATAGGAATCAGATTCAAAGGTCTTCTCCATTATTGAAGCACCAAAACCATTATTCTCTTATTCAATATTTTGTTTGAGGCTTCCTTATAATTGTCTACATTTAACCTCTGATTTTAAAATGTCCTAGGCACTGGTATTTTACAACTCAAGGTTGTCTCTAGGAGTTACAACATATTTTTGGTGCCGTTGCCGTGGATACGAATTTGAAAATATTTTCCTTGGGAGACGACATAAATTACACCCTTCAGATAGGATGGCACGAAGGTTTGGGAGTTGCATATTCCTCACCTTGGCGACTCCATTGTAATATAGTCCTAATCAGAAGTAATCCTGGATTTCACTAGGACTCACACCAGATTCAGATACACCATCTACACCCACCTCTAAATCAAATGGTTGTGTCGAGTTTCCTTTTGAACAAGTATTCCCCCTTGGCCCTCCCTGAACCTCTGAATGATATGCCACACGACTATTTAGAGCGGTTGCCTCGGTTCACCGAGGAAGATAATAATTCTGCACAGAGACATATTGAAACCTTTTGTGCCTTTTCTAAGAACATAAATGTAGATCACTTAGATGTGGTATTAAGGATTTTCGTCCAATCCTTAGAGGGAGAAGCTTGGAAATGGTTCAAGTATCTAGCCAAAAACACAGTCCACACTTGGGAAGAAATATAAAATTTCTTCACATTAAAATGGGGAGAAAAGAGGGACCATGGATACGTCCTCACCGAGTTTAATTCTCTAAAAAAGAGACACAATGAGAATGTAACAGATTTCATAAAGAGGTTCAATAAGCTCTATAGTAATCTACAGATGAAATAAAGCCTCTCCAAGCAGCTGCTAAGGTGGTCTTCATAGGAGCTTTCGAACCGGAGTTTGGGTTCACCCTAAGAGAAAGAAAGTATACATCTTTGGGTTAGATCCAGACTAATGCATTGGAGGTAGAAGCAAACTTTTCTTCTACTGGTAAATTCAAAGGAAAGATAGAGCATGAAGCTAGAAGAAAGAGCAGGGAGGAGGATTCTACTTCTAATCAAGAGAGGGAATCACATGAGTATAGAATTGAAGAAATTATTAAGTTGATCAAGAACCTCTCGAATAAGCTGGTTACACTTGAATTGGAGGCCAATAATTCCCCCCCTTGTTCCAACCAAATGATTCCAAATCATGGGTTCAATCCTCAATATGAGAAGCACCCTCTGCAGTTGTTGCAATGGGAGAAGAAGGAAAAACAAGACCACATTCAACCTCCTCTATACTTGGAGGGAGAAGTGGAGGGACAGGTTGAGGAAGTCACAGACAACCAAGAAGATCAATTCCTCACCTACTCTGATGATGAAGAGGGTGAACTCACCCTGTAAGGGGAGAAAGAAGAGAAGGAAGTACCTCCATAAGACCGAGATATTGACAATTATTGCATGCAGTTTGTGGATTTCATGCAAGCTCAACTCCACTAGAAGTATGATCTTAGGTTCTCCAGAAAGAGAACCCAAGGCAAGAAAAAAACAAATAGTCAATATCAAGAGAAAAAACCCCTCCTAGTCCTTCTAGTAAAGGGAAGAAGTCATTAGAAGAGTCAACCCCTCATAAGGCCAATGCGTCCACTTCCACAAAGCAAGAAGCAGATCCTCCCAAAAATGAGAAGTCCACATCTATACCCTTGAAAACCTTCATGTACTGTCTCCTAATCGAGTCATTTGGGATTCAGAAGTTCAAGAAATCTCGAACCTCCTAAAGAGAAGTTCAAAGAATCCATTACAGAAAAAGGGCCCACACCCTTTAATCTCCAAGAAGAAAGACCCATGGTGGTTTTTGGACCGCATGTAGAAAACCAGTTCCTAGCCTAATTTGAAGAAGAAGGAGGTGAGCTTACCCTTCATGAAGAAGGGGAAGAGATGGAGTGTTTCCCAGAGGACAACACTAAAAATCGACAACAGTCTGGTGATCCGAAAATAGAGGCAACAGAGCTTAATTGTCTAGATCCACAAGAGCATCCTCAGCAAGTAGCATTTCCTTCAGAGATTAAAGACCAGTCAGAGTTGCATGATGAACACCATCTCTCAAATTCTCTTTCAGTAGTACAACATATTGTTACAAATCATGTTCCTTCACCCAAAATTAACGAGATTTTGCAGCTCCCTTGCAAGCTTCTGTGTGACAAAGAGAAAGATAAAAAGCACTCAGATCACTTGACTACCGTGGATAGTGAGGAAAGACAATTGTTTCCCTTACTATTTGAAGAGAACCAATTTCAACACACAAGCAAAGCATTAGTTTGGAATGAGGTTTGTTTTCCTGTTACAAATCTTCTAGAATATCTTGTGGTGCATGTTAACCATGGTCGTTTAGTCAGTGTATTTCAATCATCAATAAAGGAAGAAGATGATGTATGTATCAAGATTTTTGTCCTACCATGGCAAGGTAAAGTAAAAAATTGGTTTGCGAATCTTCCAGCTGACATCATGAGTAATTTTTGTCAATCCATACAAGTTTTACTAGGTCGATGGGTAATCATGGGATATGTCTTTCTTATCATAGAAGAATATGGACATTTAAAAAGGCAGCCTAGGGAGACAGTACAATATTTTTCAGCTAGGTTCAATAAGGTGTAACATTAAATTCCTGCTGATATAAGGCCACCACCAGGAGTAGCTCTCTGGCACTACCCGAATGCCTTGAATCTGGGGATGGCATTCCAAATAAGAAAAAGGGACACCACAACCCTTGAAGAAATGCAAAATGCTGCAGTTGATGTAGAATTAAACCTGTTGAACAGAGAGGTAAAGTTTAAAACAAAGGAAGAATTGATCTAGTTTGATTCTTTACCTTTATGCCTTAACTCATCAGAAATAATGAAAACATTTTCCAAGTTGTTTGAAGATATGGAGACCACATGTGCAGTATCAAGTTGTGAGATTGGATTGATTAGGTCATAATATTCAGAAATAGGTCAAGTGTATCTTGATCCAGTGGCTATCTATATTGAAATATTATCCATCACAAGGCCACCATACCTTTCCAGCATTTCTGTTGTTGTTCAGGTTTACCAAGCTCCTTGCAAACAAGATCTGACTGATAATTTTATCAAATACCATTAGCAGGTTTGTTCCTGAGTTTGGTGAAAAACAGTGAAAGAACAAAGTTATTTAAGCAGTTGCTTTCCTGGTTACACTCGCATTAGTGTATCATTTAGAATAGTAGTAATTCCAGTAGATTAGGGTACGTAGGTGTGTAAATAAGCTCAGTGTTATGAGCATATTTCCAGTTTGGTTTTAGATTTCTTTGCAGTTTTCAGTTCAAGTGTGTTTCAGTTTCCATTTTCAGCATAGTTCAAATTTCAACATTCAAGAATTTCAAGGTGCGGCAATGATTTCTATTTTATATAGTTGGCAGTGCACAGCTCAGTTGTAGTTTCAATTTAGGCTTACAGTATGCATTTGCGACTCCATGAGCCCAATAAAGCACAAGCATTCATGTCTGCAGGTTCTCAACGCACTTAGAACAACACGTTGTCCTCAGATGGAGCCAATATTGGCCTGTGACTGCACATAACATGGAGAAGTGGTCCCTATAAGAAAATCATAGGGCAGAGGTGTGAATGTTTAAGGGGAAGGCCAAGAAATTCAAGCGCAGGTCAGGTGGAAAGCCCCGCAGCCAAAAGAGAAAAGTGCCGCAGTCAAGGTATTATGATCCAAAGTCGTGTTAATTTTTTCATCCTACAAATTGTTACATATATGATATATTACATATAATATATGTAATATCACTTACCGCACTTAATTCCTTACCTATATTGCATCGGCATTCCGCAATTTCCATTTTCATATCATATATCTGACCACTCCCGAACCCCAAAATGCGATATAAAGTGGGTCTGCCATCCATCCGCCACGTCACCTTCCACTCTCCGCTCATTGCACCTCGCTCCCTGTAGATCATAACACTTACCTCCCGCTCCTCATAACTAAACTCTTCTGATTACGATTTGAGATATGAGATAGGGCCCCATTTCTTGTAAAAAGAATGCATTATTACCTCTTGCTGAGTGGATGATGTATGGGCCCCTCCATAGATTGTCAAAATTCCCATGCTTGCCTTTGTCCTCTCTTCTTGAATCCCATTTTAGCACTTTGTCATGTTGAAGTCATCTGCTTTAGTCCTCTTATCAAAAATATTCTTGATGTTTTCCTGCACTTGCTTTGTTCTGTTGTATACTTCTTCCCTTGATTGCTACAATTGAATGGTTTGGTTCAGTTTCCTTTGTATATCATTCTCCTCTCACTGTACCTCTTGAATAAGCTTCATCACTGGGACTCCCAAGGATGTTGGAAAAAATGCATCCATGCCATACACTAGCTGATAGGGAGACATATTAATTTATTTCTTGTTTGTTAATCTGTCTGCCCATAATGCATGCACTAATTTGTTGTGCCATGAATTCTTGTTTTCTTCCAGCAACTTCTTGATGATGTTTACCAAAATTTTGTTAGAGGACTCAGCCAACCCATTACCTTGAGGGTAATAAGCAGTAGAATGCTCTAATGTAATGTGATAATTGTGGCAAAAGTCCACCATTCTCTTGGATTTAAATGCAGCACAATTATTATTGATGATTTTTCTTGGACAACCAAATCTAGACAAAATGTTGGTTTCAAGGAATTTGATGATTACTGAGTCAGTGGCAGTCCTTGAAGGGATGGATTTTATCCATTTGGTGAAATAGTCAGTTGCAGTGAGGATCCATTTGTGTTGGCCAGAGGAGGTAGGGTGGAATTATCCAATGAAATCTAAACCCCATTATTGAAAAGGAGTTTCAACACTGATAGGTTGTAAAGGCAAAGGCAATAGTTTTCTTTTTCCCTCAAATATTTGGCATTTATGGCAAGTCCCTACTAGCTTGTGGATATCAAGGAAAAGAGTGGGCCAGTAGAAACCAGCTATAAGGATTTTTTTGGCAGTTGTATTCCAATAGAGATGACCTCCACATTCTCCTTCATGAAACTCATGCATGATTCTATCTGCATCTTCTTCAAGTAAACATTTAAGCAAGATACCAACATAATTTTTCCAATATAAATATTTATCTAGAATGAAAAAAATTACAACTTTTAATTTCAATAATCTGGCCTTTGTTTTGGACAAACCAGGAGGAGCATTTAGTTTAAAAAGCACATATAATATATCAGCATACTAGAGTGAGTTCAGAAATTCTTCTTCAATAGGTGGAGTCGCCAACTCCTCTTGTTCATCCAAAGAATGTATCATGTTTATGTCTAGTGCTTGAAATTTTGATTCGATCATCAATTTTCCCAGTCCTTGCCCTTTGATTAGCTTGGTGGGCTTGATTTCTAGATCATACTCTAAGATGACAACAATCCACTTACCTCTTTTACCATCATGATCTTGAGTTAGTATGTCCTTAACAACTGCATGAGGAACACAAGCAAAGACATGTGAATGCAAGATGTAAACTCTGAAATCTTTTAATGCTTTGATTAAGGCAAAAGCTTGTTTTTCGATAATGTTATATTTTAGAGGTGCATCTCTTAGTGCCTTGCTGAAGAAAGATATGGAATTTTCATGTCCCATTATGTTCTTTTGTAGCAATACTGCAGCAATTGTGTGTTCTGATGCAAATGAGAAGATGAAGAAGTCCTTAGTGAAGTCAGGGCTGATGAGGACTCGTGTTTGGGTAAGTGCTTGTTTTACCAGTTCAAAGGATTGCTTTTCTTCTATGGTTCATTTGACTCCTATTTCTTTCTTCAACATGTTTGTAATGTTTCTTAGGAGTTCTGCAAGGTTTGGTATGAACCTTCTTAAGAAGTTGATCTTTCCAATGAAAGTTTGCAGCTCTTTGATGTTCCTAGGGTGATTGATTTGCAATATTCCCTCAATCCTCTTTGGGTCTATCTTAATCCCTTCTTCAAATATGATATGGCCTAATTTTTTTCCTTCTTGAAGACCAAACAAAGTTTTCTTAGGATTTAAAGATAGACCATACTTTCTACATATTTTGAAGACCTTTCTTAAGTGATCTAGGTGTTCTTCATCTATTTTTGAATAGACAGTTATGTCAGCAAGGTATATCACAATGAAGTAACCTATTTATTTTGAAAAAGTGATGTCCATGGCTCTTTGAAAAGTAGCCCCAACATTCATTAACCAAAAAGGAATTTTGACATACATGAAGGTGCCCCAAGGTGTAGTGAAGCTTGTTTTGTGTTGATCATTTGGATGTACTAGCACCTGATTATACCTTGAAAAACCATCAAGAAAATATATTATTTTGGAGCCTACTACCCTTTGTAGTATATGGTCCATCTTAGGTAAAGGGTAGTTGTCCTTCAGGGAGGCTTTGCTTAAATTTCTGAAGTCTAAGCATAGCCTAATTTCCCTCGTTTTCTTCCTCACTAATACAAGATTTGAGACCCATTCCGAGTACCTGAGTGGGACTATTATTCTAGCGTCATACATTTTTTTATATTTATTTCTCAACCAGAGGCATTATGACAGGGTTTATTCAGGGCAATTTCTGCTTAAATGGTTTCTATTTTTCCTTGAGAGGAATCTTATGCTGAATGATGTTTGTATCATAGGACTTCAAGTCCTCATAACCCCATGAAAACATATCCTTAAATTCTTTGAAAAACTCAATGTATTTCTGTTTTATAAGAGCTGGCAGTGTTTTGGACAGTTTTATCATTTTAGGTTCTTCCTCATTGCCTATGTTGCGTTCTTCTACATCTGTTTCAGTGGATTCCATTTTAGGCTTGCTAGCGACATCATTGAAATCAAACAGTTCTTCTAAGGGGGAAAGTCCACTTGGCAATAGATTTTCTTTGCATTGCAATACCTCAAGGTCCCTTTTGTCTGGATCTCCACACAATTCTGCCTCATGAGGGTGTTCTAACAAATTTATATCAGCCACATAAGGTGGCTCTGTTTGGTGTGCTTGTTCCCTAGCAGAGTAGTCCTCTTCATGATCTGAGTCTGGTTTTGGCATTTCAAACTCATTTTTGGACTGTAGGAATTCTTCAATATGTTTTTCACCTTCAAAAAATTTCCAATAATCTATGTTATCAGGGACTGTCGGTCTTCTTTTGACCTTTACCATGTATTGTTCATTGGCATGAGGCAGTTGGCAAGTACTGTAAGCGAATGCTAGTTCATTTACAAGGCTGTTTTGAGTTCTTGGGACAGAGGTAAGTTCATATTTTTCAAAGGTTTTTAGGAGGTCTAAGGAAGAATTTCTATATTCTCTTAACCTGGGATTTTTGGCTGAATATTCTCCTTTAATTTTCCTAATAATTAGCTTGGAATCTCCCTGAACAAAAATCCTCTTAGCTCCTATATTTTCTAGCAATTGTAAACCTAGGAGAAGAGCTTCATACTCTGCAATATTGTTTGTACATTGAAAATCCAGCTTGTAAGAGTGACCTTCATAAATGTTGTGTATCTAAACACCTGCTCCTGAACCAGCTTTGCCACAAGAGGCATCAAAGCTCATGTTTCAAATAGTTTCAAGTTCATATTTGTCATTATGTTATTGTTCATGGCTGCTAGGGTTTTGGCTGTTATGTTCTTAATATTGTGTTTGGTTTGAATCTTCTGACAGGTCTTTATCTTCCTCTTTTTCAGCTACTTGTTCATTAATGTCATCTTCATTATAAAAAATAAACGAATCAAGGTCTGAATGGATAGAATAGAGAGGGGTGTTATTTGGCTTATCTTAGCTGCTTACCATGTATTTCATGTGAGATTCTTTGTACAGTCTTCTTGTTTGGTTAAAGACTAAAATGGTAGCATAGGTCATGTCCATTTGGAGGGTTCCTTGGAGTTTGACTCCCCATGATCTTGAAAAAATCATGCCATATTTCGGGGGAATGTCAGCCACTACAATATCCATTACAAGGCTCTTGGCTGGTATTTGTGCCAGATTGACACATAGATCTTTGATTAGGCCCAAACATTTAACTCTACCTGAATCAAAAGAGTAAAAGACTTTGTATGGTCTGGTTATTTCAAGGCCTAATATTTCCATCACTACCTTTGGAATGAGGTTATGTGAAGCACCAAAATCTAGCATGGCATTGTGTAGGATTTTTTCATGGATGTTCAAACTAAGATAGAATGGAGGCACACCTCCCTCTTGAAACTTTCCTTCTACCTCTGGACCAAGCAACAATTTTGGCTTGTCATCACTCATATTTAGAGTATGAGTGGCATTTCCTATGTTTGAAGCCTTTAAAACTTGAGATCTATATACATCTTGAGTCACTAATTCAGTGAGGGGTGTGGCTATTTTTATCTTGGAAATTTCACTCTCAATACTGAATGGTGTCTGTGTTTTTGGCGGATTTAAATTAGTTTTATCAGACATTGTTTTCTCATCCACCTTAGCTTGCTGATTTTTATTTTGAATCTTGGTTAAAACAGTTTTTTCAGGGCCACTAGTTGATGTACTAGGGCAGCTTTGGTCACCATCCTATTGGGTGATTTTATTTTTTCTTTGATTAGGATTCTTAGCTAGGGTGTTTGTATTTTATGTTGTCTTTCTAGGAGTGTTTTCAGGGGTCATCCTAGCAGAAATTTCTAGTTTGTTACTCTTGGGGTAATCTTGGGTTTTCCTACTTCCAAGGTCATACTGCCTATGAACCTCCATGATAGAATTTTCAAATCCTAGTTTGTATTCTTCAGAATCCTCATATGTTATTTCAACTTGGTTTGAGGAAAACAAACCTTTTTCTTCTTCTGTGAGAAAAAAACGTCCTCGCTATCAGAGCCTATTAGATTCACATGGTTTTCCTCTGGCTCCTCAGTCTCTCTTTCCTCTTAATCTACATAGTTTTCTTGGAAAGGAGGTCTGATTTGTTGGTCAGTTTCTATTTTTATTCTTTGAGGAGGATCTCTTCTGAAGTTTTGGTTTCTGTTTTTGTTTTGAGGATTTGTTTGATTTTCGCTAGTGGGTGTTCTTTCATTTAAGTTAATTCTCTCCATCATCCTTTCCATTGTCCTAACTAGACTATCAATTTTAGCATCAGACGTGGAGGCCGTAGTTTCCTCTTTTTATGTAACCCTCTTCTCTGTTCTCATACTAGCCCTTTTAGAAATTAGATTGGATTCTACACTTACTGCTCCCCTTTGCATGTCTTCTAAGGTAAGGGGGTCTCTTTCTCTTATTTGGTAAGCCATTTCCGGATCAAATCCATCTGGAAATTTTACTAGGGCTAGGCCTTGTGGGGGTTTCATATGGGGAGGAAGTGCATTAGATACACTATTGAACCTAGTGCAGTAGTCTTGAACACTCTCCCCAACATTTCTTTTAAGGTTCTCATACTCTGATAAGATTTGAAAATGATTTTTCTTAGTCTCCCACTTGTTTATGAATGTTTGATAAAGGGAAGGGAGATCAGGAATGCTATTAGGAGTTAAGTTCTTGAACCATTTCTTTTCTTATCCCCCTAAAATTTAGGCAAACATTCTCATTTGTATGGTTTCATCTTCTATTTCTTGGTAGTTAAAAGCATAATTCAACTTTCCTACATGTTGTTGGGTAGTTGTAGGACCAGTTCCATTAAAATGAGGGATTCTAGATTGAAAGTCTTGGGGCATAGGCAGTAAAGGTTGTGATAGCACTAGGGGGGCATACCATGCTGCCATGATAGGAGGTATGCGACCCAAGGAAGATTTACAAGAGGAGGGTTTACTAGTAGAGGTGGAGGATGAAATGAAGGGGTTTGAACAATGGATGTATGAGTGGGGGTAGTAGATGTACTTAGACCAGTTAGCTGATATTGGGCAGATTTGGAACGAAAGGAGTCAAAGTGTTGGAGAAGCTGAAGATCAGGAGGAGTGGAAGGAGAGGCTTCTCTACTAGGACTTTGCTGTAAGCTGGTTGGCTCAAGGTTTGTCTGGTCTATCCAAATTTGAGACTTAGTTTGGAATAGGTTTCTTTTATGGTGTAAGTCAAATTGGATATCTTGCAAGGATATAAGGTTTTCAGGAAAATAACTTGCTTTGTGAGTTGGTATAACAATAGTTGAATCTTCAGTCCTAGAAGTTTTTCTTAAGATTCTTTCTGGGTTACCAAATATAGCAGGAGGGTTTGGGTTAGGGTGAGATTTGGTGCTGATTCTTTTTGAAGCCATATTTCAGACCCACAACATAGAGAGGCTGAAAGTTTATGAGAATTTTGAAAACAAACCAATCTGTGACTGGGCTTTATACAATTAGGACTGATTAATACATTCCTAGAGGAGTCTATGAGAACCAGTGGAGTCAACAGGCCTACTAAAAACTAGTGGAGTCACTAGGTGGATGATGCTAACAGTTTTGAGGCTTTTTTTGTTGTCCACCATCAACAATTGGATACCAATATTGAGATATTTTTGGGTTTTTTGAGTTCTTTATAGAACACTAAGATTTTCAATGAGTGTTCCCCAGTGGAGTCGCCATTATGTTAGGTCCCTGTAATTTTTCAGATTGGTAAGACCAAATAAACAAGGGTAACATCAAACCAACTTTGGGGTCCTAGGAGCTAGCCTTCCTAGAATCAGAGAGGGCTCTCTCTATATTTGAGTGAAAGATATAACTTGATTGATTTACGATGTTGATTTTAGGCTAGTTAAAATGATAGGGTTGTTTGTTTTGTTTTGTTTTGTTGGGTTGCTTGTTAAGAAGAACAGATAGAGTAAGATAAATTCAAACCATTGGGCTATGGGGTCTATGAAAGGTTTGAAGATTACAACAACAAATCAAGGGTGTTTCATAGGGAAATTTAACAAATCCAACTGGATCTTAATAGCTTATGTGGGTGTGAAATGAACATTAAGTTGTGAGTTTAGTAGGTTTACAGGGAATTTAATAATCCTTTAACATGTTCTATAATAAGAAGAGTCTTTAAGATCACTATGCTTAAGAAAGAACCAAAGGACAGAGCACACCATAAAATTCTTTTTCCTGAATTTATCAAGTAAACTTTGAGACAACAATCCAGCAAACCCTAGAGAGCAGGGAACTCCTAAATTCTCTAGCTATTCACTTTCAAACAAAGAAAACATTTAAGATAACATTTCAATAATGATTAAAGAGCAGGGAACTCCTAAATTCTTCAGTCAGACTTCAAAGACCTTCAAAGTGACTATTCAAGATGGACCAAAGGACAGGGCAAACCATAAAATTATTTAGCCAAAACCCTAGTCAGTAAACTTCAAAGAAAGCCTTAAGAACAACATTTCAAGCGAAACCAAAGGACAGGGAAAACCATAAACTTCTTTAGCCAAACTCTAATAAGTTAATCTCAAGGAAACAAACTAGGTGGAAATGGAGAGCAGGGAACTCCTAAGTTCTCCAATCAAACCCAACATAGGAAAACATTTAAACAAAATATTGCAAACATAATTAAGGTGCCTCTAAACAACATATCTTAATCTAAATTTTATGATCTGTTATAAGAGAAATTGATGAACAAAGTGGAAAAAAAAAGGAAACAATTACAAAATTAGAATAACATCACCATTTAACAAAGTTCATGAATCCTGTAAATGTGCTTGCTTCATTGATATTCAATCCAAAAAATTTATAATGCTCCAAAGCTAATTTCTTTAAAACTAAAAAATCTATGAGGTATTCAGCTAAACAAACAACTAACCAACAACCAACATGAAGCATCCATGAAATATTTATTTGCAAAATGAGGAGGTGATCCTCATCTAGGGTTTCAAATGTCATTTATTACAGTTAATGCATTTTTTCCTTTGAGACCATGCAAGGCCCAAGGCAAAATATCTAAGACTTATTCATTGTAATAATAACTCCTAACATAACTTCTGAGCTAAATTTGGAATATGTTTGAATTTAAGGCTTCTAAATATCTTTTTCAATAACTCCTGGTAAGGGCGCAGCTCCAAGGTACAGGGGCGCAACGCTAGTGCAAATGCGTAGCGCCAAGGCAGAAAAAATGGCCTATCGTGCAGCCAAATTTTGGAGGCCTTCTAGATGCCCAAATGAGCTCCATGATAGCTCATTGGAAAGATCTAAGAGTCTAGTTTCCAAATCTACCTCCGGTCACCAAAATGGTGCCCATATTCCTTGTGAAAAACCTTTTCTGCCAAGACTGTTAAATGCGCAATGCCAGTGCCAAAAAGAGGGCAAAAAGGTGATTTTTTGGTAGTTTTTGGCCTTTTTGAGGGACTAGTTTTGCTCCAGATCTTCTGATACTTTATGAGGTTGATGTAATTGTCTTTATAAACATGAAAATTCTGACCCTTTTCCATTTGGATGGCCCAAAAAAGAGCGCAGCGCCAGTGGCACTACGTGTTTGGCCAATTTTCTGCATGTCAAACTGTCAAAAACTCAAAATGTGCACAAAAGTGCCAAAATTGGAATTTTTCTTGCTGATCAAGGTTTAGAGGCTTGGAGGGACACCTCAGCAAGGATATTGAGCTTCTCTTTCTCCTTTGACTCGGTAAAAGTCCGAATTTTTGCATGGGCTCGTTTGAGCTTGGCCCTTGCAATCCTGTTTCTCATGGCATAATGTCTTGCCATCTTCCTCTGAACATCAGTGTCTCTCTTTGCCTTCTCTAGTAGGCCCTCTAGATGCAAATTTGCCCTCTCAAGCCAAGAATCTCTATCCCCATCAATCTCTATGGAAAGCAACTCACTTGGAGTGCGCTGCTTTGCCAATTCTGCTTCTTTCTGCCTTTCCCGGGCTAAAGCCCTCTTCAGCCCAATGGTCTTTGGTCTCTGTCTAGGAAGTTGATCTTCCTCATTATCACTGCCATCAAAACTGCCCAAGGTCTCATCCAGTAAAGCCTTGGCCTTTCTTGCCTCTCTTTGAGCTCTGATTGTTCTGACCTCACTGATGGTCTGTTTTGCCTCTAGCTGCTGATTCTCTAGCTCAAGAAAGTTAATCACATTGTTTGCTCTACCAAGATTAGCTTAAAGCTCACTAATCTTGGCATCCTTGCCTCTGATCAATGTACTAGTAATTATCTCCTCATCCTGATCATCAAGGTCAATCAACTGAAACTCCTGCTCAGTTTCATGTTTGTCCTCCTCTTCAACAATGATATGCTTTGTAATCTTTTCCTTTCCCTTATCAACCTGTTTTGCCGATGAAGAAGGCATGGCCCCTTTCACACCAAGTGAAGCAAACACATGCCTGTGGCCTCTCTGATATGTCAAAGGAAATGGCTCAATGTGAATCATTTTAGTGCCAGTTGTCTTAATGTCCCTTTCCTTGCTTAATGCTCCGATATCATGATATGAGGGTGAAGGGTTGTGGAAAGGTGATGAGGAAGGATCAATATGAGGTGACTGGATGTGAGTGGATGGTGATGTATGAACAGCGGGATGTGATGGAGAAGTGGATATGGGAGGATGAGAAGACGAAGGAATATCCTGTTGATGATGGCCAGGTGGAGTAGTGAAAACCTCATTGGCAATGAAGGTATCCCATGGAATGTTTTTCTGTTGGAGCTGATGCATGACCACCATCTTGATGAGTGAATGATGAAATAGGATCTGCATTTGCTAATTGTAATCCCTCTTTTGCACAATGTCGGCCATCTTATCAATGCTACGGAAAAGATAATAAGGCAAATGCAACATTCTAACTCTAGTGAAATGCATAAGAAGACGGATATGGTATGAGTAGAGGCGGGAAAACCTTCCCTCACAAGTGAAATACTTCATTATTATCCTCATCATGGGTGGCGCATCTGTGGAGCACGGTGGCCACCCACCCATCTCATTTGGACCAGCACCACTGACTCCTGCGTATTTTCACATTCAAAGACAACCCTGATTATTTTTAGCAGTGTTTTCAAGTCCTCCACTTCCTTGGAGCCGTTTTTGGGGGCTGAATGATCCAGGTGGATATTGGTGGCCACCCACCTATTCCATTTGAACCCCATCTTCGCCTCAATTTTCAAGTTGCAACAAAACTTACTATTTTTAGCAGCCGGGTCCTGAACTCTTAAGCTGTTTCTTTGGAGGCCCCAAACGACGTTTTTTGGGTATGAGATTTGTCACAAAAGTTGTTAGTCCTCGGATATGTCTTTCTAATCTAGCTATTGAACGCTACTAAACGGAGACTCAAAAGCAAAGTTATGCCCTCGGGAAGTTGAACCACCACCATCTTCCAAACCAAGTGCCTGGGCGGGGGCCAGCATGCCTCATCTCCTACGGTTAGGTTTTTGGACGTTTCAGATTCTACATTGTTTCTCAACAATAAATAGGCCCTCAAGCCTCATTGTAACACAGTTCAGAGGTCTGTAGCCACCACATCTCTTCTCAGAGATTCGCTACCAGCACCCTAGCTATTTTATTTCCATTATGTTTGTAAGCATCTTTCTGTTATTTGATATTAATGAAATGAAGTGTTATTTCCGCTGCATCTCTGCATTTATGGTTATGTGGTTATTCTGTTGCGTTCCTGCATAAAATCCGGATCAGTGCATATCTATCAAGAAGATGAGAAAAAGGGAAAATAGACTTGTTGGGATCTTGATACCTGGGTTTAAGGTATGGTTCAAAATAACTCATGTCCAGGTTTGCTTGTTTGAACCACTTCTCTCCCACACTAGGTATCCCTGTAGCAACTGTAATGGCATCAATGGACATCTCAAAGGTGACCCCGACAAGATTGACCTGCTTTTCATGTAGATTGATGATGAAAAATCTTGTTAAATCCGGGTGATTTTGGACTTGCTGCACTCTCTCACAAAATTCAAAGCAAACCACATGCTTGAAGAAAGAAACAATTAGGGGAGAGGCCATGAGTTCTCTTGTATTGATGGGTTCAAACCTGTTTGTCTTCCCTTCCTTATGATCATGTCTCCTTGGCATTTGTGCCTCACCAACCATGCCACTGTCTTCTTCTTCTGACATCTTCAAAACTCTGTTTTGAGAAACCCTAGGATGTAAGTGGAATGAATGAGGGGAAGGGGATGAAATGATTAGCTTTGAATAAATGAAGGGAGTGAGTGAAGGGGAAAACTAGATGAATGTAAAACCCTAAATCAATGTAATTACCCTTTTTTATGACTGGTTTTCTTTATAGGAGGATGAAATAAGGGTAAAACAATTATCACAAGCTTAAAATTAGCGTTTTCTTAGGGTTACACTTCAATTGATTAAATTATGACCAAAATAGATTTAAAATGGGTTATGGTATGCACTTACCACTTAATAGTGATTTGGAGGACTTTGGCAAATATTTGAAGGATTTTCAAACTTGTTTGGGCAGCTAGATCGTTTGGGAACTTGCTTTGGCTAGGCGCGCAGCGCCAATGGCAAGCGCGCAATGCCTCGGCAAGGGTGCAACCCCGAGCTCTAGGCGTGCAGCGCCTATGGAAAACATGTTGAAGGAATCGGGCAAGGGTGCAACGCTAACTCCCAGGCACACAACGCCAAGGCAAACGCGCTGCGCCAAGTGCTGAATGCGCAACGCTAAGGAATTTCGGCCCAAATTCACTCAGAAACCCTGAAATGTTTCCCTTGTTGAATGCTTCTGATCTTTTGAAAGGTAATAATGATTCTCTTGAAGTGTTAAATGACCTTGATAGTGAAGTGGAATTTAATTTAACTTGAAAGACCCACTTTCTAATGTTTGAAGTCTTTTTTCTTTTCTCACTAACACTCTTTGACATTTTTTGCTTTGCAGGTTGCTCAAGTCATGAAGTTGGTTTTTCCTTTTCTCATTAGGGTTTGACATGTTCACCTTGACAACTTTGGGATTTAATTATTACACATAGTAGCATCTTCAAAATATTCTGTAGTTTCCACCATAAAATTCAACTTAACTTTTCCACCTTCTCTGGCCACCTTTTTCAAATCTCTAAGTGTCTTCAATTCTTTACAGAAATCGTTAGTATTGTATTCTAATTTATCTATAACCCTTTCAAGTTCATTCATTTCTGTCCAGTTCACCTTACCTTTTTTCCATATCCCATCAATATTTTATGATAGAATTTCTTCATGTTTGGCCTTGTGTGCTTCCTCCATGTCATTTTCCTGCAAAGTAATCACTACTTTGGCACTCAACTGGACTAACAAGTTTATAACCCTAGTCATCCACAAGACCAAGTTTTTCCTCTTTCCCTTGCTATAAATTATTTTCATTCAGGAGTAGACAGTTTGCATCATCAATACTTTCTATTGATAAATATTCCAATACCTCTGCAGAATTTCTAAACCTTATCCCATTTTTCTCACGTGCAGGTTATGAACTGAGAAGATAATCGTCCTTGGAAATTTTAGGTCCTTCTTGAATAACCATGTCTCGACATTATATTACATCTAAGCCAGATTATAGCAAAGGAAAAGCAGTGCCTGAAACATCCAAGGATTTTAGGGAGCTAGAAGAATTCTTATCATAATCAATCCTTCTCATATGTGTGTTGTCCTCATCGGAATGAAAGAATGAACTTGAAAAAATGCAAAAACCTAATGACCTAATGGGAGTGCCCTTTGACCTGATTTTGAATGAAATTTGACTTAGAAACTTTCAAGTGAAAAGAGAATTTCCAAAGTGCTGTTATGCTCAAGGGGACATGGGAAGGAGTTAGCAACAAGAAATCTTAGAGGGAGGATGGAGTTTATTGACAGGGAAAAGATGGGAAATGAGGTCTTAGGTAGGAAAGAAGAATAAAATGAGAGGGTATATTAAAACCATAATGGGTAGTTTGAGAGCAACATGGTGACTTTGAGTTGGAAAAATGACAGATAGGGAAAAAGGTTTTATGAAGATAATGAAGGTAGTGAGATTTCTGAAACTCAAGATATTCAAGGGATGTTGTTTTTAGAAAACTATAACCATTATATAGTCATCCAAAGATAGTGAAAAATACTGATGACTAACAACTTCAACAACCATTCTCCAAAAAGGAAGCAATACCTTGGATGGCGCCTCACCACAATAGGGGCATCCTCGGGTGGCACTTTGGGAATCATCATTGCCCATAAGTGTCTGAAATTCCTTATAGTAATCATCAATGTTGTCTTCTAATTTCTCTATAGCCCTTTCAAGTTCATTCATTTTTGTCCAATTCACCTTACCTTTTTTCCATATACCATCAATATTTTCTGATAGAATTTCTTCATGTTTGGCCTTGTGTTCTTCCTCCATGTCATTTTCCTGCAAGTAATCACTACTTTGGCACTCAACTAGACTAACAAGTTTATAACCCTAGTCATCCACAAGACAAAGTTTTTCCTCTTTCCCTTGCTGTAAATTGTTTTCATTCAGGAGTAGACAGTCTACACCATCAATACTTTCTGCTGATAAATCTTCCAACACCTCTGCAGAAGTGCTAAACCTTATCCCATTTTTCTCACTTGCAGGTTCTGAACTGAGAAGATAATCCTCCTTGGAAATTTTAGGTCCTTCTTGAATAACCATGTCTTGAAATTCTATTACATCTGAGCCAAATTCTAGCAAAGGACAATCAGTGCCTAAAACATCCAAGGATTTTGGGGAGCAAGAAGAATTCTTATCATAATCAATCCTTCTCATATGTGTGCTGTCCTCATCAGAATGAAAGAATGACCTTGAAAAAATGCAAAACCCTAATGACCTAATGGGAGTGCCCTTTGACCTGATTTTGAATGAAATTTGATTTAGAAACTTTCAAATGAAAAGAGAATTTCCAAAGTTCTATTATGCTCAAGGGGACATGGGAATGAATTAGCAACAAGAAATCTTAGAGGGAGGTTGGAGTTTATTGACAGGGAAAAAATGGGAAATGAGGTCTTAGGTAGGAAAGAAGGATAAAATGAGAGGTATAAACCCATAATGGGTCTTTTGAGAGCAACATGGTGACTTTGAGATGGAAAACTGCTAGATAGGGAAAACAATTTTATGAAGATAATGAAGGCAGTGAGGTTTCCGAAAATCAAGATATTCAAGGAATATTGTTTTTAGAAAAATATAACCATTCTATAGTCATCCAAAGATAGTGAAAAATACTAATGACTAACAGTGTCTCCACTTGGGGAGGGAAGCTCCTTCAGGAGGTGTCAATAACCTCAGAGTTTAGATGTCTGTAATTTGTAAATCAGTGCCTTGTTTGTGCTTGGCAGATTCCTCTTTCTCCAAGTGCTGATTTGCTATTGTTCCTTGAAGCTGTGATCTTAAAATTTGAAAAAAATGATTGCTTCAACATCAAATCTACCTACCCATCATACTTTTCCTAACATTTTTTCTTCATTTGGGTGCATTTGGATTGGCAAACCTTTGACATCATTTTTCTTTTGAAAGCAAAAACTATCTACTTCTACCCTTATATCATCCAAAGGCTCAGATTAGACTGATGAGCTCTTTCATTCTCTACCTAATCTACTTATATGTCAAGATTAAATAGTTTGACAGATTTTTATTCTCTAATCTATCAACATAAAATTTAAAACATGACCAAATCAAGGTTAAGAAGTTTGATTTGTCATGAGCTAAGGCATTTTGGACAAGCTGCACACAGATTTTATTTTTGCACAAAGTTAAAAAAAAACCGAGGGCTATAATTTGGAATTTGTCATTCATCCATCTTTTCCCTTTAGTTCAGTTTTGAGCTTTAGGAACCAAATATCTTTTCCTAACCTAGTCTACTGATAAGCCAAGTTTAAATAGTTTGGCAAATATTCATTTCTAACTTATCAGTAATAAATTTAAAACCTTTTTCAATCATGAATAGGTTGTATGACTGAAAATAAATTCCTTCTTCAAAGTAGTGGCATTTAGACTTGCACACATTCAAAAATATTCTTTTTTGGTATGGGGCTTAATTATTATTTTTATCTGCCCTCTTTTCTACTTTTCTTTGTTTTTGTGTTTACCTTTCTGATCTTTTATTCAAGCAGTGTTATGTACAATGAATACAGCTTTAAACTGAGATTTTCAATAAAAATAATGCTTGAGCATCCTGCTATTGAAAGGACCTCCATATAATTGTGTTCCATCCATTTCTTGTAGAAATAATGCATTATTACCTCTTGCTGAGTGGATGATGTATGGACCCTTCCATAGATTGTCAAATTTCCCATGCTTGCCTTTGTCCTCTCTTCTTGAATCCCATTTGAGAACTTTGTCTCAAATGTTGAAGTCATCTGCTTTAGTCCTCTTATCAAAAAGCTTCTTGATGTTTTCTTGCACTTGCTGTGTTCTGTTGTATACTTCTTCCCTTGATTGTTGTAATTGAATGGTTTGGTTCAGCCTCCTTTGTATATCATTCTCCTCCCATTGTACCTCTTGAATAAGCTTCATCACTGGGACTCCCAAGGATGTCGGAAAAACTGCATCTATGCCATACACTAGCTGATAGGGAGACATATTAATTGATTTCTTGTTTGTTAATATGTCTGCCCATAATGCATGCACTAATTTTTTGTGCCATGACTTCTTGTTTTCTTCCAGCAATTTCTTGATGATGTTTACCAAAATTTTGTTAGAGGACTCAGCCAACCCATTACCTTAAGGGTAATAAGTTGTAGAATTCTCTAATGTAATGTGATACTTGTGGCAAAAGTCCACCATTCTCTTGGATTTAAATGCAACAACATTATCAGTGATGATTTTTCTTGGACAACCAAATCTAGACAAAATGTTGGTTTCAAGGAATTTGATGATTATCGAGTCAGTGGAAATCCTTGAAGGGATGACTTCTATCCATTTGGTGAAATAGTTAGTTGTAGTGAGGATCTATTTGTGTTTGGTAGAGGAGGCAGGGTGGATTTCTCCAATGAAATCTAAACCCCATTGTTGAAAAGAAGTTTCAACATTGATAGGTTGTAAAGGCAAAGGCAATAGTTTTCTTTTTCCCTGAAATATTTGGAATTTATGGTAAGTCCCTACTAGCTTGTGGATATCAGGAAAAAGAGTGGGTTAATAGAAACCATATCTAAGGATTTTGTTGGTAGTGTTTTTCCAATAGAGATGACCTCCACATTCTCCTTCATGAAACTCATGCATGATTCTGTCTACATCTTCTTCAAGTAAACATTTAAGCAAGATACCAACATATTTTTTCCAATATAAAGCTTTATCTAGAATGCAAAAATTTATAGCTTTTAGTTTCAAGAATCTGGCCTTTGTTTTGGAAAAACCAGGAGGAGAATTTAGTTTAAGAAGCACATATAATATATCAGCATACCAGAGTGAGTTCAGAAATTCTTCTTCAATAGGTGGAGTTTCCAACTCCTCTTGTTCATCCAAGGAATGTATCATGTTTATGTCTAATGCTTGAAAGTTTGCTTCGACCATCAGTTTGGCCAGTCCTTGCCCTTTGATTAGCTTGGTGAGCTTCATTTATAGATCATACTCTAATATGACAGAAATCCACTTACCTCTTTTACCATCAGGATCCTGAGTTAGTATGTCTTTAAGAACTACATAAGGAACAAAAGCAATGACATCTGAATGCAAGATGTAAACTCCGAAATCTTTTAATTCTTTGATTAAGTAAAAATCTTGTTTTATGATAATGTTATATTTCAGAGGTTCATATCTTAGTGCCTTGCTGAAGAAAGCCTTATGGGCTATTCTTGTCCCATTATGTTCTTTTGTAGCAATATTGCAGCAATTGTGTGTTTCGATGCAAATGAGAAGATGAAAAAGTCCTTAGTGAAGTCAGGGCTGATGAGTACTGGTGTTTGGGTAAGTGCTTGTTTTACCAGTTCAAAATATTTCTTTGATTCTATGGTCCATTTGAATCCTATTTCTCTTTTCAACATGTTTGTAATGTTTCTTAGGAGTTCTGCAAGGTTTGGTATGAACCTTCTTAAGAAGTTGATCTTTCCAATGAAAGATTGTAGCTCTTTGATGTTCCTAGGGTGACTAATCTGCAATATCCCCTCAATCCTTTTTGGGTCTATCTTAATCCCTTCTTCAGATATGATATGGCCTAAAAATTTTCCTTCTTGAATACCAGACATATTTTTCTTCGGATTTAAAGATATACCATACTTTCTACATTTTTCGAAGACCTTTCTTAAGTGATCTAGGTGTTCTTCATCGGTTTTTGAATAGACAGTTATGTCATAATGGTATATCACAATGAAGTAACCTATTTCTTTAGAAAAAATGATGTCCATGGCTCTTTGAAAATTAGCCCCAGCATTCATTAACCCAAAAGGAATTTTGACATACATGAAGGTGCCCCAAGGTGTAGTGAAGGTTGTTTTGTGCTGATCATCTGCATGTACTAGCACCTAATTATACCCTGAAAAAACATCAAGAAAAGGTATTCTTTTGGAGCCTACTACCCTTTGTAGTATATGGTCCATATTAGGTAAAGGGTAGTTTTCCTTCAAGGAGGTTTTGTTTAAATTTCTAAAGTCTATGCATAGCCTAATTTCCTTTGTTTTCTTCCTCATTGATACAAGATTTGAGACCCATTCCGATTACCTGAGTGGGACTATTATTTCAACATCATACATTTTTTATTTATTTATTTCTAAACCAGAGGCATTAGGACAGGGTTTATTCTACGAAATTCATGCTTAAATGGTTTTTGGTTTTCCTTGAGAGGAAGCTTATGCTGAATGATGTTTGTATCATAGGACTTCAAGTCCTCATAACCCCATGCAAACACATCCTTAAATTCTTTGAGCAACTCAATGTATTTCTATTTTATAAGAGCTATCAGTGTTTTGGATAGTTTTATCATTTTAGTTTCTTCCTCACTACCTATGTTGCATTATTCTACATCTGTTTCGGTGGATTCCATTTTAGGCTTCCTAGCGACATCATTGAAATCAAACAGTTCTTCTAAGGGGGCAAGTCCTCTTGGAAATAGATGGTATTTGCATTGCAATACCTCAAGGTCCCTTTTTTCTGGATCTCCACACAATTCTTCCTCATGAGGGTGTTCTAATAGATTTATATCAGAAGCATAAGGTGGCTCTGTTTGGTGTGCTTGCTCCCCAGCAGAGTAGTCCTCTTCATGATCTGAGTTTGGTTTTGGCATTTAAAACTCATTTTTTGATTGCAGGAAGTCTTCAATATGTTTGTCACCTTCAAAAAATTTCCAATAATCTATGTTATCAGGGACTGTTGGTTTGCTTTTGACCTTTACCGTGTATTTTTCATTGGCATGAGGCAGTTGGCAAGTGCTGGAAACGAATGATAGTTCATTTGCAAGGCTGTTTTGAGTTCTTGGGACAGAGGTAAGTTCATTTTTTTCAAAGGTTTTTAGGAGGTCTAAGGCAGCATTTCTATATTCTTTTAAGCTGGGATTTTTGGCTGAATATTCTCCTTTAATTTGCCTAATAATTAGCTCGTAATCTCCTTGAACAAAAATCCTCTTAGCTCATATATTTTTTAGCAATTGCAAACCTAGGAGAAGAGCTTCATACTCTGCAATATTGTTTGCACATTGAAAATGTAGCTTGTAAGAGTGACCTTCATTAGTGTTGTGTATCCAAACACCTGTTCCTGAATTGAATTTGCCGCAAGAGCCATCAAAGCTCATGTTCCAAAGAGTTTCAAGTTCAGATTCGTCATTATGTTGTTGTTCATGGCTGCTAGGGTTTTGGCTGTTATGTTCTTCATATTGTGTTTGGTTTGACTGTTCTGAAAAGTCTTGCTCTTCCTCTTTTCAGCTACTGGTTCATTAATTTCATCTTCATTATACAAAATAACCGACTCAAGGTCTGAATGGATATAATAGAGAGGGGTGTTATTTGGCTTATCTTGTTTGCTTACCATGTATTTCATGTGAGATTCTCTGTACATTCTTCTTGTTTGGTTAAAGACTAGAATGGTAGCATAGGTCATGTCCATTTGGAGGGTTCCTTGGAGTTTGGCTCCCCATGATCTTGACAAAAGAATGCCATATTTTGGGGGAATGTCAGCCACTACAATATCCATTACAAGGCTCTTGGCTGGTATTTGTGCCAGATTGACACATAGATCTTTGATTAGGCCTAGAAATTTAACTCTACTTGAATCAAAAGAGTACAAGTCTTTGTATGGTCTAGTTATTTCAGGGCCTAATCTTTCCATCACTACCTTTGGCATGAGGTTATGTGAAGCACCAGAATCTAGCATGGCATTGTGCAGGATTTTTTCGTGGATGTTCAAACTGAGATAGAATGGAGGCACACCTCCCTCTTGAAACTTTCCTTCTACCTTTGGACCAAACAACAATTATGGCTTGTCATCACTCAGATTTAGAGTATGAGTGTCATTTCCTATGTTTAAAGCCTTCAAAACTTGAGATCTATATACATATTGAGTCACTAATTCAGTAAGGGGTATGGCTATTTTTATCTTTGAAATTTCACTCTCAATACTGAATGGTGTCTGTGTTTTTGGTGGATTTAAATCAGTTTTATCAGACAATGTTTTCTCAGCCACTTTAGCTTGCTAATTTTTATTTGGAATCTCGGTCAAAACGGTTTTTCAGGGCCACTAGTTGATGTACTAGGGCAGCTTTGGTCACCATCCTGTTGGCTGATTTTGTTTTTTCTTTGATTAGGATTCTTAGCTAGGATGTTTGTATTTTCCGTTGTCTTTCTAGGAGTGTTTTCAGGGGTCTTCCTAGTAGAAATTTCTAGTTTGTTCCTTTTGGGGATATCTTGGGTTTTCCTACTTCTGAGGTCATACTGCCTATGAACTCCATGATAGCATTTTCGTATCCTAGTTTGTATTCTTCAGAATCCTCATATGTTCTTTCGACTTGGTTTGAGGAAAACATACCTTGTTCTTCTTCTGTGAGGAAAACAACGTCCTCACTATCAGAGCCTATTAGATTCACATGGTTTTCCTCTGGCTCCTTAGTCTCTCTTTCCTCTTCATCTACATAGTTTTCTTGGAAAGGAGGTCTGATTTGCTGGTCAGTTTCTCTTTGTCTTATTTGAGGAGGATCTCTTCTGAAGTTTTGGTTTCTGTTTTTTTTTTTAGGATTTGTTTGATTTTCCCTAGGGGGTGTTCTTTCATTTAAGTTAATTCTCTCCATCATCGTTTCCATTGTCCTAACTAGACTATTAATTTTAGCATCAGATGTGGAGGCCGTAGTTTCCTCTTTGTATGTAACCCTCTTCTTTGTTCTCATTCTAGCCCTTTTGGAAATTATATTGGCTTCTACACTTACTGCTCCCATTTGCATGTCTTCTAAGGTAAGGGGATCTCTTTCTCTTAATTGGTAAGCCATTTCCAAATCAAATCCATCTGGAAATTTTACTAGGGCTAGGCCTTGTGGGGGTTTCATGTGGGGAGGAAGTGCATTATATACACTATTGAATCTAGTGCAGTAGTATTGAACACTCTCCCCAACATTTCTTTGAAGGTTCTCATACTCTGATAAGATTTGAAGAGGATTTTTCTTAGTCTCCCACTTGTTTATGAATGTTTGATAAAGGGAAGGGAGATCATGAATGCTATTAGGAGTTAAGTTCTTGAACCATTTCTTTTCTTCTCCCCTAAACTTTGGGAAAAAATTCTCATTTGTATGGTCTCACCTTCTATTTCTTTGTAGTCAAAAGAATCATTCATCTTGTCTACATGTTGTTGGGCAGTTGTAGGATCAGTTCCATTAAAATGAGGGATTCTAGATTGATAGTCTTGGGGCATAGGCAGTAAAGGTTATGGTAGCACCAGGGGGGCATACCATGCTACCATGATAGGAGGTAATGGGACCCAAGGAGGATTTACAGGAGGAGGGTTTACTAGTGGAGGTGGAGGATGAAATGAAGGGGTTTGAGCAGTGGATGTATGAGTGTGGGTAGTAGATGTAGTTGGACTAGTTAGCTGATATTGATCTGACTTGGAAAAAAATGAGTCAAAGTGTTGGAGAAGCTGAAGATCAGGAGGAGTGGAAGGAGAGGCTTCTCTACTAGGACTCTGCTGTAAGCTGGTCAGCTTAAGGTTTGTCTAGTCTATCCAACTTTGAGACTTAGTTCTGAATAGATTTCTTTTATGGTGTAAGTCAAATTGGATATCTTGCAAGGATATAAGGTTTTTAGGAAAAGAAATTGCTTTGTGAATTGGACTGACAATAGTTGAATCTTTGGTCCTAGAAGTTTTTCTTAAGATTCTTTCTGGGTTATCAACTATAGTAGGAGGGTTTGGGTCAGGGTGAGATCTGGTGGTGATTCTTTGTGAAGCCAGATTTTAGACCCACAACACAGAGAGGCTGAAAGTTTATGCGAGTTTTGAAAACAAACCAATTTGTAAGAATACTGAATTCACACAGTATGTGACTAGGATTTATACTATTAAGACTGATTAATACATTCCTAGAGGAGTCTGTGAGATCCAGTGGAGTCAACAGGCCTACTAAAAACCAGTGGAGTCACTAGGTGGATGATGCTAACTGTTTTGAGGATTTTTTTGTTTCCCACCATCAACAATTGGATACCAATCTTGAGATATTTTGGGTTTTCTGAGTTCTTTATATAACACTAAGATTTTCAATGAGTGTTCCCCAGTGGAGTCACCATTATGTTAGGTCACTATAATTTCTCAGATTGGTAAGACCAAATAAACAAGGGTAACATCAAACCAACTTTGGCGTCTTAGGACCTAGCCTTCCTGGACTCAGAGAGGGCTCTCTCTATATTTGAGTGAAAGATATAACTTGATTGATTTAGGATGTTGATTTTAGGCTAGTTAAAATGACAGGGTTGTTTGTTTTGTTTTGTTTAGTTGGATTGCTTGTTAAGAAGAACAAATAGAGTAAGAGAAATTCAAACCATTGGGTTATGGGCTATATGAAAGGTTTGAAGAGTACAACAACAAATCAAGGGTGTTTCATAGGGAAAGTTAACAAAACCAAATGGATCTTAATAGCTTATGTGGGTGTGAAATGAACATTAAGTTGTGACTTTAGTAGGTTTAAGGGGAAATTAAGAATCCTTTAACATGTACTAGAACAAGAAGAGTATTTAAGATCACTATGCTTTATAAATAACGAAAGGACAGGGCACACCATAAACTTATTTTTCCTAACTTTATCAAGTAAACTTTGAGACAACAATCCAACAAACCCTTGAGAGAAGGGAACTCCTAAATTATCTAGCTATTCACGTTTAGACAAACAAAACGTCTAAGATAACATTTCATTAATGATTAAAGAGTAGGGAACTCCTAAATTCTTCAATCAGAATTCAAATACCTTCAAAGTGACTATTCAAGATGGACCAAAGGATAGGGCAAACCATAAAATTCTTTAGCCAAAACCCTAGTAAGTAAACTTCAAAGAAAGCCTTAAGAACAACATTTCAATTGAAACCAAAAGACAGGGAAAACCATAAAATTCTTTAGCCAAACTCTAGTAAGTTAATCTCAAGGAAAAAAACTAGGTGGAAATGGAGAGCAGGGAACTCCTAAGTTCTCCAATCAAACCCAACAGAGGAAAACATTTAAACAACAGAAGACATACATAATTAAGGTGCCTCTAAACATCATATCTTAATCTAAATTTTCTTCTCTGTTATAAGAGAAATTGATGCACAAAGTGGAAAACAAAAGGAAACAATTACAAAATTAGAATAACATCACCATTTAACAAAGTTCATGAATCCTGTAAATGTGCTTGCTCCATTGATATTCAGTCCAAAACAGTTACAATGCTCCAAAGCCAACTTCTTTACAACTCAAAAATCTATGAGGTATTAAGCTCAACAACCAACTAACCAACAACCAACATGAAGCATCCATGCAGTATTTATCTAAAAAATGAGGAGGTGATCCTCAGCTAGGGTTTCAAATGTCATTTATTACAAAGTTAATGCATTTTTACCTTTGAGACCATGCAAGGCCCAAGGAAAAATATCTAAGACTCATTCATTGTAATAATAACTCCTAACATAACTTTTGAGCTAAATTTGGAATATGTTTGACTTTAAGGCTTCTAAATATCTTTTGTAATAACTCCTGGTAAGGGCGCAACTCTAAGGTACAGGGGTGCAGTGCCAAGGTAGAAAAATTGGCCTGTCTTGCAGCCAATGATTAGAGGCCTACCCGATGCCCAAATGAGCTCCATGATAGCTCATTGGAAATATCTCTAAGTATAGTTTCCAAATATGCCTCTAGTTTCCAAAATGGTGCCCATCTTCCTTGTCAAAATCTTGTTCTCCCAAGTCTTGTAAACACGCAGTGCCAGTGCCAAAAAGAGGGCAAAAAGGTGTTTTTTTGGTAGTTTTTGGCCTTTTTGAGGGACCAGTTTTGCTCCAAATATTCTGAAACTTTCTAAGGTTGTTGTAATTATCATTAGGAACATGAATATGCTGACCTTTTTCCATTTTTATGGCCCAAAAAAGAGCGCAACGCCAGTGGCGCTGTGCATTTGGCCAATTTTCTGCATGTCAAACTGTCAAAAATTCAAAATGTGCACAAAAGTGCCAAAATTAGAAATTTTCTTGCTGATCAAGGTTTAGAGGCTTGGAAGGACACCTAAGAAAGGATATTGAGCTTCTCTTTCTCCTTTTCCTTGGTCAAAGCCTGAATATTTGCATGGGCACGTTCGTTCTTGGCCCTTGCAATCCTTTTTCTCATGGCATAATGTCTGGCCATCTTCCTCTCAACATCAGTGTCTCTCCTTGCCTTCTCTAGTAGGTCCCCTAGATGCAAAATTTCCCTCTCAAGCCAAGAATCTCTATCCCTGCTAATATCTATGGCAAGTAGCTCACTTGGAGTGAGTTGCTCTGCCAATTCTACCTCTTTTTTCCTTTCTCGGGCTAAAGCCCTCTTCAACCCAATTTTCCTTGGTCTCTAACTAGGAAGTTGTTCTTCCTTATCATCACTGTCCTCATATATACCCAAGGTCTCATCCAGCAAAGCCTTGGCCTTTCTGGCCTCTCTTTGAGCTCTGATTTCCCTGACCTCACTGATGGTATTCTTTGTCTCTAACTGTTGATTATATACTCAAAATAGTTAATCACATTCTTTTCCCTACCAAGATGATATTGAAGTTCACTACTCTTTGAATCCTTTCTTTTGATCAACATATTGGTGATTCTGACCTCATCCTCATCATCAAGGTCAATCAACTGAAACTACTGCTCAGTTTCATGTTTATCCTCCTCCTCAACAGTGAAATGCATTGTAATATTCTCCTTGCCCTTATCAACTTGTTTTTCTTATGAAGAAGGTATGGCCCCTTTCACATCAAGTGAAGAAAACACATGCATGTGGCCTCTCTGATAGGTCAAAGGAAATGGCTCAATATCATTCATTTTAGTGCCAGTTGTCTAAATATCTCTTTTACTGCGTGAGGCTATGGTAACATGATGTGATAGTGAAGGGTTGTAGAAAGGTGATGCGGAAGGATCAACATGGGGTGAATGAATGTGAGTGGGTGGAGATGTATGAGCAGTAGGAAGTGATGGAGGAATGGATTCGAGAGGATGGGATAATGAAGGAACATTTGGCTCATGATGAATAGGTGCAGTAGTGAAAACATCATTGGCAATGAATGTATCCCATGGAATTTTTTTCTGCTGGAGCTGATGCATGACCACCATATCGATGAGTGAATGATGAAATAGGCTCTGCATTTGCTGATTATAATTTCTGTTTTGCACAATGTAGGCCATTTTGTCAATGCTACAGAAAATATAATATGGTATGTGTAGCATTCTTACTCTAGTGAAATTCATAAGAAGACGGATATGGTATGAGTAAAGGTGGGAAAACCTTCCCTCACAAGTGAAATACTTCATTATTATCTTGATCATGGGTGCATATATATCAAGAAGATGAGAAAAAGAGAAAATATACTTGTTGTGATATTTATACTTAGGTTTAAGGTATGCTTCAAAATAACTCATGTCCAGGTTTTCTTATTTGAACCACTTCTCTCCCACACTAGGTATCCCTGTAGCAGCTGCAATGGAATTAGTGGACATCTCAAAGGTGACCCCAGAAATATTGGCCTGCTTGTCATGTAGATTGATTATGAACAATCTTGTTAACTCTAGGTGATTTTGGACTTGCTGCACTCTCTCACAAAATTCAAAGCAGCCCAATTCTTAAAGAAAGAAACAATGAGGGGAGAGGCCATGAGTTCTCTTGTATTGATTGGTTGAAACATATTTATCTTCCCTCCCTTATGATCATGTCTCCTTGGAATTTGTGCCTCACCAACCATGCCACTGTCTTCTTTTTCTAACATCTTCAAAATTCTGTTTTATGAAACCCTAGGATGTAATTCGAATCAATGAGGGGAAGGGGATGAAATGATTAGCTTTAAAAAAATGGAGTGAGTGAAGGGGAAAAATATATGAATGTAAAACCCTCAATCAATGTAATTACCCTTGTTTATGATTGATTTTCTTTATTGGAGGATGAAATAAGGGTAAAACAGTGATCACAAGCTTAAAATTAGGTTTTTCTTAGGGTTACACTTCAATTTATTAAATGATGACCAAAATAGATTAAAAATGGGTTATGGTATGCACTTACCACTTAAAAGT
Source organism: Pinus albicaulis (assembly GCA_034641835.2). NCBI lineage: Eukaryota > Viridiplantae > Streptophyta > Pinopsida > Pinales > Pinaceae > Pinus > Pinus albicaulis. Next base: position 69,817,254 of record MU968411.1, read on the forward strand.
TCTTTGGAGGACTTTGGCAAAGATTTGAAGGAGTTTCAAACTTGTTTGGGCAGCTAGATTGCTTAGGAACTTGCTTTGGCTAGGCGCGCAATGCCTCTGCAAGGGTGCAACGCTGATCTCTAGGCACGCAGTGCCTATGGAAAACACGTTGAAGGAATCGGGCAAGGGCGCAATGCCAACTCCCAGGCGTGTAGCGCCAAGTGCTTACCGCACAAAGCCAAGGAATTTTGGCCCAAATTCGCTCAGAAACCCTGAAATTTTTCCTTCGCTGAATTCTTTTGATCTTTTGAAAGGTAACAATGATTCTCTTTAAGTGTTAAATGACCTTTATAGTGAAGTGGAATTTAATTTAACTTGAAAAACCCACTTTCTAATGTTTGAAGTCTTTTTTCTTTTCTCACTAACACTCTTTGACACTTTTTGCTTTGCAGGTTGCTGAAGTCATGAAGTTAGTTTTTCCTTTTCTCATTAGGGTTTGACATGTTCACCTTGACAAATTTGGGATTTAATTATTACACATAGTAGCATCTTAAAAATATTTTGTAGTTTCCACCATAAAATTCAACTTAACTTTTCCACCTTCTCTGGCCACCTTTTTCAAATCTCTAAGTGTCTTCAATTCTTTACAGAAATCATTAGTATTGTCTTCTAATTTCTCTATAGCCCTTTCAAGTTCATTCATTTCTGTCCAGTTCATCGTACCTTTTTTCCATATCCCATCAATATTTTCTGATAGAATTTCTTCATGTTTGGCCTTGTGTGCTTCCTCCATGTCATTTTCCTGCAAAGTAATCACTACTTTGGCACTCAACTGGACTAACAAGTTTATAACCCTAGTCATCCACAAGACCAAGTTTTTCCTCTTTCCGTTGCTATAAATTGTTTTCATTCAGGAGTAGACAGTTTGCATCATCAATAATTTCTATTGATAAATATTCCAATACCTCTGCAGAATTTCTAAACCTTATCCCATTTTTCTCACGTGCAGGTTATGAACTGAGAAGATAATCGTCCTTGGAAATTTTAGGTCCTTCTTGAATAACCATGTCTCGACATTATATTACATCTAAGCCAGATTATAGCAAAGGAAAAGAAGTGCCTGAAACATCCAAGGATTTTAGGGAGCTAGAAGAATTCTTATCATAATCAATCCTTCTCATATGTGTGTTGTCCTCATCGGAATGAAAGAATGAACTTGAAAAAATGCAAAAACCTAATGACCTAATGGGAGTGCCCTTTGACCTGATTTTGAATGAAATTTGACTTAGAAACTTTCAAGTGAAAAGAGAATTTCCAAAGTGCTGTTATGCTCAAGGGGACATGGGAAGGAGTTAGCAACAAGAAATCTTAGAGGGAGGATGGAGTTTATTGACAGGGAAAAGATGGGAAATGAGGTCTTAGGTAGGAAAGAAGGATAAAATGAGAGGGTATATTAAACCCATAATGGGTAGTTTGAGAGCAACATGGTGACTTTGAGTTGGAAAAATGACAGATAGGGAAAAAGGTTTTATGAAGATAATGAAGGTAGTGAGATTTATGAAACTCAAGATATTCAAGGAATGTTGTTTTTAGAAAACTATAACCATTATATAGTCATCCAAAGATAGTGAAAAATACTGATGACTAACAACTTCAACAGCCATTCTCCAAAAAGGAAGCAGTACCTTGGATGGCGCCTCACCACAATAGGGGCATCCTCGGGTGGCACTTTGGGAATCATCATTGCCCATACATGTCATCGATCCTCCTGACATTCGACTATGACACAAGATTTCTTGTCAAGACGGTATCATACTTTACAACCATTGCACTTTGCTTAGATTCGTTGAATACCCGTGCCATTATAAGCATCTCTTTCAAAAATGCTTACATGGGAAGGTCCCAATCATACACCCATGCATACAACAAGCATTTATATGACATACCAAGATTACGCATGTGGGCACCACATTCCACCTATTTTCAAAGAAAAAACGCCCCTGAGGGCGTCAACAATCGTCATCATCAACCAAATCAACAAATCACTAAAATTTTAGTGACATAGATAGAACCTTTATATTTCAAATAGATGTATTTAGATAGCCAAAGAATTAAAAGCATGGGACATGCCCGCCTTGTAGGAAAATTGTATTTATTGTATCATACTATTTCTTGCAGGTTTCTGACATAATGTGGTCACAATTATACCCACTGTAAGGGGTTTCCAACCTTGGGCTGTACGCAGGTATCTCTCTCTCTCTCTCTCCACACAGTACACAGAAAAGAAACTATAATGTATTTCTACTATACAGTTCTTCCTATACCTCACACATTAGGGGGAAACTGTTATCACTAGAAAATTAGACAAGCAAAAATGACATTACTAAATGTCAGGCAGAAGGATTTACAAGGCTGAGAAACATTAGAGGATCTGAAAATTTAAAAAATCTCTAAGGTCAAGAGGAAAAAATCAAATTGTGCATCAGAGACACAGGGAAAATGCGCCTTGCATGCATTTCCTTCGATAGGCACGCTAGTCTGCACGAATTTACCTCAAAACGCTACGCGGTCCTGGGAGTGGAGGAAGTCACCATCCGGGACCACTTGACACACTTCAGGAAATGATCCTCCACTTGAGGCCGCCCAAGGACAGTTTCCTAAGCCACCTTGGGAACTCACGTGAGCACACAAAGGAATCAAGTGGGCACACAAAGGAATCAACCCTATCTCTTGGGTCACCATCCACAAATGTACCAAGAGAGGGAAGAAGGATTTGAATTTTCCTATAAATTACCACCATGAGAAGAAAAAAATGAGAACACATTGTTATGCTGGCCAAACTGCCCATGAGAAAGCCAGAAGTGTGTAATCCAAAGCAACAACATAGTTGAGGATTCGGTTGTTGGCCACCCAACAACTTCAATCCTTTTGAGAAGAGAGAGGCCTTTGTGACATCAACTCAAGGGTAAAAAACTTCCTTGTACTGGGTCTTAGAACTCCATAGTTATAAGGATCCTTTGGCAAGAGTGTAACACTTTATCTTTCTTACTAATAGCGGTCAATAAGAGGGGACATTGATTACACCGTTTGCATTATTGTCTCGTTTGACTCATTGTGAGATTTTTTTTTGTTTTAGTTTAGTTGTGTTTCTTCTCTTTATATGCAGCATACTACATTCCATAATTTAGTGTTATATATGTGTGTGTGTGTGTGTGTGTGTGTTCACTAACCCGCTAACCATGTTTTCTACCTGTGACCACAACTTGTAGGCTGCAACCATTCCTACCAAGCACTGATGGATTGGTACACTTGTGCACAAAAACCACCACTACACTTGGTTTAAAGAATTAGGCCTTCATGTTAAACATGGAGAAAATGTTTTTGATGTTTCCTTGTAAGAATAATATGGTGAAATTCCATGACATGACAATTAAGTTAGATTTGATAAGACCTCCATTATAAGACTTTATAGATATTTTGAAACTGATGCTTCAAGAGAATAAGAAAACAATATCAAAGAAGTAGTAAGAAATTGGAGAAGTTATCTCCAATAAAAATGAAGATATTTCTCGTTTAAAGGATCATAGTGATAAAATACTTGCACAAGTCAAGAAGTGTAAAGGTACGAGGCACACCTTAGAACAAGAAAATAAAGCTCTAGAGAATAAACTCAATGGAATCTTAATAGAAACTAAAGAAAAGGTAACAAAGGCTAATCCAAATAGTATCACGATTCAGAAAGATTCTAGTCCAATTGAAGTGAAGACATATTCAGATGAAATAGTTCAGATGATGGGAATTCCAAGTGAATATCCAATACTCAAACCAGTAACAATAGTACACGATGAAGATAATATGTCAAAAATAAGTCAACAAAATTATACAATAACATTAAAAGGAAAGCAAGTCACCATAACTCCTTATCGACATCCTAATCATAAAAATGGGCACATTAATGAGGCAGTGCATTAGTTTCAATCAAAAGGGAAATAATCAACATATCTTCCAAAGCATATTGATATAAGTATCATTAAGTCTCATGATGATATTTCATCTTGTAAGGCCTATAAGTGAAAAATTCCATAGAATATCGATTTAGCATGGCTAGATCATTTTAATGTGCGACAATTTTGCACCACAGTCTGAAGTTCATATCATCAAAGATGACAACTCCAAGAATTGAGCAAGACGAGAAGACATTAGGAGACAAAAAATAACATCAAGCATTTCCATCAATAAGCTTTTAGGAAATTTTTTTTTTTATAGGGGGAAGGAAATGTTATGAACATAATATATAATTAATAAATAATAAATAATTATTATATTGAAGAGAAATGTCCTAAAGGACATGACTAGTATATAAACAGGGCCCTCATTTGTAACCAATATATCACTTGTACATTCACACACACACACACACATATATATTTTAGATATTATGAATATTTGTGAGGTTACTAACCTTGTTCGCTACAATCAATTTCCATTAAATGCTACAGTCATAAGCATGTTCCACTTATGATGAGAGAAATATAGACATTTCCAACATGAGGAGAATTAATAGCACAATGATATGTTGTGACAGTCGTATATTCCCAAGCCACCATATGGAAAAAAATCATCTGTACCCATAGCTAAATCACAAGGTCCCATGCCATTAGGATATGGAAAACATTTATAACTTGCATGTAGAGGGGAGCCTATCTGTAGACACATGGAGCTACAAGCCTCAACCAAATCCATGTCACATGTGTACTATCCCTTCAATATAGTGGTCACATTATATAAGGGAAATTTCCTTCAACTATACCAAAATCCATTATTGGTAATTTATGGTTGATGTAGGTACGAGGTTGAAAGCCTCTACATTTGAGAGCCTTATGATAAATTTTTTTGTTAGAAATTGTTGATGATGTCAACCTTATGTTGTTGATAATTTTTTAAAATGGGAAGAAATATATTATGATATCATGAGTAATCGATGGCCATATACAATGAACATGATCTAGATAATTTTTCTTGTATATTGTCTAAAGGGAATAATGTCTCTCAAATTAGTATATGCCTCATAAAAAAAATGAAAGAAGCCAAATGTTATGTGCCATGATGGAGGAAGTTATTTAGGAGATGGGGAATTTTTTTTCAAATAGATTGTTATTGATAATAAAACTAATTAAATTTTCACCCATATAGTTTTAACAAGTAGGGACCCCCCCAAATTCTAAACCTCTTATGTTACATTTCACATAAAGTTAATGTTTGATCACATTTGTAAAAGTTATTGGATACAAGAGGTTATGAAAAAGGTAAAATCCACAGCCAGATATGGTTACAATCACATAAATTTCCTTAGCATCATGAAAACACACATTGAATGAAATACGTTTTTTTATCATGCAATCACTAGATTTGCAACAAAGTTCATATCCTTGCAATTTGTGGTTGGATCAAAGATCAATCTCAAGCTAATGTTATTGAGATGATTAGTCGCCCATTCCATCAATTGATAATTTAGTCAACAGGGAGTATTTTGTTGTGGGTTTAATCTTGGGTATAGAGACACTAGTTATATGGAGTAATGGGGTGGACATAGTTCAAATATAGTGGTGGAGACCTTGTGTATTGTAGAAATACTTATGGAACCAATGAATATTAGGGTTATTATATCTCTTAAAGATCTCCCTGTGTCTATTGCGAGTATGGATTTGGTGATAGGGGAGGATAAATAATTTCTTTAGACATAAATAGTGCAACTTAGTAAGGAACAACAAGATGAGGGGATTCATAGTGAATTATCCTCATATCATTTTGTGAAAAATGTGTGCAATATACTAGATGAAGAGATCATTAATAATTAGTGCATAATGAATTGGGAAGCTAAGGGAATTTAATTGAACTTTTATTGAGGCTTAATATTGAAATATGTTTTCTTATTATTTAATTTAGATGCTACAAGTCACCATGTGTTGCAATTTGATACTCGGAACATTGCTCACTCTCTTTCTTATGTTTAGTATTCTAGGGTGGATATCAATATTGATGACCATGATAAATCCCACTAATGGATTTGGTTTTATTTTCCAACCATGCTTGTAGATATGTGCCTATTTTTTTATTTTTTTCCTACTTTATTTTGTAAGGTGCTTATTATTTATGGTCAATGCAATTTTGGGTGAATATATTGCCATGTGTAGAGGTGGTTTTGAAATGAAATATTTCTCCTCTCATTCCTATATGCAACATTAATTGTGTTCTATAAAAAATGGTGAGGTACTTAACTTACCAAATGCATATTTTACATGCCATGCACAGGATTATCTTGTCAGTGATTGTCCCCTTCATAGGCCTAAGTTGGATGACGCCACCGATGAGGATGAATTTGTTTCTTCCCTTACTTCTTAGGGTATACAGACATGTAGTAATCTATTTGCTTCAAGGAGAGGTGTTGGGGGTAGTGTTCCCTCGATTATAGTGTCCTCAAGAGAAGTTAAAACTTATTCTAATGGCTTTGGAGTGGGTGATATGGAGATTCCTAATGGTCTAGTGGTATAGTTAGTGGTTTTGGCTAGTTAGATCTTAGATAATATTGGTAGAGATGGAAACATAATCCTATGATTAAGGTTTTGTCAACTTGTTAGTATCCTATAATATACACGATCTCAAGGTGACTGATTATTTTTCTTCATATTTTTCATATTGAAAATAATGTTCCATGACTGTCACTTATTTCCTAGTAGGTACTGCTGATCAAAAGGACAAAGAATGGTTTCTCTTAGGTTTGGAAATCCCTTTACAGTCGCATGGAAGAAATACTTTGAAAAAGAATTTAGAACTGATCCTAGTTCTAAAACATTGCTAACTAATTCATTTTTCATATAGGCCAAACTAAGCCTAAATAAATTATTCAGTGCTTATCCATGTCATTAAAACTTCAAAACCCTAACATAATATTTTCAGAATTTATATTAACATCTCCATATCATATGACATCTTTTAAAACATTCGGTGGACTCCTTACCTCCCACACATTACATTATGCTTATAATATAAGCCTTATATCTTCAATTCATCATTTCATCTCATCATAGAAGCACTGTCATCTCTTCACCCATATTAAACCCTCACTTTGTATCCAATAGCCAATATCATTCTTCGCCCCCCCCCCCCACCCCCCACCCCCCACCCCCCCCAACCATTCAAACTTTTCTGTTTGGGGGGGTCCGAAATGAATGGTTTCTGTCACCATTCCTACACCCATGTGGTAATAAAAAATTAATCCGCAGCTCACAATATTGCTAGCTAGTTATGCCCCCCTTCGAAATATGGTTTCAAGTTTTTGGAGGACAAATGCAGTACTGGTGAATTTTATTGAAACTGAATTAGACTACTCCTTGATTTCTTCGTGGCAGAGAGTGGTGAAAAATGAAGAACCGTCTCCCAAGTAACCCTCAAGGTGTTCAAATCCTCGTGTGCGGAGGCTCAAGGTTGTCGGAAGAGCAGGTGTGGGTGTAAACAATATGGATGGTCCATCTATCAAAAGTGTCACTACAACCATGAAGACAATTTAGCATAAAAATATTCAAATGCATATCAAACCAAGACGTGTTGACCTATACTATTTAAGCTGGTGCATTCCAGCAGTGGAATTAAGGAAAGGAGATGGGAAATAGTCTGTGAAGCGATCCTATTCCATCACGAAGACATGGGAATCCCATGGGGGATTGCAAACAATGACTGAACCATAAATTCACTTCTAATGCAAAAGTATAATTTAGAAAATTCATGAACATGATTCTGGCTTTGGTTTCTGCCAAGGAAAGTGAGCGAGCTGTCAAGAATATAGAATGATGGGTGAATGCTTATATATGAGAACGGAAATCAAGTCCTCTGCTATCAAGAAGTGCGTCAATGGCAAGAATTAACACAAAGGCGCCGGCAGATTTCTCCCGATCATCAAGTTTTCCTTCCATAGAAACATAAGATGTACATAATGTATTAAAGTCATTGTAGGGAAATGGATAGAAACTACTTGTTATCAGCGAAGATATTCCTTTAGCATGAAGGCTTAAAACAGGGGTATTGAGTAAGGCGTTAATATTTTAAATAACAATAAGGCTAGGGAAATACATGAAGAGAAACAAAAACACTAGGGATTATTATGTTACGGTTATGGATTGACTAAGTTCGAGCCTATGGGAGGTTTGCAATACTTCTAGCCAGCGATTTTGACTGTGATGGTAGCATTACGAATAGACTTTTGCTAGAGGGAGATCCACACATGACCCTTTTCACCGAAAGTTCAAGGGTTGCTGAGAAACTTGTTGTTGATATGAAAGGGCGCGTGAAATTAGAAAATGCAGGATTTTATTAGAAAATACTTGGTCGTGATGTTCAAGAGGATGATTTTGTTGCATGGGTTTGCGGCCAGGATGCTTATGCATGTAGTGGGAAAAAAGTTCTGCAGAAAAAATTCTATTGGTTCATGAGAATTGGAACTCTGCCAATCTTGTACCCAAGTTGAAAGCTCTTGTTGAGAGAAGGAAATTAGAAGATTTAACTATCGGCCCTGTTCTCACTATTAGCATAGTAATGGAGTAAATTTTAAGGCTTCTTCATCAGTGTGGAATGACTCTTAGAGATGTAGATTTTGTCAACTGAGATGGTGGCATAAATTTCTGTTGAAGTTGTTTCCATATTGTATAAAATGTCCACTTTCTGCAATCCCCGCCAAAAGCTTGGTTTGAAAATTGCTACACGTATATATGATATTGATGCAGAGGCTCCAGTCAGAACACTGGACATGTGATCAGTAGCGAACAATTTTTCCCCTGTTTGTGCTGGTGCCCGTTAACTTATAGAAACTGGGAAACTTCAGTTAGCAGAGGGAAAACTTAATGAGGAGTTGATCTCCGAAGCATTTGCAATTCTCCAACAGGTTTCTAGTCCTATGCATCGAGAGGTGGAAAATTAGTACCAATATCTTGAAATGACTAACTGTTGGGACAATGTGAAACCAAATGAAGATGAGAAGTGGAGTACATACTTAGAAGACTAGAAATATGGTTTTGTTTCAGTTGGAGATACATTTTCAGATATTTTACAACAGGCATGGCTTTCTCATATACAGGAAGGGATTGTTTGTGAGAATTAAAACATAAGGGATGTGCTAGTAATCTAATTTACACATGCATCATATTCATTTTTCAAGAAACTGAAGAATAGGTCTCTTACACTTAGGAAACCAGTTCTCCTAGTTATTTTAGCATGCTATGTATGTTTCCCCAAGCTCAGCGCGGAAGGTTTTGTTAGAAGAAAATAAGGGAAAAGATCTTGGTAATGGATTTTTAATTCCAGCAAGAGAAGCCAAGTGGCAGCATTCAAGAATTCAAAGACATAGGTGGAAGAGTTTTAGGCACCAAATTAGCAACTACAGGGTATCAAGCAGTAGTATTAGAAGTGTAAGAGGGACAAATGGCATATTCGAAATATTTTTTGCAGTAATCTTCTAGCTAGCAGATCCAAATCCCAAGCACAAATTCAGTAACGAAAAATCATATTGTAGATTTTCAGGGAGATAATACAGAGTTGGGAAATAAGATTCCAAATTTTTAGATAAACAGTTGTCGGTGATTTCCATAATTAAGGCCAACATTAGGTGGAAATCTATGAAAAATGGCAGCCTTAGGGGTTCCATATCTAAAGATATTTGACCAACAAACCTTCACAGCTTGAGACATTTTACAATATGATTTGTTTTTAGATATTAATTAGTTTTAAATTTCTTGGAAGTTAATTTTATTCCGAGAAGCTAGTAGTAGTTTAGGCATGAATTTGTATTTAAGCAAGCTTAGTAAGTCAAAAAAAGAAAAAAAAGGTTGTTAGACCTAAAGGGAGGAAACTATTGTAAAATGTTTAGTTGGCTATTAGAATATTTTCATGAATGAATGAGAGGACCTTACTGTTTTCCAGATTCTTGTGTTATGTTTTAATGGTGAAGTTCCTCTTGATCCAATCTTCTCTCTTTTACTTATCCATTGCTTTATCTCTTTATTGTTCATAAGATTTTTTTTTTCTTTTCTTCAGGATTTGTTAATTAGGACACACTGCTTAGACTTTACACAATATCTATGTTTTCTTCTAAAATTCAAATGTAGAATTTGGATAATGCCTGCTCTACATTTATATGGAACCTTAAATATTTCTTCTTTTTCACTCACTAATTGTTAAGATCCATTGACATGACTATCTTGCATGGTTACTCATGATCTCATTAATTCATTCATTTAAATATTATTTGGCCTGTTTGACTCCATTATCCCAATGGCCCTCTTTTGCTGTCTCAACCACAAATTTCAAACAAACCCCTCTTCCTTAATAACTAGCCTAAAATGCCAAAATAAAAAAAGCTACATCTAATAGAGAGATCCCTCTTTGAGTCTAGGAGGGCTAGATCCTAGGCTCGAAGCGGTTTTGATGTTGGCCTCTGGGATTCAGTCCTTTCAACCTAGTAATTACTAAGCACTAATATAGTGGCGACCATATTGGGGAAATAGAACATAGTTTTAGGTTCCTTAGTAACAATTAACATGTTCAGATCTGGTTAGTGATGGTGGATAAGCAACCAGATGCAAGGAGGTTGAAATCATCCACCTGCCGACTCCACAGTTTTCAGTTGACCTAAAGGCTCCATTGGTAGAAGAATCCAGAAGTATTGTGAAATTATGGTGACTCCATTCTCTAATTGATTGTTAAGATGAATTCAAGAATATAATGCAGGTATGATCCTTTGGACAGATCTAAGATCCCAGGTTTTCCAAACCCCATGCCAAACATTGATTGGTTAAAATAACTTTCGCTGTTTAAAGATAAGAAATGAGATGATTATGCTATACATTTGTTAAGATTTCATATGCACATCCGAAGGTTTAAAATTCAATTTCCAGAAGACTGTCTTATGAAAATGTTTGTGGCAAGTTTAGAAGAGAAAGCTAGGTCTTGGTATGAAGATCTACCAACTGTAAGTACAAGGTCTTTGAAGTGTTTTCATGCTCTGTTTTGTGACAAGTATAAATAATACTATCCCTCTTTCTCACCAGTTCAAGACTGTTGTGATTACTATGATGATGATCAATTTATGAATGATGAAATATTAGAAGCTTTAGAAGAAATACCATTTTAGAAAATGGAATTATTGTTTGAAATGTCTCCTCATCATGAAGAAAGAAATGATATATGTTGTCTAGAAGTTCATGAAGTTTCACCACAGGAAATATTCCTAGCTGCACAAGGACAAACTGATCAGCAGATGGTTAAGGAATAACTTCAGCCTCCTGAACCTGATCTAGTAGAGGACAACAGTGAAAACCTACAATAGTCTAATGATCGAGATTAAAAAGTAGCAGATCTTGATGACCCAGATTCACAAGAGCATGTTCAACCAAAAATGTTTTATTCAGAGATTGAACACCAATCCATTTTGCCTAATGAAAGCTAAGAAATTTTTCCAAAAGAAGACCAATCATGTTTTTTGATTGATGATCACTCAAACTCTCTTTCTGAGTTTGCAGAACTTGAAGAAGATCACAAAATTTCCCTATCAATATGATCTTCTTGGGATTATGATCCTTTGTCCGAGATGATTGAGAATTTGTAGCTCTCTGGAAAGATTCTGTATGATAAAGGAAATAATGAAGAGCACAGAAAACAATTGATTATAATGGTCAATGAGGAAAAACTAGTGTCTTCCTTTCCATTTGAAGATAGTCAGTGCCAACACATAAGCAAAGCAAGCTGGGATGAGGTATGGTTTTATGTCTCCAAATATCTGAAGGATCTCATGTTGCATGTTTACCTAGATCCTTTAAGCAGTGTATTACAGTCATCAGTGAAAGAAGAATTCACCAGGTTGATCAACAGAGTTATTGAATTCAGTGGAAGAGTCAAGTTTCCATGTTATGAATTTATTTTTGTTGGAAATATGATGCAATATGTTATCCTTGATGGCAACCTTCTTGATGAAGTTGTCCTTGATGGAAACCTACTTGATGAGTTGCATTTTGATAAGCAACCTATGTGTTAAAGATGTAAAATGATGTTTCTACATGTCAGTTCATATGTGACAGAGAAAGGAAGTTCAATAAGTGCAAGGGAAATGAAACATGAAATATTTCTCAATGTATACGTAGGTTTGATGAAGGCAACCTGTGTATACATTCATAATTAGTAAATACGCAGTTTGTATGACGAGAAGTCGCGTATACACCCAGATAATAACGATCCAAGTCGTGTATGCCTTTTGCGCTAAAATTATGAAACCAAGGGGCATTACCATGGTATTAGCCCATAGTATTGAGTGTTGTATTGTCTATTTGACTCTGTCCAAGAATTCCATCAGCTGTTGTGTGGTTTTGACTCATGGTATTGGTAAAGGCTAAATCTATATAAGGAGAAGAAGATCATAGTGCAAAGGTGTGCATGAGCAAGGGTTGTTACTAAATAAATTTCTCTGAGGTATATCTGCATGGGATGAACTATGTTTTAATTGATAGATATGAATCTATGATGCACCCATGGATACAATTATGGTTTAGGATCTCTAGATCTGAAATGAATATGCTCTTCTGTGATCCATTAAAGAGATGATTAGATCTATGACCTGGCGCAAGTTTGCTGAAGTCAAGTAAAGAAATATGGGTAAGTTCTATGGATTTGGTTCATTTTGTAAAGTTTATATTTATAGATCTATATGCTAGTTCATCTTAGTAAAAGTGCATATATACGCGGGTTTTCTTCAGAAAAGGTGCGTATGGCAGTGAGGGTCTTCTGACTCTTATTGCAGAGGTTTTTCTATTCTTCCTGCTATTTGTCTGCTATCTGTCAATGAAGTCTTCTTGTAGATCTGGGTTGTCTGAATACTGTATATGCTACTAAGTTGATTATGTACAAATCTAATCAATGAGAGAATAAACATGGTTGATGGTGACTAACTGATGAAGGGTTATGTATTTATAAATATATCTAATTGAAAGCCTCAGATATGGATCTGTGACTGATTAAATTCTGAAAAAAAAGTATTCACAGAGCTATACGTAGGTCGGTGTGAAGGAAAGCGCATATACACGCGAGTTTAGTGAAGCGAAGTAGCGTATGCACTTTAAGTTGATGAATGTTTAGGGTTGAGTTTGTATCTACATATTTATTCTGAAGTCTGGGTTATTTCTAAGTTCTGGTTACAGTGGTCTCACGGTTTTGATTGAAGTATTGGGTAAATTTTATGGTTGTTAATGTTTATGAAGAGTTGTGTTGATGCTGTTTGATCTAGTATGAAAATTGATGAAACATGGTCTGCAGTGGTTCTGAGGGTTGAAGCCTTCAGTATGGAAGTAGAAGCTAGTGTTTTGATAAGGGGGTTGACGCTCCCTTCTAGTAGTGGCTGGTAAATGAGATTAGGGGGTTGTAGCTCCCTTCCAGTAGCAGCTGGAAAATGAGAGAAGGTTGTAGCCTTCTACAGGTAGATTCCTGTGTACTGATATGAGTCTGCATCAGTACAATATTGTAAACCGTTTTCCATATAATAAATATTGAAGACAAAGACGACAACAGTGGTGGTTTTCTCCCTAATTGGGTTTCCACCTTAAATATTGGTGTTCATGTGTGTTTCTATTGTGTGATGATTTATATTGGTATTATTGCACATAATTACTGATTATATAATAGATGCATGACCGGTAAACTGACTAAAAGATTGTTCCTGAAAAGTTTTCTAATCTACAAAATTATATCAGTATACGCTAGTTTTTTTTATTATATGCGCATGTATACGTGAGTTGGGTTCATCAAAGCCGCGTATGGAATTCTGTAAAGAAAAAGTTAAAATCTTTCTAGTAAGCTCTAAATACTAATTCACCCCCACCCGCACCCCCCCCCCATTCTCAGTATTTTTCCCAACAATTGGTATCAGAGCAGGTCCTTCTGAAGAAGCTTAATCACTAGAAGGAAGATCGGCTAAGATGAGTAATCAAGATGGGACAACATCTATTAGGCCTCCTCTCTTCAACGGAAACAATTTAATCTTCTATAAGACAAGGAAAATATCCTATCTTCAGTCTCTTGGAGCAGACGTATGGGCTATAGTTGAAGGAGGTTATCAATATCCAGCATTAGTTCCAACAGATGCAGCAGAAAGAAAGAAATATGAAACCAATGCAAAGGTGGTCAATGCATTATTGGGAAGTCTGACTGAATCAGAATTTGTCAAAGTCATGCAGTTGAATACAACAAAGGAGATATTGGACAAAATCATTCTAAGCTATGAGGGTTATACCAAGGTAAAAAGTGCTAAACTCCAAACTCTCAGAATTCAATATGAAAATATCAGGATGCATAATGAGGAAAGCATTGCCAGTTTATTTTTACGTCTAGATGATATTGTAAATCGTATGAGAAATCTGGGTGAAATCATAACCGACACTACTCTGGTAGAAAAAGTTTTAAGATCTCTAACTCCAAAATTCGAGTCAAAAGTGTTTTCTATTGAAGAGAAGCAGGATCTACAAACTCTTACTATTGTTCAACTTCATGGTATTTTCACTGCTTGTGAAATGAGAAAAGGCGGTCCATCTGAAGTCAAAGAAGTTGTCTTTAGAGCTGCTGCAAAAGGAAAATAAGTAGAAGAACAAGAAGGATCAGGGTATGTTTTAGAAGAAGAAGAGATAAATTTTGTAAGGAAACTACAACTTGGCACTGGAAGGTTCAGAGATAAGCTTCCTTTTAAATGTTTTGCTTGTGGAAGAGTTGGTCATTATGCTGCTAAGTGTCCCCGTAAATAAAAACATGAAAAAGGAAAGGAAGTGGAAAAAGGAAATAAGAATAAGTTTATCAATAGAAAAAGTTATTATACTCATGAATATAGTGATGGAATATCAAAGAGTGAAGAAGGAGAATTTGATCAAGATGTTAGACTACTCATGGCTTTTGAAAAAGACTCTAGTGGGGCTAAAGATACCTTTTTGGATGCATTAGAAGAAAATGATTTTCTTGAAGAAATTAATTAGCTCAAAATATGTTTGGAAGAATTTTTTTTTTCCATAGATACTCTAAAGAATCAGTTTATAGAAAATGAGAAGCACAATGAGAAATTAGAATGTGAAATAGTAAGTCTAAGAAAGGAAATTGAGAAAGAGAAAACTTTAAATCTTAGATTTTCTAAAGGCATTGAAACCTTAGATGAAATTATCAAGGTTCAATGCTCTCCTTTTGTAAAGATAGGTCTTGGATATATCGAAGAATCCTCTCAGTCTTCAGCACCAAGCTATCTAAATTCAGCTAAAGCCAACCTACAACATTCTGTCACTCAGCAAGAGAACAAAGAAACTTCATAGGTAAAGCATGACCACTTCAGTACAAAGAACAATAGCAGAAATATCAATCGGATAATTACCAATCACTAGGTAAACACAAGTAGAAGGTTTCATGATCGCATAAATTTCTTCTTTAATGGGCAATGTTTCTCATGTCATAATTTTGGTCATAACGATGTTCAATGAGTTGCATACAAAACCATCATGACCAGAGAAGAAAGAAATCAAAGAAATGAGACTGGAATAAATAAGAATACTTATAACAACTTTTATCCTCTTCAAAATGAAATTGAATGTGCTTATTGTAATAACTTTGGTCATGGAGAATCTGAATGCAGGAGCAAACTTCAACCAAAAGAGCATTTACCTTCAAATTCCAAGGTATGGAGAAAGAAGGACTTACAAGTTGAGAATTTTGGCATAGCCTTATTTGCAAAATGGGAAGAAAATCAGTGGTAAATTGATAGTTGATGTTCAAAACACATGACAAGTGATAAAAATAAGCTCCTTTCATACAATGCTCTAGAAAAAGAAAAGAATGTCACCTTTGGAAATGATACTCCTGCTGTCATTGAAGGAAAAGTTTCTGTTTTTCTAAAAGAAAAGGTAAAAGCTAACAATGTTATGTATGTGGATGGATTAAAACATAACCTGTTGAGTGTAAGTCAAATGTGTGATCAAGGAAATGAAGTTGTCTTTGGATCCAAAGAATGTATGGTATGTGAACTTGACACAGAAAAAACAATAATAAAAGGAACTAGAACACCAAGCAATCTGTATATATTGAAAGGTTGCAAAGAACAATGTTACTTGGGTAAATCTTCAGAAAATTGGTTATGGCACAGAAGATTGGGGCACTTGAGCTTCTCTCAAATCATCAAATCTAGCAGACTCAAAGTTGTTCGTGATCTTCCCAGCATCACTTTGCCTGAAAATATCATATGCAAATATTGCCAATTTAGTAAGCAAACCAGAGTGAAATTCAATGTTAAAGAAGGATCAACAAGTAAGCCTATTGAACTCATACATACTGACTTATGTGGACCTATGAGGAAAAAGTCACCCCATGGAGAACAATACTATATTCTATTTATTGATGACTTCTCTAGAATGTGTTGGATTGGGTTACTAAAACACAAAGATGAAGCATTTGAAAAATTTCAGATCTTCAAAGCTCTGGTTGAAAATGAATTAGATCTAAAAATCAAATCTCTTAGATCTGACCGAGGAGGGGAATATATATCAGATGAATTCTTTGATTTCTATGAACAACATGGCATAAAAAGACAATTTTCTGTAGCTAGAACCCCACAAAAAAATTGCGTGGCAGAAATAATGAATAGAATAGTGCGACAAATGGCCCGTGCTATGCTTGATGATTCTGGAACACCTGATACCTTTTGGGGAGAAGCAGCACATACTATAGTAAATATTCTTAACAAGGCTCATGTTCATGTGAACAGTGATAAAACTCCTTATGAGATCTGGTATGGTAATCTTCCGATTGTAAAGCATTTTAGAGTTTTTGGTAGCAAATGTTTTATCAAGAACAATGATGAAAAACTTGGTAAGTTTGAACCTAGAGTAGATGAAGGAATATTTATTGGCTATTCTTCTAGAAGTAAAGCATATAAATGTTACAATAAAAGACTTTGGAATATTGTTGAATGCATTGATGTTGTAATTGATGAGTCTCTCTCAACTCCAAAAATGGAAATACCAACAAAAAATGAAGACGATGGTGATGTATATCTTCCTGCATCAAATAGCAACAATATAGAGGATGAACCCAATGAAGCACTAGAAGAAGATCTATCTGAAAAGGCTCCATCCAAGTATGTTCAAAAGAATCATCCAGAATCTAAAATTTTGGGAAAAAAGGGATCAGGTGTCCAAACAAGAAGAACTCTTGTAGGATCTCCTAGCTATCTGGAATTTCTATCCACTATTGAACCACAGAATGTTAATCAAGCTAGCAAAGATGAATGTTGGATTCAAGCCATGAATGAAGAACTTGATTAGATTGAAAATAATTATACTTGGGAATTGGTTCCAAGACCTCATGATAAAAATGTTGTTGGAACAAAATGGATATTTAAAAACAAGTTAAATGAAAATGGAGATGTTATTAGAAACAAAGCTAGACTTGTTTGTAAAGGGTATGCTCAACAAGAAGGTATAGAATTTGAAGAAACATTTGCTCCTGTAGCTAGACTTGAAGCCATAAGAATGTTTCTTTCCTTTTCAAGCTTTCAACAATTCAAAGTTTATCAAATGGATGTTAAATCTGCTTTCCCCAATGGTGATCTAGAAGAAGAAGTTTATATAGAACAACCAGAAGGAGTCATTTTGGGAAATGAAGAAAAACTTGTTTGCAAGCTTAAAAAAGCTTTATATGGTCTCAAACAAGCTCCAAGGGCATGGTACTATCATCTTGACAAATATCTTCATCAACAAGGTTTTTCAAAGGGATCTGCTGATAGCAACTTATACACAAAAATTGAAAATGATAAATTATTAATAGTAGTTGTATATGTTGATGACATCATTTTTGGGAGTAATGAAGAGTCCATGAGTCAAAAATTTTCTTCTGTTATGCTGAAATAATTTTAAATGTCTTTACTTGGGGAACTAACAATTTTTCTTGGCTTACAAGTGCAACAAGAAACAGATGGCATATTTTTATCACAAGCAAAATATCTTAAGAAAATTCTGAAGAAGTATGGGATGGAAGACTGCAAACCTGTAAGTACACCAATGGTAATTGGGTGTAACCTCAGTTCTCATGATGATTCTCCCACGGTGAATCAACCAGAATACAGATCCATGATTGGAAGTCTTCTTTATCTAACTAGGACAAGACCTGACATTATGCATGCTATTGGGATTGCTGGACGATTCCAAGCTAATCCTAAAGAGTCACACCTTTAGGCTGTAAAAATAATATTCAAATATCTACAAGGGACTCAAGACTTTGGTCTATGGTATCCAAATAATGCTGATCTCACTCTTCATGCTTACACAAATGTGGATTGGGTGGGAAATGTTGATGATAAAAAAAGAACTAGTGGTGGTGAATTCTATATGGGGCCCCAATTGGTATCTTGGTTCAACAGGAAAAAAATTTCTATTGCCTTATCTACAACAGAAGCAGAATATGTGGCTGCCGCATCATGTTTCACTCAACTACTTTGGATGATGCAGACTTTACAAGACATTCAAATCAAATTTTCACCTCCCATATCCATTTTGTGTGATAATACAAGTGCCATTAGTATCTCAAATAATCTTGTTATGCATTCCAAGACCAAGAACATTCCTATCAAGTACCACTTCCTACGTGAACAAGTGCTTGAACAAAAGGTTAAATTGGAGTATGTTCCCTCCAAAGAACAAGTTGCTGATATATTTACTAAACCTCTTCCCAGGAAAGCATTCAAATATCTCAGATAAAAGCTGGGAGTTGTCTCTGCCTCTCAGATCATATCTACTTGATTTTAGAAGATTAAATTGAGTACATGGGTTTCATAAAGGCAAATCGTGTATATACGCAAGTTTCTGTGCATAAAACCGTGCATGGGTTTTGTTGACAGAAATTCTCTGCGTCAGCATTTTAGAATAGTTGTGGTGCTATTGGGTAATCTCTGTTGTTGTTCCAGTATTCATCTTTCAGTATCATTCTTTGATATTTTTCTCCTTGATGAAGATGCTTTGATGATTTGTTTGTTGAAGGTGTTTAGGATGCACTAGCTAAGGGGGAGCACTTGCCTTGTGGAAAACGATTTATTGTTGGCATTCTGATTGGTTGCTGTGTTATGATCTCATGTTTGAGATTCTTTGGTTTTGGTCATAAATAGTCATATCTGTAATTTGATGAAAAGGTCATGTTGAGACCTATGATATAAAATTGCTATATTCAGTCATTTAAGGACTTGTTCAAATTTTTAAACCCACTTGGTTGGGTAGTTGAGTCAAATATGTAATTCTACTTGGTTGGATCATTGATGTAAGTATGAGTCCTTGGTGATAGGAAAGGCCATACTCGGTTGAGTTATAGAGTCATGCACTTCATTGAAAAATCTGTTTGAAGATTCAACATGAACTCAGGGGGAGCATGGTAAATTGAGTGCACATCAGATCTTTAGAGCTCATATTTATACAAGGAAAGAGAAACCTTGTTTTGGTTTTGATCCGCCCTTTGCCCTTAATGTAAAAGGGGGAGAGTATTTTGGTGGTTGAATAATGGTTATGATTAATGTATTTATCTATTGTGGTAATCAAACACCTTCATGGTTGCCATCAAGTCCAAAGGGGGAGATTGTTGGAAATATGATGCAATATGTTGTCCTTGATGGCAACTTTCTTGATGAAGTTGTCCTTGATGGAAACATACTTGATGAGTTGCCTTTTGATAAGAAACATATGTGTTAAAGATGTAAAATGATGTTTCTACAGGTCAGTTTAGATGTGACAGAGAAAGGAATTTCAGCAAGTGCAAGAGAAATGAAACAAAAAATATTTCTCAATGTATACGTAGGTTTGATGAAGGAAACCCGCGTATGGATTCAATGTATATGCTACTTTTATGAAGGAAAACCACGTATACATTAAGAATTAGTAAATACACAGTTTTTATGACGAGAAGCTACGTATACAGGCGGATAAGAACGATCCAAGTTGCGTATTCCTTTTGCGCTCTAAAATTATGAAACCAAGGGGCATTACCATGGTATTAGCCCACAGTATTGAGCGCTGCATTGTCTATTTGACTTCGTCCAAGAATACCATCAGCCGTTGTGTGGTTTTGACTCATGGTATTGGTAAAGGATAAATATATATAAGGAGAAGAAGATCATAGTGCAAAGGTGTGCATGAGCAAGGGTTGTTACTGAATAGATTTCTTTGAGGTATATCTGCATGGGATGAAATCTATTTTAATTGATAGATTTGAATCTATGATGCACCCATGGATACAATGATGGTTTAGGATCTCTAGATCTGAAATGACTATGCTCTTGTGTGATCCATTGAAGAGATGATTAGATCTATGACCTGGCACAAGTTTGCTGAATTCAAGTAAAGAAATTTGGGTAAGTTCTATGGATCTGGTTCATTCTGCAAAGTTTATATTTACAGATATATACTCTAGTTCGTCTCAGTAAAGGCGCGTATATATGCAGGTTTGCTTTAGAAAAGGCACGTATGGTAGTTAGGGTCTTCTAATGCTTATTGCAGAGGATTTTCTATTCTTCCTGCTATTTGTCTGCTGTCTATCAATGAGTCTTCTTGTAGATCTGGGTTGTCTGAATACTGTATATGGTACTAATTTGATTATGTAAAAATTTGATCAATGAGAGAATAAACATGGTTGATGGTGACTAACTGATGAAGTGTTCTGCATTTCTAAAGATATATGACTGAAAGCCTCAGATCTGGATCTATGATTGATTACATTCTGAAAACCAGTATTCACAGAGCTATATGCAGGTTGGTGTGAGGGAAAGTGCGTATACACGCGGGTTCAGTGAAGCAAAGTAGCTTATGCACTTTAAGTTGATGAATGTTCAGGGTTGAGTTTGTATCTGCATATTTATTCTAAAGTTTGGGTTATTTCCGATTTCTGGTTACAGTGGTCTCACTGTTCTGATTGAAGTATTGGGTAAATTTTATAGTTGTTAATGTTTATGGAGAGTTGTGTTGATGCTGTTTGATCTAGTATGAAAATTGATGAAACGTTGTCTGTAGTGGTTTTGAGGGTTGAAGCCTTCAGTATGGAAGTAGAAGCTTCGTGCTAGTAGAAGTTGGTGTTCTGATCAGGGGGTTGATGCTCCCTTCCAGTAGTGGTTGGTAAAAGAGATTAGGGGGTTGTATCTCCCTTCTAGTAGCAGCTAGAGAAGGTTGTAGCCTTTTGTAGGTAGATTCCAGTGTACTGATATGAGTCTGCATCAATACAATATTGTAAACAATTTTCCATATAATAAATATTGAAGACAGAGACAACATCAGCGGTGGTTTTCTCCCTAATTGGGTTCCACCTTAAATATTGATGTTCATGTGTGTTTCTCTTGTGTGATGGTTTATACTGTTGTTACTACACATAATTACTGATTATCTAATAGATGCATGACTGGTAAACTAACTTAAAGATTGTTCCTGAATTTTTTTTCTAATCTACAAAATTATATCATTATACACTAGTTTATTTTATTATATGCGCGTGTATACGCGAGTTGGGTTCATAAAAGCCGCGTATGGAATTCTGTAAAGAAAAAATTAAAATCTTTCCATTAAGCTCTAAATACTGATTCACCCCCCCCCCCCTTCTCAGTATTTTTCCCAACAATTTTTCTATCTACAAAAATGGGATGCCAGTTTCAGTTAAGCACTGATTTTCTTGACTGGTTTCATCGGAATTCTAATTATTAATTAATGTGGTAATCCTTGATCAGGTTAGAGTAGAGATGATGATAATAAGTTTGCAAGAGAGGCATGTTTTATCTTTCAAATTATATTTCTACATTTAGGTTTTCAAGATGAAGCAGTGTAGTTTCAATTTATAGTTATAAGATGAAAATAAACTTGATAGGAAAGCATGTGGTTGTAGTCATTGAATTGCAGAAAAAATTGAGAAACAGGTTGTGGGATCAACCCAATAAATAATCCATTGGGTTACAAAACCGGACATATGGGATTCTTGACACCTCCTCCGGAGTTGCCATCCCTGGCTGTAGCCACTGTTAGTATCCTATAATCTACAAGATCTTAAGGTGAATGATTATTTTTCTTTAGATTTTTCATATTGAAAATAATTTTCCATGACTGTCATTTATTTCCTAGTAGGTATTGTTGGTCAAAAGGACAAAGAATGGTTTCTCTTAGGTTTGGAGCTCCCTTTACATGCGCATGGAAGAAATAATTTGAAAAAGACTTTAGAACTGATCCTTGTTCTAAAACATTGTTAACTACTTCATTTTTCATATAGGCCAAACTAAGTCTAAATAAATTATTCAGCACTTATCCATCTCATTAAACCTTCACAACCCTAACATAATATTTTCAGAATTTATATTACCATCTTCCATATCATATGACATATTTTAAAACATTCGGTGGATTCCTTACCTCCCGCACATTACATTACGCTGATGATATAAGCCTTATACCTTCCATTCATCATTTTGTCTCACCATAGAAGCATCGTCATCTCTTTGCCCATATTAAACCCTCACTTTGCATCCAATAGCCAATATAATTTTTCACCCTTTCCCCCAAACACCAACTTACCTCTTTTACTGTTTGGGGGGGTCTGAAATGAATGGTTTCTTTCACCATTCCTACACCCATGTTGAAATCAGAAGTTAATCCACACCCCCCCCCTCAAAATACCGCTAACCAAATATGTCCCCCTCCAAAATTTGGTTTCAGGTTTTTGTAGGAAAAAAAAAGTACTGGTGAATTTTATTGAAATTGAAGTAGACTCCTCCTTGATTTATTCGTGGCAGAGAGTGGTGAACAATGAAAAACCGACTCCCAAGTAACCAACAAGGTGTTCGAATCCTCATGTGCGGAGGCTCAAGGTTGTCGGAAGAGCGAGTGTGGGTGTAAACAATATGGATGGTCCATTTTTCAAAAGTGTCACTACAGCCACAAAGAAAATTTAGCATAAAAATATTCAAATGCATATCAAACCAAGAATTTTTGACCTATACTATTTTACCTGGTGCATATGAGCAGTGGAATTAAGGAAAGGAGATGGGAAATAGTCTGTAAATGATCCTATTCCATCACGAAGACATGGGAATCTCATGGGAGATTGCAAAGAATTCCTGAACCATAAATTCACTTCCAACGCAAAAGTATAATTTAGGAAATTCATGAACATGCTTCTGGCTTTGGGTGCCGCCAAGGAATGTGGGGGAGTTGTCAAGAATATAGAACGAGGGGTGAATTATTATATATGAGAACAGAAATCAATTCCTCCGTTATCGAGAAGTGCATCAATGGAAAGAATTAACACAAAGGTGCCGACATATTTATCCAGATCATCAATTTTGCGTTCCATAGAAACATAAGATGTACATAATGTATTAAAGTCATTGCAGGGAAATGGATAGAAACTACTTGTTATCGGGGAAGCTATGGCTTTAACGTGTAGGCTTAAAAGAGGGGTACTCAGTAAGGTGTTAATATTTGAAATAGAAATAAGGCTAGGGAAATTCGTGAAGAGAAACAACAACGCTGGGGATTATTATATTACGGTTATGGATGGAATTATTTTGAGCCTATGGGAGGTTTGCAATACTTTTGGACAATGATGTCGACTGTGATGGTAGCATTATGAATAGACTTTTGCAAGAGGGAGATCCACACATGACCCTTTTCACCGGAAGTTCAAGGGTTGCTGAGAAACTTGTTGTTGATCTGAAAGGGCGCGTGAAATTAGAAGATGCAGGATTTTATTAGAAAATTCTTGGCCCTAATGTTTAGGAGGTTGATTATGTTGCATGGGTTTGCAGCCAGGATGCTTGTGCATGTAGTGGGAAAAAATGTTCTGCGCAGTCAATTCTATTCGTTCATGAGAATTGGAACTCTGCCAATCTTGTACCCAAGTTGAAAGCTCTTGCTGAGAGAAGGAAATTAGAAGATTTAACTATCGTCCCTGTACTCACTATTAGCATAGTAATGGAGAAAATGTTAAGGCTTCTTCACCAGTGTGGAATGCCTCTTGGAGATGTAGATTTTGTCAACTGAGATGGTGGCATAAATTTCTGTTGAAGTTGTTTCCATATTGTAGAAAATTTCCACTTTCTGTAATCCCCGCCAAAAGCTTGGTTTTACAATTGCTACACATATATATGATCTTGATATGGAGGCTCCGGTCAAAACATTGGACATGCGAGTAGTAGCAAATAATTTTTCCCGTGTTTGTGCTGATGCCCGTGATCTTATAGAAACTGGGAAACTTCAGTTAGCAGAGGGAAAAATTAATGAGGAGTTGATCTCCGAAGCATTTTCAATTCTCCAATAGGTTTCTAGTCCTATGCATCGAGAGGTGGAAAATTGTTGCCAATATCTTACAATGATTCGCCGTTGGGACAATGCAGAACTAGATGAAGATGAGAAATGGAGTACATACTTAGAAGGCTGGAAATATGGTTGTGTTTCAGTTGCAGATACATTTTCAGATATTTTACAACAGGCATGGCTTTCTCATATACAAGAAGGGATTGTTTATGAGAATGAAAACATAAGGGATGCGCTAGTAATCTAATTTACACAATTATCATATTCATGTTTCAAGAAACTAAAGAATAGGTCCATTACACTTGGGAAACCACTTCTCCTAGTTATTTCATCATGCTATGTATGTTTCCCCAAGCTTAGCGCATAAGGTTTTGTTAGAATAAAATAAGGGAACAGATCCTGGTAATGGATTTTTAATTCCAGCAAGAGAAGCCAAGTGGCAGCATTCAAGAATTCAAAGGCATAGGTGGCAGAGTTTCAGTCACCAAATCAATAGCTACAGGGTATCAAGAAACAATATTAGAAGTGTAAGAGGGATAAATGGCACATTCGAAATCTTTTTTTCAGTAATATTCCAGCTAGCAGATCCAAATCCCAAGCACAAATTCATTAACGAAAAATAAAATTGTATATTTTCAGGGAGATAATACAGAGTTGGAAAATCAGATTCCAAATTTTTAGATAAACAATTGTTGGTGATTTCCAGAATTAAAGCCAACATCAGGTGGCGGTCTATGACAAATAGCAGCCTTAGGGATTCCATATCTAAAGAGATTTGACCAGCAAACCTTCACAGCTCAAGACATTTTACAATATGATTTGTTTTTAGATATTAATTAGTTTTAAATTTCTTGGAAGTTAATTTTATTCCAAGAATCTAGTAGCAGTTTAGGCACGAATTTGTATTTAAGAAAGCTTGGCAAGTCAAAAAAGAAAAAAAGGTTGTTAGACCTGAAGGGAGGAAACTATTGTAAAATGTTCAGCTGGCTGTAAGAATATTTTCTTGAATGAATGAAAGGACCTTGATGGTTTCCAGATTCTTGTGTTATGTTTTAATGGTAAAGTTCCTCTTGATCCAATTTGATCTCTTTTATTTCTCCATTGCTTTATCTCTTTATTGTTCATAAGAAATTTGTTTTCAGGATTTGTCAATTAGGACACCCTGCTTAGACTTTAAACAATATCTATGTTTTCTTCTGAAATTCAAATGTAGAATTCAGATAATGCCTGCTCTGCATTTATATGGAACCCTAAATATTTCTTCTTTTTCACTCACTAATTGTTAAGATCTATTCATATGACTATCTTGCATGGTTACTCATGATCTCATTAATTCATTCATTTAAATCTGCTTTGACTTGTTTGACTCCATTATCCCAATGGCCCTCTTTTGCTATCTCAACCAAAAATTTCAAACAAACCCCTCTTCCTTAATAACTAGCCTAAAATGAAAAATCAACAAAGCTACATCTAACCGAGATATCCCTCTCTGAGTCTAGGAGGGGCTAGATCCTAGGCTCAGGGCGGTTTTGATGTTGGCCTCTGGGATTCAGTCCTTTCAACCTCAGAATTACAGAGCACTAACATAGTGGCGACCATACTGGGGAAATCGAACATAGTTTCAGGTTCCTTAGTAACAATTTCCATGTTTAGATCTGGCTAGTGATGGTGGACAAGCAACCAGACACAAGGAGGTTGAAATCATCCACCTTGAGACTCCACAGTTTTCAGTTGACCTAAAGGCTCCACTGGTAGAAGAATCTAGAAGTATTGTGAAATTATGGTAACTCCATTCTCTAATTGATTGTCAAGATGAATTCAAAAATACAACGCAGGTATGCTCCTTTGGAAAGATCTAAGATCCAAGGTTTTCCAAACCCCATGCCAAACATTGATTGGTTAAAATACCTTCCGCTATTTAAAGATAAGAAAGGAGATGATGATACTATAAATTTGTTAAGGTTTCATATGCACATCCAAAGGTTTAAAATTCAATATCTATAATACTATCTTATGAAAATGTTTGTTGCAAGTTTAGAAGAGAAAGCTAGGTCTTGGTATGAAGATCTATCAATTGTAAGTATAAGTTCTTTGAAGTGTTTTCATGCTCTGTTTTGTGACAAATATAAATAATATTATCCCTCTTTGTCACTAGTTCAAGACTGTTGTGATAATTTTCAAAATTTTATTGAATATCTAGAGGATTACTATGATGATGATCAGTTTATGAATGATGAAATATTATAAGCATTAGAAGAAAGACCATTTTAGAAAGTAGAAGTTTTGTTTGAAATGTATTCTCATCATGAAGAAAGAAATGATATATGTTTTCTAGAAGTTGATGAAGTTTCACCACAGGAAATATTCCTAGTTGCACATGGACAAGCTGATCAATAGTTGGTTAAGGAAGAACTTCAGCCTCTTGAACATGATCTAGTAGAGTACAACAATGAAAATCTACAACAGTCTAATGATTGAGATGAAAAATTAGCAGAGCTTGATGACCCATATTCACAAGAGCATGTTCAACCAACAATGTTTTATTCAGAGATTGAACACCAATCTAGTTTGCCTAATGAAAGCTATGAAAGTTTTCCAAAAGAAGACCAATCAGGTTTCCTGATTGATGATCACTCAAAATCTCTTTCTGAGTTTGCAGAACTTGAATAAGATCACAAATGTTCCCTATCAATATGATCTTCTTGGGATGTTGACAAATTTACACAAAATATTGATATTATAGCTAATGATCCTTTGTCCAATATGATTGAGAATTTGTAGCTCTCTGGCAAGATTTTGTATGATAAAGTAAATAATGAAGAGCACACAAAACAGTTGATTATAATGGACAACGAGGAAAAACTAGTGTCTTCCTTGCCATTTGAAGACAGTCAGTGCCAACACAGAAGCAAAGCAAGCTAGGATGAGGTATGTTTTTATGTCACCAAATATCTGAAGGATATCATGTTGTATGTTTACTTAGATCCTTTGAGTAGTGTATTACAGTCATCAGTGAAAGAAGACTTCACCAGGTTGATCAACAAAGTTATTGAATTCAGTGGAAGAGTCAAGTTTCCATGTTATGAATATATTTTTCTATCTACAAAAATGGGATGCCAGTTTCAGTTAAGCACTCGTTTGATTAATTGGTTGCATTGGAATTCTGATTATTACTTAATGTGGTAATCCTTGATTAGGTTAGAGTAGAGATGATGATAATAAGTTTGCAAGAGAAGAATATTTTATCTTTCAAATTCTATTCTTAAATTCAGGTTTTCAAGATGAAGCAGTGTAGTTTCAATTTATAGTTATAATATGAAAATAGAATTGATAGGAAAGCATGTGGTTGTAGTCATTGAATTGAAGAATGGATTGAGAAACAAGTTGTGGGATCAGCCCAATATATAAGGCACTGGGTTACGAAACCGAACATATGGGATTGTTGACACCTCCTCCGGAGTTTCCATCCTCGGCTGGAACCACTGTTAGTATCCTATAATCTACAGGATCTCAAGGCGACTGATTATTTTTCTTCATATTTTTCATATTGAAAATAATGTTCCATGATTGTCATTTATTTCCTAGTAGGTATTGCTGGTCAAAGGGAAAAATAATGGTTTCTCTTAGGTTTGGAAATCCCTTTACAAGTGCATGGAAGAAATACTTTGAAAAAGACTTTAGAACTGATCCTTGTTCTAAAAAATTGCTAACTACTTCATTTTTCATATAGGCCAAACTAAGCCTAAATAAATTATTCAACGTTTATCCATCTCATTAAACCTTCAAAACCCTAACATAATCTTTTCAGACTTTATATTACCATCTTCCATATCATATGACATATTTTAAAACATTCGGTGGATTCCTTACCTCCTGCACATTACATTATGCTTATGATATAAGCCTTATACCTTCCATTCATCATTTTATGTCATCATAGAAGCACCATCATCTCTTTGCCCATATTAAAATTGTTAAATGATACAAATATCATAATGTAAAGTTAGGATAAAATATTTATTAAATTAGAATATTTAATAAATATTAGAGACACTTAGAAATAGAACATTGTTAGCAAAGATAGGACTCTAGAATAGAGTCGTATCTTAGGCTCTAAAATAGGAATAAAGTTAGTAGATTGGATAGAAGATCATTTATTGTAAATGGACACTTGTTGTTTTATCAAGTGGTCCATAACTAAATTAAGTTAGGACATATAGCTTATAAATAGGTTAGTTTTCTAATTGCAAATTAGTGGAAGTTTACGTTTGTAAACTCTATCAATTTCTATGTAATTTCTTTTCCATTATCAATAAAATTACGTGTCTGAGGACACTTCTGTATTAATGTGGTATCAAAGCTTCACTAATACAGATGACGGGATAAGGAGATTCCAGCTCTACAAGCCTATGGAAAACTCCAATAAATTGTTCATCAATTGAATGGGTATGCTTTTTTTTTTAGGGAAAAGAAATTTAATTATGATTTATTTCTAGATTTTCAAATCTGAATATCATCCTGTTAATATTCATTATTTTCATCCTACGCTGCTCAATTATCAAATGAAGTCATACACCCAATTACACAATCCTTAGCTATGGTATTGTCCTTTATTTCATCTCTCACAGTATTTAGTCTGTTGTTGACCATGATTTTGCATGCCTTCGTGTGGGGGCACTCTCTTTCCGAATGATATTAGCATTGCAATTACACACAAAAAGTGCAAGACAAAGAAAAACAAGAAATCTGCAGGAGGCAAGAAGGATACTATACTCTATAAATTGTCAAACAATTGAAGATTCTTTTAGTTTGAAGAAAACAAAATTGAGAACGTTCTTTAACACCAAAGGATCTCGGTTGATATTTTAATTTCCCATTTGTTTAGTTGTTACCAGATGCAGATTTCAGGGGCATGTAACCTTTGGGTAAAATTGTGCCGGAAAATATTGCATGTGATATTTCAGACGTTCGAGGATGAACTCTAAATGGAAAAATCTTGCATTTCCACTTACAAATATCGATGTGAGCAGGCACTCTGAAATAAGAGAGTTTCCGAAAGTTGTCTGTGGTTCCTTTTTTGATTTTCATTGGATTAGTTTGATTTTTTTCACTCGGTACAGAATCTCTGGTTTTTCCCATTGCCTTCAACACATTTCTTCACTAAAACCATCTCTGATACCGCCAAGACAGAATTTTGATGGGTATTCGAATAAGAAGCGCTTCCAAGTGGACGTCTTGCATATGGTGATTGCTTAAAGCTTTCATTTCAGACACATCTAAGGATTTAGTGGCACAAAAAAGGATTTAGTGGCATATTTTGGCTAAAATTATATTAAACATAAAGAAATTTGTATCCCGCCACACAGGAAAATCAATTTTCCAAGAATGGACTGACAGCAGTGAAATTGTTTTAATTTAAGTTAATGCTTATGATATTTTGGGCATAGTAGATGATGCAGCTTATCAGATTTCAAATTTCCTCACTTCAAAAACAAGCAATGAACCAACTCCCAGTTTAGAAAAGCCTTCCGAGGTCTAGGGTTCGAATCTCGTGAAGCGTTAAAGGCACAATCGGACTACAGCCTTGAAATTGCAGTCCCACATTCGATCATCGGCCTTGGATCATTGATTCGCCTCAATGGAAATCCACATTCGACTCTCAACATTGGACTATCAACTTGTTTTCACATGGGACTAATGAATATGTATAATTTTTGTAAAATTTGTATTTGAAGTTAGAAATTTTTTTTATTACTTTGGAGAGATAATTTTTATTATATAGTAATAAAGTGTAATTGTAAGTTTTTGTGGAGAAATAAGGTGACAAGATAAGTTTGTAGAGGTAAATTTTGTCATTATTTTGGAGTAATAAGGAGATTTTATTAGGAGAGATAAGAGTGATTTTGTAACTCAAAGTACTTTTTTACTTTGAGGGTGGGTAGATTTTTTTTTGAAAGGAAATTTGTAAGTGCATTGTCAAGCGGTCAAATTTTGAAAGGATTTCATTGTAAACACTCAATGAGAAATTGACTAGAGCCAAGTGCAAAGCTCAGTCATTTTTATCCCTTTTCAACGACTATACGAGGGTCAAGGCCAAGCCCCGATAGGTCATTTTTTCTTTTCTCGACGTGTGTCGTTTTTTGCGTGGCGTGTTTCGTGTGACGAGTTAATCATTATTTCTTGTGCTTGATTACTTTGGTGTGCTGCTTCAACACTACACTGTCAAAGTTAATTAATATGTTCTATGATTCTGATAAGCTAGAAGGGGTGAAATCTTATAAGACATGGAAACGTCTAATTGAAAGCACTCTCATATATAATGAATTGTGGCATGAAATATGCGATGGTAACATTAAGCCTGACAAATCGATAGATGCAAATTCACTTGAAAAATGGGAAGTAAAAAATTCCAAGGCATTAGCTCTTATAAAGACTTCAGTTAATAATGAAATGTACATACATATTGAAAATGCCTCAGATGCATGGACTGCTTTATGTACATTCAAAGATCTCTTTGATACACAACCTGAATCAAAGAAGTTTGATCTTCAATTAAAATTTCTTCAACAAAAATTAACTGAAGGTGGTGATGTCCTTGAATATATTTCACAGCTTAAAAACATCAAGAAAGAAATAATAAATGTTGGTTTTTAAGCTGTCGATGAAAGTTTCTTGACTACAATTTTAATTGCTGGATTTCCATCATCTTACACACATTTTTTGGAAACTTTGCAAGTCACTGGAAAGTTAGAGAAGATAAATTTTGATGAATTGAGTGATATGTTAGCCCAACTGATAAAAAATTTGGGAAGAAGAAACAGATTGAGGAAGATGTCTTCTTCATCGAAGCCAGCTCAAGTAACTCCTTAGCTGATAGTTCAAGAAATCGAGGAAGAGGGAATTTCAATAAAAGTCAAGCAGCCCAAGGTCATGGTCGCAGTCAAAGCAAAGGAAACAATTTCAACGGAGGCTACAATTCAGGAAGGAACAATTTTCAAGGAAGAGGAAACAATCAAAGAAGAGGATATAATCAAGGCAGAGGATAAACTCAGAACAGAGGCCAAAGCAGAGGCAGAGGACAATATCAAGGCAGAGGACATTCTCAAGGCAGAGGCAGAGATTTCAGTCAAATTATTTGCAGGAGATGTAACAAAGTTGGCCATTATGCAGATGATTGTAGAACTTCTATTGATAAAATTCCCAAGTTTCATCCAAACTCTGCACAGTTTGCAAATGATGAAGATGATCTTGATGGTTCAGAATATGTCTTCACCAACACAAAATCAACAACTTTACAGGTTTCAAGCTTTCTTAGAAGTGATTATGAAGATGCATGGATTATGGATACAGGCACAACTCAACACATCAATTTTCGATGAGATTTATTTTGGAGCTTCCAAAAATGCCATATAAATTCAATCTATCTTGCTGATAAAAAAAACATACTCCTTCTGGAAAAGGTGTAGTTAAAGTTTTTTTACTAGGCATTAGAGAAAGAATGATTTCAAATGTATGGTATGTCCCAACATTTAAGAAAAAATTGCTATCTTTAGTCACGGTTCGACAAGCGGGACATATGGTGATTATGGAATATGGCTTAGTTAAAATTAACTCAGTCAAACAGAACATGAAAATAGTGATGACAGGTTATGAAGATGGAAAAATGTTAAGGATGAAAGGGATAGTTATTCCAAGAAATTCTGACTTTGTAGGAGCATCAAGTACAGACATTTCACTAATCAGATTATGGCATGTAAGATATGGCCATCTCAACTTTGACAGTCTCTCTCAGTTACAAAAACAGGGAATGGTTAAGGTATAATACTTCCAACCTTCAAAAGGGAAAATGAAAAATGTGAAGCTTGCATTTATGGAAAACAACATTGAGAGACTTTTCCCACAAGTTCATGGCGCGCAAACATGCATTTGTAGTTGGTTCATAGTGATATTTGTGGACCCTTACCAACTTCGCTAGGAGGATGCAGATATTTCTTACTCTTTGTTGATGATTTTAGCAGGATGACTTGGGTATATTTTTTGAAGCAAAAGTCAGAAGCATTTGAAAAGTTGAAAACTTTTTGTCAGCTTATTGAAAATGAATTAAAGGAGAAGATTGGCACTCTTAGAACTGATAATGGTGGAGAATTCACTTCAAATGACTTCAAAATGTATTGCATGGATAATGGCATAAAACGACATCTTACCAATGTCTACACTCCACAACAAAATGGAGTAGTAGAAATAATGAACCGTACCTTGTTAGGAATGGTGAGATCTATGTTAACTTTCAAAAAGTTAAGTCCTATATATTGGGCTGAAGCAATTCATACAGTTGTATACTTAAGGAACATATCTCCCACTGCTTCTTTAGATGGAATCACACCTTATGAAGCATGGTTTGGCTTCAAACCTCGAGTTAAACATCTCAGATTTTTTGGATCAGTATGTTATGCCTTAGTTCCGAAGGAAAAACGAACTAAGCTTGACTCACGAAGCTTGAAGTGCACAATGATTGGGTATTCTAATGAGAAGAAAGGGTACCGAATTTTGTCAAATGGGAAATTTATTGTAAGAAGAGATGTGATTTTTGATGAAAATGAGAGTAAGAGTGCTAAAGAAGTCGAAAGTATTCTTCAAAAGTTAGAAACAAAAAGTGATAAAAGAAACGGAAATCTACAAAGTCAACCAAATTCACAAAATTGGTATGAACTTGAGTTTCCTTCTTCTGAAAATGATTCCTCCAGTCCGTCTTCTTCACCAATGCCATTTGGGTCTTCTATAAGTTCATCCAACTCTCCTAGCAGCAACAGTTCTTCTAACAATGACTCTTCGCCCCCAGAACCTACGGTTGATTAACAAACATCAGTTTACATCAACCCTCTTTACAATGATGGTGATTTTTCACAATCTCAAACCAGTGAACATCAATTTCCAAAATGGATAGTTTAACTTTTGAAAGATGTAAGGCCTAATGAACAGAATAAAACAAGAACAAGGGGATCACAAAGAAATGAAGGAAATGTTGCCTTGATAACAAATGATAACTGAACCTTTTACTTATCGAGAGGCAGTAAAACATAAAGAATGGAAATAAGCTATGATTGATGAATATCAGGAAGTTCTCGACAACAACACTTGGAAACTTTTTGATTGTCCTCAGAATGTTAAACCCATCGGATGCAAATGGGTTTACTGAATCAAGTACACGAAAAATGGCGATATCGAAAAGTATAAAGCAAGACTTGTTGCTAAGGGTTTTGTGCAGCAAGAAGGGATTTATTATGAGGAAACGTTTTCTCCTACAGCTAAATGGAACACCATCCAACTCACACTTTCCTTTGTAGCTCAACAAGGATGGAAAGTTCATCAAATGGATGTAAAAAGTGCGAAGTGTACATGACACAACCACCAGGTTTTGAAATTGAAGGATAGGAACATAAAGTCTGCAAACTGATAAAGGCTTTATATGGATTCAAACAAGTTCCCCAAGCTTGGTATGCCAAAATGGATGAATACCTTCGGAAAGTTGGTTTTCAACGAAGTGAATCTGATGATACCTTGTACTTACACCAACAAGGTAAAAATCTAGTGATTCTGGTTATGTATGTTGATGATTTGATTATCACTAGAAACAATGATGATCACATTGCACAAGTGAAAAACGAGTTACATGCAGGTTTTAAGATGACAAATTTGGGACTAATTCACTACTATCTTGGAGTTGAAGTATTCCAACATCCAAATCATATCTTCATTTCTCAAAGTAAGTATGCAGCCGAAATTCTTCAGTGATTCAAAATTCAGGATTGCAAGCATGTTCTTACCCCCATGGAACAAAACTTGAAACTTTCAAAATTTGAAGGGGGGGGGGTGGCGGCGGGGGGAATTGTGGATAGCACTACTTATCAATAGTTGATTGGTAGCCTGATTTATCTGACAACTACTCGACCAAATATTTCTTATGCTATCAATATTCCTTTTCTCTTTATGCAGGAACCACGAGACAACCACTGGAATGTAGCCAAAAGAGTTCTTCGTTATATCCAAGGAACAAAAGATTTTGGTCTTCTTTACAAAAAGACTAAAAACTTTGTACTTGGTGGATTTTCAGATGCCGACTTTGTTGGCAGTATTGATAATAAGGCATCAACCTCAGGTTATTTAATGAACATGGGGTTAGCTGTAGTGTCCTGGAGTTGCAAGAAGCAAGCTACAATGGCCACTTCTTCAGCAGAAGCATAATACATATCAGCATGGGAAGCAGCATGTGAGATTGTTTGGTTGCGTAGATTTTTACAAGACTTGGGAATTCCTCCAGCAGAAGCTACTTCGTTATTCATCAACAACCAGTCAGCAATAAAGCTTGCCAAGAATCCAGTTTTTCATTCAAAGACAAAGCATGTGGACAAAAAGTATCATCATATCATATTAGTCATTGCAAAGGATGTCATTAAGCCGATTTATTGTCCTTCAGAAGATCAGACCTCTGATATCTTCACCAAACCTCTTGGTAGAATAAAATTTACTAAGTTCAGGGATGAACTTGGTATATGTTGTAATGTATCTTTGGATCATAGGGGGGAATATAAAATGATCCAAATATCATAATGTAAAGTTAGAATAAAATATTTATTAAATTAGAATATTTAATAAATATTAGAGACACTTAGAAACATAATATTGTTAGCAAATATAGGACTCTAGAATAGAGTCATATCTTACACTCTAAAATAGGAATAAAGTTAGTAGATTGGATAGAAGATCATTTATTGTAAATGGGCACTTGTTGTTTTATCAAGTGGTCCATAACTAAATTAAGTTAGGACATATAGCTTATAAATAGGTTAGTTTTCTAATTGCAAATTAGTGGAAGTTTACATTTGTAAACTCTATCAATTTCTATGTAATTTCTTTTCCATTATCAATAAAATTACGTGTTTGAGGACACTTGTGTATTAAAACCCTCACTTTGCATCCAATAGCCAATATAATTTTTCGCCGCCCTCCACACCATTCAAACTTTACTATTTGGGGGGGGTCCAAAATGAATGATTTCTGTCACCATTCCTACACCCATGTGGAAATAAAAAGTTAATCCGAAGCCTCCTCCCCACAATACCGCTAACCATATATGCCCCCCTCCAAAATCTGGTTTTAGGTTTTTACATGACAAACTCAGTACTGGTGAATTTTTATTGAAATTGAATTAGACTCCTCCTTGATTTCTTCGTGGCAGAGAGTGGTGAAAAATGAAGAACCAGTTCCCAAGTAATCTGCAAGGTGTTCGAATACTCGCGTGCAGAGGCTTAAGGTTGTCAGAAGAGCGGGTGTTAGTGTAAACAATATGGATGATGCATCTATCAAAAGTGTCACTACAACCATGAAGACAATTTAGCATAAAAATCTTCAAATGCATAACAAACCAAGACGTGTTGACCTATACTATTTAAGCTGGTGCATTTGGGCAATGGAATTAAGGAAAGGATATGGGAAAAATTCTGCGAAGCGATCCTATTCCATCACAAAGACATGGGAATCCAGTGGGAGATTGTAAAGAATGCCTGAACCATAAATTAACTTCCAATGCAAAAGTATAATTTAGACAATTCATGAACATGCTTCTGGATTTGGTTTCTGCCAAGGAATGTGGGGAAGTTTTTAAGAATATAGAACGAGCGGTGAATGCTTATATGTGAGAACGAAAATCAAGTACTCCGCTGTCAAGAAGTGCGTCAATGGAAATAATTAACACAAAGGTGCCAGTAGATTTCTCTAGATCATCAAGTTTGCCTTCCATAGAAACAAAAGATGTACATAATGTATTAAATTCATTATAGGGAAATGGATAGAAACTACTTGTTATCGGGGAAGCTATGGCTTTAGCGTGTAGGCTTAAAAGAGGGGTACTGAGTAAGGTGTTAATATTTGAAATAACAAGAAGGCTAGGGAAATTTGTGAAGAGAAAAAACAACGCTAGGAATTATTAGCTTACGGTTATAGATGGACTGAGTTCGAGCCTATGGGAGGTTTGAAATACTTCTGGCCAGCGATGTCGACCATGATGGTAGCATTATGAATAGAATTTTGCTAGAGGGAGATCCACGCATGAACATTTTTGCTGGAAGTTAAACGGTTGCTAAGAAACTTGTTGTTGATTTGAAAGGTCACGCGAAATTAGAAAATGTAGGATTTGATTGGAAAATTCTTGGCCTTGATGTTCAGGAGGTTGATTATGTTGCATGGGTTTGCAACCAAGATGCTTATGCATGTAGTGTGAAAAAATATTATGTGCAATCAATTCTATTCATTCATGAGATTTGGAACTCTGCCAATCTTGTACCAAAGTTGAAATCTCTTGCTGAGATTAGGAAATTCGAAGATTTACGAGTCGGGTCTATTATCACTGTTAGCATAGTAATGGAGAAAATGTTAAGGCTTCTTCATGAATGTGGAATGCCTCTTGGAGATGTAGATTTTTTCAACTGAGATAGTGGCATAAATTGTTGTTGAAGTTGTTTCGATATTGTAGAAAATGTCTAATTTCTACAATCCCCACCAAAATATTGGTTTGACAATTGATACACCTATATATGATCTTGATGCAGAGGCTCCGGTCAGAATATTGGACATGCGAGCAGTAGCAAATCATTTTCCCCCTATTTGTGCTGATGCCCATGATCTTATAGAAATTGGGAAACTTCAGTTAGCGGAGGGAAAACTTAATGAGGAGTTTCTCTTCGAAGCATTTGCAATTACCCAATAGGTTTTTGGTCCTATGCATTGACAGGTGGAAAATTGTTGCCAATATCTTGTAATGACTCGTCGTTGGGACAATGTGGAACCAGATGAAGATGAGAAATGGAGTACATAATTAGAAGACTGGAAATATGGTTGTGTTTCAGTTGTAGATACATTTTAAGATATTGTACAATGGACATGGATTTCTCATATACATGAAGGGATTGTTTACGAGAATGAAACATAAGGGATGCACTAGTAATCTAATTTTCACAGGCATCATATTCATGTTTCAAGCAACTGAAGAATAGGTCTATTCCATTTAGGAAACCAATTCTCCTAGTTATTGCAGCATGCTATGTATGTTTCCCCAAGCTCAGCGCAAAAGGTTTTGTTAGAAGAAAATAAGGGAATGGAACCTAGTAATGGATTTTTAATTATAGCAAGAGAAGCCAAGTGGCATCTTTCATGAATTCAAAGACATAGGTGGCGGAGTTTCAGGAACCAAATTAATAGCTACATGGTATCAAGAAGAAGTATTAGAAGTGTAAGAGGGACAAATGGCATATTTGAAATACTTTTTGTAGTAATCTTCCAACTAGTAGATTCAAATCCCAAGCACATATTCATTAACGAAAAATCAAATTACAGATTTTCAGGGAGATAATACAGAGTTGGCAAATAATATTCCAAATTTTTAGATAAACAGTCGTCGGTGATTTCCAGAATTAAATCCAGCATCAGGTGGAGGTCTATGAAAAATGTTAGCCTTAGGGATTCCATATCTAAAGATATTTGACTAGCAAACCTTCATAGCTTGAGACATTTTACAATATCATTTTTTTAGATATTAATTAGTTTTAAATTTCTTAGAAGATAATTTTATTCTGAGAAGCTAGTAGTAGTTTAGGCATGAATTTGTATTTAAGAAATCTTGGTAAGTCAAAAAAAGAAAAAAAGGGTTGTTAGACCTGAAGGGAGAAAAATATTGTAAAATGTTCAGCCGGCTGTAACCATCTTTTCTTGAATGAATAAAAGGACCTTGATGTTTTCTAGATTCTTGTGTTATGTTTTAATGGTGAAGTTCCTCTTGATCCAATTTGATCTCTTTTATTTTGCTATTGCTTTATCTCTTTTTTGTTCATAAGAAATTTTTGTTCAGGATTTGTCAATTAGGACACTCTGCTCAGACTTTACATAATATCTATGTTTTCTTCTGAAATTCAAATGTAGAATTTGGATAATGTCTGCTCTGCATTTAGATGGAACCCTAAATATTTCTTCTTTTTCAGTCACTAATTGTTAAGATCCATTTACATGACTATCTCGCCTGGTTACTCATGATCTGATTAATTCATCCATTTAAATATTCTTTGACCTGTTTGACTCCATTAGCCCAATGGCCCTCTTCTGTTGTCTCAACCACAAATTTCAAACAAACCCCTCTTTCTTAATAACTACCCTAAAATTCCAAATCAACAAAGATACATCTAACAGAGAGATCCCTCTCTCAGTCTAGGAGGGCTAGATCCTAGGCTCAAAGTGGTTTTGATGTTGGCCTCTAGGATTCAGTCCTTTCAACATCAAAATTACAGAGCACTAAAATAGTGGCGACCATACTGGGGAGAACATAGTTTTAGGTTCCTCAGTAACAATTGTCATATTCAGATATGGCTGGTGATGGTGGACAAGAAGCCAGACACAAGGAGTTTGAAATCATCCACCTGGCGACTCCACATTTTTCATTTGACCTAAAGGCTCCACTGGTAGAAGAATCCAGAAGTATTGTGAACTTATGGTGACTCCATTCTTTGATTTATTGTCAATATGAATTCAAGAATACAACACAGGTATACTCCTTTGGACAGATCTAAGATCTTAGTTTTTCCAAACCCCATGCAAAAAAATTATTGGTTAAAATATCTTCCTTTGTTTAAAGATAAGAAAGGAGATGATGCTACTATACATTTGTTAAGGTTTCATATTCACATACAAAGGTTTAAAATTAAATTTTGAAATATTTTCTTATGAAAATGTTTGTGGCAAGTTTAGAAGAGAAAGCTAGGTCTTTGTATGAATATCTACTAGCTGCAAGTATAAGTTCTTTGAAGTGTATTCATGTTGTGTTTTGTGACAAGTATAAAGAAGATTATCCCTCTTTTTCACTAGTTCAAGATTGTTTTGATAATTTTCAAATTTTTATTGAATATATGGAGGATTACTATGATGATGATCTGTTTATGAATGATGAAATATTGGAAGCTTTTGAAGAAAGACCATTTCAGAAAGTATAAGTATTGTTTGAAATGGCTTATCATCATGAAGAAAGAAATGATATATGTTGTATAGAATTTCATGAAGTTTCACCACAGGAAATATTCCTAGCTGCACAAGGACAAGCTGATCAGCAGATGGTTAAGGAAGAAATTCAGCCTCCTGAACCTGATCTAGTAGAGGACATCAGTGAAAACCTAAAGTAGTCGAATGATCAAGATGAAAAATTAGCAGAGCTTGATGACCTATATTCACAATATCATCTTCAACCAACAGTGTTTTATTCATAGATTGAACACCAATATAGTTTTCCTAATGAAAGCTAAGAAAGTTTTCCAAAAGAATACCAATCAGTTTTGTTGATTGATGATCACTCAAACTCTATTTCTAAGTTTGCATACCCTGAAGAATATCACAAAATTTCCCTATCATTATGATCTTCTTGGGATGTTGACAAAGCTACACAAAATATTGATATTATAGTTGATGACCCTTTGTCCGAGATGATTGAGAATTTGCAGCTCTCTGGCAAGATTCTCTATGATAAAGGAAATAACAAAGAGCACACAGAACAATTGATTATAATGGACAACGAGGAAAAACTAGTGTCTTCCTTTCCATTTGAATATAGTCAGTGCCAACAAAGAAGCAAAGAAAGCTGGGATGAGGTATGTTTTTATGTCACCAAATATCTGAAGGATCTCATGTTGCATGTTTACCTAGATCCTTTGAGTAGAGTATTACAGTCATCAGTGAAATAAGAATTCACCAGGTTGATAAATAGAGTTATTAAATTTAGTGGAAGAGTCAAGTTTCCATGTTATGAAGCTATTTTTCGATCTACAAAAATGGGATGCCAGTATCAGTTAAGCACTCATTTGCTTGACTAGTTGCATTGGAAGTTTGATTATTACTTAATGTGGTAATCCTTGATAAGGTTAGAGTAAATATGATGCTAATAATTTTTCAAGATAAGCATATTTTATCTTTCAAATTCTGTTTCTACATTCAGGTTTTCAAGATGAAGCAGTGTAGTTTCAGTTTATATTTATAAGATGCAAATAAAATTGATATGAAAGCATGTGGTTGCAGTCATTGAATTTCAGAACAGATCGAGAAACAGGTTGTGGGATCAGGCCAATAGATAAGGCACTGGGTTATGAAACTGAACATCTGGGATTCTTGACACCTCCTCCGGAGCTGCCATCCCTAGCTGGAGCCACTGTTAGTATCCTATAATATATAGTATCTCAAGGCGACTGATTATGTTTCTTCATATTTTTCATATTAAAAATAATGTTCCATGATTGTCATTTATTTCCTAGTAGGTACTGCTGGTCAAAAGGACAAAGAATGGTTTCTCTTAGGTTTGGAAATCCCTTTACAGGCGCATGGAAGAAATACTTTGAAAAGAGTTTAGAATTGATCCTAGTTCTAAAACATTGCTAACTACTTCATTTTTCATATAGGCCAAACTAAGCCTAAATACATTATTCAACGCTTATCCATCTCATTAAACCTTCAAAACCATAACATAATCTTTTTAGACTTTATATTACCATCTTCCATATCATATGACATATTTTAAAACATTTGGTGGAATCCTTACCTCCTGCACATTACATTACGCTTATGATATAAGCCTTATACCTTCCATTCATAATTTCATCTCATCATAGAAGCACCATCATCTCTTCGCCCATATTATAGGCTCACTTTGCATCCAAAAGCCAATATAACGTCCCCCCCCCCCTCGAATTTTACTGTTTCGGGGGGTCCGAAATGAATGGTTTTTGTCACCATACCTACACCCACGTGTAAATAAGAAGTTAATCCACACCCCCCTCACAATACTGCTAACCAGATATGCCCCCCTGTGAAATCTAGTTTCAGGTTTTTTGGAGGAAAAATGCAGTGCTGGTGAATTTGATCGAAATTGAAATTAGACTCCTCCTTGATTTCTTCATGGCAGGGAGTGTTGAACAATGAAGAACCAGCTCCCAAGTAACCCGCAAGGTGTTTGAATCCTCACGTGTGGAGGCTCAAGGTTGTCGAAAGAGTGGGTGTGGGTGTAAACAATATGGATGGTCCATCTGTCAAAAGTGTCACTACAGCCACAAAGACAATTTAGCATAAAAATCTTCAAATGCATAGAAAACCAAGGCGTGTTGACCTATACTATTTTAGTTGGTGCATTCGAGCAGTGGAATTAAGGAAAGGAGATGGAAATAGTCTGTGAAGCGATCCTATTCCATCACGAAGACATGGGAATCTCGTGGGAGATTGCAAAGAATACCTGAACCATAAATTCACTTCCAATGCAAAAGTATAATTTAGACAATTCATGAACTTGCTTCTGGCTTTGGTTTCTGCCAAGGAATGTGGGGGAGCTATCAAGAATATAGAACGAGGGGTGAATGATTATATATGAGAATGGAAATCAAGTCCTCCCCCTGTCAAGACATGTGTCAATGGCAAGAATTAATACAAAGGTGCCGACAGATTTCTCCATATAATCAAGTTTTCCTTCCATAGAAATATAAGATGTACATAATGTATTAAAGTCATTGCAGGGAAATGGATAGAAACTACTTGTTATTGGGGAAGCTATGGCTTTAGCGTGTAGGCTTAAAAGAGGGGTACTGAGTAAGGCATTAATATTTGAAGTAGAAATAAGGCTAGGGAAATTCGTGAAGAGAAACAAAAACACTGGGGATTATTATGTTACGGTTATGGATGGACTGAGTTCGAGCCTATGGGAGGTTTGCAATACTTCTGGCCAGCGATATCAACTATGATGGTAGTGTTATGATTATACTTTTGCTAGAGGGAGATCCACACATGACCCTTTTCATTGGAAGTTCAAGGGTTGCTAAGAAACTTGCTGTTGATTTGAAAGGGCATGTGAAATTAGAAGATGCAGGATTTTATTAGAAAATTCTTGGCTCTGATGTTCAGGAGGTTGATTATGTTGCATGGGTTTGTGGCGAGGATGATTATGCATGTAGTGGGAAAAAAAGTTCCGCGCAATCAATTCTATTCGTTCATGAGAATTGGAACTCTGCCAATCTTGTACCCAATTTGAAAGATCTTGTTGAGAGGAGGAAATTAGAAGAATTAGCTATCGGCCTTGTTATCACTATTAGAATAGTAATGGAGAAAATGTCAAGGCTTCTTCATAAGTGTGGAATGCCTCTTGGAGATGTATATTTTTTCAAATAAGATGGTGGCCTAAATTTATGTGAATTTGTTTCCATATTGTAGAAAATGTCCACTTTCTGGAATCCCCGCCAAAATATTGGTTTGAAAATTGCTACACGTATATATTATCTTAATGCAGAGGCTCCAATCAGAACATTGGACATGCGAGCAGTAGCAAAGAATTTTTCCCCTGTTTGTGTTGATGCCCGTGATCTTATATAAACTGGCAAACTTCAGTTAGCAGAGGGAAAACTTAATGAGGATTTGATCTCCAAAGCATTTGCAATTCTCCAACAAGTTTATGGTCCTATGCATCGAGAGGTGGAAAATTGTTGCCAATATCTTGCAATGAATCGCCGTTGGGACAATGCGGACCCAGATGAAGATGAGAAATGGAGTACATACTTAGAAGACTGGAAATATGGTTGTGTTTAAGTTGCAGATACATTTTCAGATATTTTACAACAGGCATGGCTTTCTCATATACAGGAAGGGATTGTTTATGAGAATGAAAACATAAGGGATGCACTAGTAATCTAATTTATACAGGAATCATATTCATGTTTCAAGAAACTAAAGAATAGGGGAAGCTATGGCTTTAGCGTGTATGCTTAAAAGAGGGGTATTCAGTAAGGCGTTAATAATTGAAATAGCAAGAAGGCTAGGGAAATTCGTGAAGAGAAACAACAACACTGGGGATTATTATGTTACGATTATGGATGGAATGAGTTCGAGCCTATGGGAGGTTTGCAATACTTCTGGCTAGCGATGTTGACTGTGATGGTAGTGTTACGATTAGAATTTTTCTAGAGGGAGATCCACGCATGACCCTTTTCACCGAAAGTCCAAGGGTTGCTGAGAAACTTGCTGTTGATCTGAAAGGGCATGTGAAATTAGAAGATGCAGGATTTTACTAGAAATTTCTTGGCTCTGATGTTCAGGAGGTTGATTATATTGCATGGGTTTGCGGCCAGGATGCTTATGCATGTAGTGGGAAAAAAATTTCTGCACAATCAATTCTATTCGTTCATTAGAATTGGAATTCTGTCAATCTTCTACCCAATTTGAAAGATCTTGCTGAGAGAGGGAAATTAGAAGATTTAGCTATCGGCCCTGTTCTCACTATTAGCATAGTAATGGAGAAAATGTTAAGGCTTATTCATCAGTGTGGAATGCCTCTTGGAGATGTAGATTTTGTCAACTGAGATGGTGGCATAAATTTCTGTTGAAGTTTCTTCCATATTGTAGAAAATGTCCACTTTTTGCAATCCCTGCCAAAATCTTGGTTTGACAATTGCTACACGTATATATGATCTTGATGCGGAGGCTCCGGTCAGAACATTGGACATGCGAGAAGTAGCAAAGAATTTTTCCCCTGTTTGTGTTGATGCCCGTGATCTTATAGAAACTGGGAAACTTTAGTTAGCAGAGGGAAAACTTAATGAGGAGTTGATCTCCGAAGCATTTGCAATTCTCCAACAAGTTTCTAGTCTTATACATCGAAAGGTGGAAAATTGTTGCCAATATATTGCAATGACTCACCGTT
Organism: Pinus albicaulis; assembly: GCA_034641835.2. Classification (NCBI taxonomy): domain Eukaryota; kingdom Viridiplantae; phylum Streptophyta; class Pinopsida; order Pinales; family Pinaceae; genus Pinus; species Pinus albicaulis. Next base: position 69,861,375 of record MU968411.1, read on the forward strand.
GGGACAATGCGGAACCAGATGAAGATGAGAAATGGAGTACATACTTAGAAGACTGGAAATATGGTTGTGTTTCAGTTGCAGATACATTTTCATATATTTTACAATAGGCATGGCTTTCTCATATACAGGAAGGGATTGTTTATGAGAATGAAAACATAAGGGATGCGCTAGTAATCTAATTTACATAGGCATCATATTCATGTTTCAAGAAACTAAAGAATAGGGTAAGCTATGGCTTTATTGTGTATGCTTAAAAGAGGGGTACTGAGTAAGGCATTAATAATTGAAATAACAAGAAGGCTAGGAAAATTCGTGAAGAGAAACAACAACGCTGGGGATTATTATGTTACCATTATGGATGGGCTGAGTTCGAGCCTATAGGAGGTTTGCAATACTTCTGGCCAGCGATGTCGACTGTGATGGTAGCATTATGAATATAATTTTTCTAGAGGGAGATCGACACATGAAACTTTTCGCCGGAAGTTCAACGGTTGCTGAGAAACTTGTTGTTGATATGAAAGGGTGCGTGAAATTAGAAGATGCAGGATTTGATTGGAAAATTCTTGGCCCTGATGTTCACTAGGTTGATTATGTTGCATGGGTTTGCGACCAGGATGCTTATGCATGCAGTGGGAAAAAAATTTCTGCGTAATCAATTATATTCGTTCATGAGAATTGGAACTCTACCAATCTTGTACCCAAGTTGAAATCTCTTGTTGAGAGAAGGAAATTAGAAGATTTAACACTTGGCCCTGTTCTCACTATTAGCATAGTAATGGAGAAATTTTTAAGGATTATTCATCAGTGTGGAATGCCTCTTGGAGATGTAGATTTTTTCAACTGAGATGGTGGCATAAATTGTTGTTGAATTTGTTTCCATATTGTAGAAAATGTCCACTTTCCACAATCCCCGCCAAAATATTGGTTTGAAAATTTCTACACGTATATATGATCTTGATGCGGAGGCTTTGGTCAGAACATTGGACATGCAAGTAGTAGCATAGCATTTTTACCCCGTTTGTGCTGATGCCTGTGATCTTATAGAAACAGGGAAACTTAAATTAGCATAGGGAAAAAATAATGAGGAGTTGCTCTCTGAAGCATTTGCAATTCTCCAACAGGTTTCTGGTCCTATGCATCGAGAGGTGGCAAATTTAGGAATTTGGCTTCTGTGATCCATAAATTGTGTATAAAAAATTTCGATGAAAATCACATGTAAGAAAATTTTTGCCAACACATTTTGAACTAGCCGGTGTGGTTCATCGTTAGGACAAGATGAGAATTTTGATCAAGACACCTAATTAAATAGATAAGGAAAGCTCCAACTAGCCATTGTATAATAACAGCTAGTTTGACTAGAATAAGAAATTAAATTAAATTTCATCATATTATATTATATTTTAATTTTAATTTTTTATTTAAATATAATTTAATATTAATGCTTTTTAATAAATTTAATATTAATACTTTTTTAATATAATTTAATATTTTTATTATTTTAATACTTTGAATTATATGTTATATAATTAAAATTCACATATATATATATAAATAAAAAAATAAATAAAAATAAAAATAATAATAAAATAATAATAATAATAGTAATTATAAATAAATAAATAATAATAATAATAATAAATATAAAAATATATAAATAAATAAACTTCCTATTTAATTTACTCAATAGGTTTTTACTATTTTAAATCATAATATAATAAGGATGATACTAATAAAAAAAATCATAATGATAATAATCATAATAATAAACCAAAAGGAACAGACAGGGAGAAAGAAACCGGGAGCGAGAGGTGAGGTGGCAAATTGTTGACAATATCTTGCAATGACTCACCATTGGGACAATATGGAACTAGATGAAGATGATAAATGGATTACATACTTATAAAACTGGAAATATGGTTGTGTTTCAGTTGCAGATACATTTTCAGATATTTTACAACAGACATGACTTTCTCATATACATGATGGGATTATTTATGAGAATGAAAACATAAGGGATGCGCTAGTAATCTAATTTGCACAGGCATCGTATTTTCGTTTCAAGAAACTGAATAATAGGTCTGTTCAACTTAGGAAACCACTTCTCCTAGTTATTGCAGCATGCTATGCATGTTTCCCCAAGCTCAATGTAGAAGGTTTTGTTAGAAGAAAATAAGGGAATGAATCATGGTAATGGATTTTTAATTCCAACAAGAGAAGCCAAGTGGTAGCATTCAAGGATTCAAAGGCATAGGTGGTAGAGTTACAGGCACCAAATCAACAGCTACAGGGTATCAAACAGCAGTATTAGAAGTGTAAGAGGGACAAATGGCATATTCGATGCAGTAATCTTCAGCTAGTAGATCAAAATCCCAAACACAAATTCATTAACGAAAAATCAAATTGCATATTTTTAGAGAGATAATACAGATTTGGAAAATCAGATTCCAAATTTTTAGATAAATTGTTGCCGGTGATTTCCAGAATTAAAGCCAACCTCAGGTGGCGGTCTATGACAAATGGCAGCCTTAGGGATTCCATATCTAAAGAGATTTGACCAACATACCTTCACAGCTAGAGACATTTTACAATATGATTTGTTTTTGGATATTAATTAGTTTTAAATTTCTTAGAAGTTATTTTTATTCTAAGAAGCTAGTAGGAGTTTAGGCATGAATTTGTATTTAAGCAAGCTTGGTAAGTCAAAAAAAGAAAAAAAGGGTTGTTAGACTTGAAGGGAGGAAACTATTGTAAAATGTTCAGCTGGCTGTAAGCATATTTTCTTGAATGAATGAAAGGACATTTATGTTTTCTAGATTCTTGTGTTATGTTTTAATGGTGAAGTTCCTCTTGATCCAATCTGCTCTCTTTTATTTCTCCATTTCTTTATCTCTTTATTGTTCATAAGAAATTTTTGTTCGGGATTTGACAATTAGGACACCCTGCTCAGAATTTACACAATATCTATGTTTTCTTTTGAAATTCAAATGTAGAATTCAGATAATGTCTTCTCTACATTTATATGGAACCCTAAATATTTCTTCTTTTTCACTCACTAGTTGTTAATATCCATTGACATGAATATCTTGCCTGGTTACTCATGATCTCATTAATTCATTCATTTAAATCTGCTTTGACATGTTTGATTCCATTAGCCCAATGGCCCTCTTCTGTTGTCTCAACCACAAATTTCAAACAAACCCCTCTTCCTTAATAACTAGCCTAAAATGCCAAATAAACAAAGCTACATCTAACAGAGAGATCCCTCTCTAAGTCTAGGAGGGATAGATCCTAGGCTTGAAGCGGTTTTGATGTTGGCCTCTGGGATTCGGTCCTTTCAACCTCGAAATTACAGAACGCTAACACAACCTACCCTATATCTAGTAGTATGGAGTTAGAGATAATATGACATGTGAATTTTAATAAGTGGAAGGAGGTTGTTTCTCCCACATGTATAGACAAGACAATAGAATGTAAGGATGGGGGGAGGGAGTATTCAAGCCCTTATACCCACCAAAAGTGGGCAACCCATAGGAGAAAAATTTCTCCTCATTCGATAGCCAACTAGTTAGTAGACCCATTTTGTTCAACCCGTAATGATTATGGCATAGCTTTCCACCCATTGCTATGGTAAGATATATCTCCCATATAAAATTCTTCTTGATGGAAGGTGAGTCATCTCTTGGCAAGTACTCTAACCATTCTTGCAATCATGAAATATCATTTATGTTATGGGCATATTGATATGGATCAGAGAGAAAACTGGATGATTGAACAATATTGATTGTGTTCTTGTTCCCACACTTCACTTGGGAGGTTAGTCTTTGACTTTAGTCTAGTGGGACCTCATGTACGACCTTAGGGCTTAGTAAGGGAACTACTATGGAGGAACTAACTGATATAGTGTGTACATTATTATCCATACCACTTTCCATCTATCCCTATTGTATATCTCCATTGTTCAGGGTGGTAGCCATTGTGATTGGAACCTTATATCAATATCCTTGAATTGGGGCATGGAAACATGGTCCTGAAGGTTAATTTAGTTGAAAGAAAATTAATCATGTAAATCCAAAATGAAATAAAATGTACAATGCAAGTGATGGTTGGGACATTGTTTGGCATGTGGGAAAAATGCTAAAATAAGCTTTAGCCCCCTCATTAGCCATCGCCTAGTTCCTCAAATATTCAATGCTTCATATAAATAAAGGAACTCTTAAATTTACCAACCACACTGAGTGAGAAACTAATACATCTTAAAGGGGTATTGGAAAAGCATAAAGCAAGATCGGGCTCCTAATCTATGCACCGCATAGAGGCAAATCATGAAAGTAAAATATGCACCAAAGGGGTGGAAAAATAAGGATGAGGAAAGGGGAAACTCATTCCACCATGATTTATCCTTCCGTATATCATTATACTCAAGATTTTGGATTCCCATTATTTGGTCTCATGGTTGTGGTACGATCCTTGAAGTCTCACATGCAAATATTCTTAGAGTGATACCACACAATTTATCCATGACTAGCCTTATCTTGTAGGGCTTGGAGGCAGTCACCTTGGAGTGCTTATTACCTTTTTATTTAGCATAATTATCATATTTAGATTTTAACCACACACTTTTTACATCATCTATGTCATCCATTTCCATCATATGTGTCCATATAATTCAACATTATGGGGAATGGTGTTCAATGGTTCCTTGGGTGATTCTTTATTAATCACCATTTTGTCTAGATAAACCTTTCTTCAATTAAGTGAGCCTCATATTTATCATTTATTCCTACTTTCACTCAATAGCTACAATGAATAGCTACCCATTCACTCAATGATATGGATTTACCTTCATAAGGAAACTTATTTTATGTTTATTTTTATTTTTATTTTGGTTGTACATGAATATTTGATCAGGGATATTTTATGGGACCCATTTTAGAGTGGAATTCTCTCTTATATTCTTCCCTATGCTTCATTTAAGGTAGGATGATGCGAATTTGATTCTCTTATATTGTGTAGTTTAAAATTTTCTACCTTGAGTCCTTATGTGGTCTTTGATGACATTTCCAAACTTGGGTTTACTAGGTCTCTTTAAATTTTTTACCATACTTCCTATTTAGATATTTTAACATTTAGAAGCCTCGTCGCTCTTTTGATGGTTGATGGTCAGTTGCTTCTCTTTGAAAATTTTGTTTTAGTTCCTAAATAGTGCCTACATTTCTATAACATTCAATTGGTTGTGATAATTTGGTCACCGTTTTTGTACTTTTGTAATAAATCCCCTTATGCTTTAGAATTTAACAATTATGTTCAAGGATACATGGCCCTCCTCTTAATATTTTTGGTTATTTCTTGATTGGATCTTTCAACCTTGGAAAATATTCTTCACTTTTAACTCCAAGGCCTTTATTACATTGGTTGTTTTCTATTTTGGGGAAGAGTTTCTTCCTAGGGGTATTTTTCCTTTTCTTTCACTTATGAGAGTTTATTTTGTACCATGGTGCCTTGCAAAACCTCAATGCCATGACCCATTTTTTTTTTTACTCCATATATTTAAGCTTAAATAGGTGTTATTGTAGGTTGATTATGGTTAAAATTACCTAGAGTAATTTTTTTTTAATTATTATTGGAGCTGCATGTGAGGTATGGCTTCTCGCACATAGGGTTTTATTCTTTTGCATTTCCACATGTTTTCATCTTATGGATCCACTGTGTAAGATTCTGGGGGTTGTGATCCCCTATTACACAAATATCATAAGTGGAGACAACTCAACATAAGGCTCAACCGTTGTGGCACCTCATCTCTCACCACCAAAAAATAATGGTTTCATTGAAACATATCTATCTAGAAAATACAAAGCTCTAATGGGTGTCTACAAGAAAATTTTAAATTAGTGTAAATGTTTACCCAAAGTGATGAAGGATCCCAAATTTAAAGTCAAATCCAATGCTTTGGATAATTTCATTCAATATATGAAATAGCACAAGTTGATTTGCAATTTCATAGGCAAGTGGCCGATGGAAAAATCCCTAATCACCTAGATTCAAAATAAATTGAAACCAAAAGGGAAGGTTGACCTTGACTTAGGTGCGAAGGGATTATTTACAATCATCTTTAGAAGTTTAGAATACTAAAATAGGGTTTTTGAGAATTAACCTTACTTCTTTAACAATGCATTCCTTTATATGTGCTTCTTGAAAGAAAGATACAACCTTGAAAAGGAGGAATTTCTAGCAACACCTATGTGGGTCAGGATTTTTTCACTACCATAGGAGTTTTGGAACGAATAAGTACTAGAAAGAATTGGTAACACAATAAGGACTTTTGTCAAAATATCTAAAGCAACCAAGCGATTTGGATACACCTCATATGATGGAATCTTCATTTAAATTATTATTTCAAAACTTATTCATATCTCCATATACATCTAATACCATGATGAAGTGAAAAATTAGTGTCTAGAATATGATCATGTTCCATTTATATGTAGAAGATGTCATGGATATGAACATTCATCATTTTCCTATGAATCAAAATGATGACCGTGAATATTAGAATAGAAAAAAGGATGATAATGGATTTCAAAAGGTTTTGTCTCATCGACAAAATTTGTGCCAACAAGATGCTTCATTCCCTAAGGAAAATAAGTAATCCAAAAACAAATTTATTCTCTAGAAGATGACATAGAAATGGATGATAATCAAACATAGGAAACAATTCAAAGGACCTCAACTCTGAAAAAAATTGACTAAGAGGAAGGCGTTAGAAACTAGCTCAAAAGAGCCACCAATAGGTAATCTAGAAGAGGTAGTAATTATCCTGGTAGAAACCGAAAGAAACCTAGAAGAAATCTATGTAGAGGAAGGAACCTTGGTGAACATGGAAGAAGAATTGAGAGGAAAGGACTTATAGATGGTTCCAGATTTTTTTTTTTCAAATGTTGCATTAAAATTACTTAAATGTGGATACTTGGGAGGGATCCATCTATCAAGGTTTAGGCTCCTCAAGTATTGGAATCCAAGCACACAACTTAAAGGAGTCCTCTCAGAATTACGAGGAGGGAAATAAAAAAGAAATAAAATAAAACAAAAATATCCTTCAAGAAGCAGGGGAAATGTTGGCTAACAAAAATATCCTTCAAGAAGCAGGGGAAATGTTGGCTAACAAAAATATCCTTCAAGAAGCAGGGGAAATGTTGGCTAACTTAAGTAAGGTGATTCTCATGATGGTGGTCTTCACCTTCGTTCCCAATCCTTCTCATTGAAGTTAATCACTTGGAATATAAGGGGTCTCAACTATAAGGGAAATCATAAGTTCTTAAAAGATAGAATCTATAGGGAAAATCATACAGTAATAATGCTACAAGAAACTAAATGCTCAAGTGATTACCTAACTAAATTAGCCAACAAATGCTAGGATGGATATGCCTCAGTTTATTTAGATGCAGTGGGGAAATCTATAGGTCTAGCTATGATTTGTGTTAACACCAAAAAATCATGCAATGAAAAAGACATTAGAGATTTTTCAACAAAAGGTACAAATCAATATTTTCTGGCCAAAGACATCATGGAAATAATAAAAAATTAAAATTTCCTCAGGTCATAAGAGGAATTTTTTAATCGTGCACCAGAATAAAGACGGAAATGCACAACTGAATGGATTTTTCTTCGAAAGTCACATTGTCGAAGGAAGGGCGAACTCAACATTCCGAGACTAGTTCCCACACTTAGGGAGGGAATTCCCTGACATGGCCAGTCAAGGAAAACCGAGTTGAGTTCGCCCTGAAGATATGAAACCCCCAATGGAATCATCTTGTCCTACACTTGGGTCACTATTACTCTTGAACCAAGGGAAGGAAGATGGGTTCAAAATTTTCTATATAAATAAGACATGGGAATAGAAAAACATGAGACATTGTTAAGCTAGCCAAATTATTATCATAACAACACCACATTTCATTGTTGAAGCAAAGGAACTGAGAGAACTGGCATGTCGGCCATATTGCTTCTAATAAATCCAACATCTTAGTGAGAGTAGAATAGTCCACCATTGGAGAGTCTTCACACTTCTTTTGAAAGTGAGGAGAAGCTTGCAAATAGACTGAGGAAAGGGACCTCCTTGCTGAGGATATTTGAGCACCATAGCTCAAAGGATTCTCTGCAAGTGTTTTTAACATTCTATTGTATTCTTCTACCACCAGCAGTCAATAAAGGGAGTATTTTTAAATTATTGTGTTGACTTGTTGCTCCGTTGAATATTGTTTGTATTTGTCTCTTTTGCTTAAGTTCATGTTTGTAGATGCATTTCTTTCATTATTTGCAATGCTTTGTTTTGTTTAATTCTGCCAACTAACAACACCAATTATCTATGTGATCCTTTTTAGGGAACAACCAACTATTAAGGTGGTGTTCTTTGGTACTCTATTTTCACAAAAATACTAACATATAATTGGTGACTACACTGGTTTCTTTTCTTTTTTTTTTTCTAACGGTTGTTTTGCGGGACCTCCTCTCTACATAACCACGCTACAAGGTGCTAAATACCTCTCTAGAATTTTTGTAAGACCCCTTGGACCTGTTCTGATCCATAGACTATGATTTTTCATTCTTTGTTCTCGCCCGCGTGGCTTTTTCTCTAACATATGCGTCGTAACACGTCTGTGTTGGAAAAACTTGTGTGGTCACCAGAAATCAAGAAAAAGCCTTGTATTTTCATTTTTCAGGTGATTGGCAGCCTTTAGTGAATTTCCTTCACCTTTAAATTGTTTTATTCTCTATTCAGTTTTTCTGATTAATGTGCTAACCATAATTAGTGGAGAAATTATAGTGTTTTATCATTTTTAATATTTGGAAGAGCACACGTAGCTTAATTAGGGAGAAGCGTAACTGGCCAAATTCGACACATGTTTTTCAAACTATTTTGCTAAAGTTTCTGCAAATCACATAGTTTAATTAGTAAAGGAGTAAGTGGGCCATCATCGAAAAATATTTCTACCAAAAAATATATTTTTCTTTTCATTCGTTTTGGGACTAGGGCCAATTGTTAGTATAGAAAGAAAGTAATGTTTTCTTCCCTTGTGCCTTTTAGGTGAACCTGGGTTTCCATATGAATTCTTTCTCAAAGCATTTGGATTCCCCATTTTCCTTTAGTTCCACATACTGTAATGAGGAGTGTAAGTGGCCCATTATCTACACATAATTTCTCTTTTCATGCAAGGAACAATCAACACTTAGTGTAATTAGAGGGATACTGTAAAGGATCATCGCATATCCACATCTTATCAGACTTTGTGTGTTCACTTCACCACACACTAAGTAATTGTAAGCTTCGTACAAGAAGGTATCTGAGGCTCGGAGATTTTTATACTTAGCAAATGTTTTCTTACAAATTCACACCCTAAGAAAAGTCAAGAAAATTATTAGCAATCATAGCTTGAACCAACTAACTCTCCCCACAAGGGTCATAAAATAATTAATAGTCCAGGTTAGGCCTATTGGGGGTAGGCATCCCATAAGTCGCCATTGTCTTTTTACATCTATGAAAATACAAGTTGACTTCTAGGGTGCTTAAAATCCTTCAATCATCCCAGAGAAAATAATACCCGAGCATAACATAGACCTAATTCAGTGGGGCTTCGTCTTAGGTCTAGTGCATGTGGTACTCTTTGGGGCTACTTGGCCCATCTAGTGCTCAGTACTGGTAACTAAATACTAAGAAGCTAAATACTTGAATGCTCACGTGGGACGAAGGTACTTTAGTGGCCAAAATATAGGGCATCCTTTCCCTATAGGTGATGGTGCAGGCATCACTTGATCCTCATTTCTATTACCTTGGTTGATTCTTTGATTGTTGGAAGGTGCCACCAGTTATTTTTAGATGTTGCCCCAGGACCCAACAAAAGATATCTACACAAGGCCCAGTTACTTTGAGAGTGGAAAGGAAGATCACATCTACATAGGATTTTTTTTTATCATAAGCAAAAAAACAAAAACCATTTTTTTCTTGATTGATCACATAGCTTAATATAAAATAAAATTACCTTTCCATTTTCGCTTTTTTTAATGTATGTGAATATATTTCATTGATATCAATCTTCTTACCTAAAAAATCACAAATTATTTCACACGTTATTCAGAACCGTAGGGGACCCCATGGCTCCTCGTTGATCTAGATGTTTTTTAAACCTCCCCCCATTATCGCGAGGGGTGCCAAGCCCCTCGCCATTTAGGCGTAGAGGACGTCACACCACTACCATTATAAGATCTTCCTTTTTCGGGGAAACTTTACTTGGGACCCCTCCCTGAAAAAATACACCTTTCACAACTCCACGAGGGTCACCAATCGCTACCCCTTTGGGGATCCCACATACCACTCCTTCAGATTTCCCTAGGAGCACCCGCCAGGGTAGTCTTCCTTCGGCCTCCCCACAAAGGACCCCTTTGCATATAGTTGTTTAAAATAATTTATCGATGGAGGATAACTCACAAATACATTTATTAGCACATTTAAATCTACCATATTTAAGTAAGCTAACGAATGACACAATTACGCATGGCCTTAATTGGCCATATATGCCCACCAAGATCCCTTCAGACATTCCAAAATTTGAAGGAAAGCAAGGGGAAGACACAGGAAATCATGCCATGAATTTTCATCGGTGGTGTTCGTTAAATAGTATCACATATGTTATTATTTGGCTACGACTATTTCAACGCCCCCTTACAAGGACCACGCGAAATGGTATGTTGATCAGCCTTCTGCGTCACATGGAATATTTAGTTCTCTAGATACAACATTCCTCACATTCTTCCAGCTCTTGATTCAACACGACTCAGGATGGGAAATTCTCACCCAATTCAAACAAAAACCTGCCGTACACATATCATATCATATCCATGAATGGTGGAATTGTCGTAGCTTGTGTAAATCCAATTTTGAAGATAGAGTCATCTTGGAATTATTTTTGAGATCTATCACATCAGAAATTTCAAAATATGTGGCAGATTCATCCCCACGCAATGAAGATAAATCCATTAGCAAATCTCACTAGCTAGAGCTTATATACATCCAGTCTGGATATATCTATCACATTCTTCCATACACCCTGCACCTCCAAAATTATAAAGTGAAACCTGGCTCATATAATGTTGTTGATGGATTGATAGGGTACTTAACCCAAAATAAACTCAAAAAGACCTACCAATATCTTAGTTATTTGTTTAGTATTCAATCATTCGATACTATGCAAAACGAACCACATACATGATACTACCCTAATCAGCCTGCACCATTGCAAAATGCGGCTAAGAGGGTTAAACAATATCATCCCCCATAGGGAAGACCATACCCTCCCCCTCAAGGGAACCAATACTCATATATGAACATGACTGTAAGATCCTCATCCTAGAATCTGTATGAAAATAAGGGATAAGGAAACCAATACTCTCCTTTCCCCACAAAACAACAAAATATCTCGCTAGTGCAAAATAGCACAAGGGTTAATTTAGTACAACCTTGTCAGGCTCAAAAGAAAACTTCATTTGAATAAGGGAATACAAACAATCCCCATAATTTTTCTAAGAAAAACAAATAGAAAACCAAAGGGAGGTCCTGAATAGGAGAGAAACAATCAGCAAAACCCCAACCGAAATCAGAACCAGGAAAAAAACAACAACAAATGTCAACAAAAAAACAAGACCACTAGTATATAGATGAATCATTCTTGTGCCATATGTGGGGAATACGGTCATTATACCCAACACTGTCCTCAACTCCCTAAGTTGAAAATAATTCAGGATAATAGGGGACAAGGAGGGAAAAACTAGATAGCTGCAGTAATGCAGGAACCTTCCCCCCATTAGTGAGTGGTTAATACTCAACAAGATAAACCACCCCAACAAAAAAATCTTGGAGGGAACACTCATAACAACTCTAATCATTCTATTTACATGACAGGATAAGATATTATCCCGCACACGCGAAGTAGAAATTATGAATCTCCCCAAGAGACCAACCCATCTACCTCAAGCACAAATGTGCCTATAGCACCGTTGACCATTCCTCGGTTGCCTATAGAGCCTATGCCAAAAATGGTAAAAAGTCCCTTGAGGTGCACAAGACATAATTCAAAGGTTTCTCATAGCTACAACATAGTCGATGACTTGGATCAATCTCCTTGAAATATGTCAGCATTATAAGTCCTGCAATCTTTCCCAGCTCAACGGAAAGCCCTACTTTCCGCATTAGGCACAATCGACTCTTTTGATTCTTGCTTAATGTTTATTTACCTAGATAAAGTGAGCCCCAAAACCCTTCTCTAGTTGCCTTTCAAATCCCAAATTCAATCCAAAACATCACCATTCATCATTGCGTCATGGACGAAGGAGTGTCCACATGTATCTGTCAAAAATGGTTTGGAAATTTTTTGGATCTCTGGAACTCAAACCATATAAGATTATTCTTACAACATATGATGGGTGCCCTTCTACCCCTGTAGGTCTATTTCAAGATGTACTAGTACATATCACCGGCAAGAGTGTGCTCATTGACATTGAAGTCTTAGATGCATAGTTGGATTATAACATCCTTCTTCGACGGAGTTATATGTATGCAATGATTTTTGTATCATCCTAAGTATTCAGAGTCATGATGTTTCCCCATGAAGGGAAAGTCGTTACTATCGACCAACTCACATATTTCTCGTGAGCCCTAGTATTATACGAAGAGTTTTGCAACTCCCAACGACTACTCAACTTTACTTTATCAAACCAGGGTTCATACAAACTTGGAGGTGACAGTGCTATATGCACAACATGTGTGCTCTACTTGTGCCATCCTCACCTTACTTTTACAATGAGGTGCTAGTAACTAGGGTTACTCTAGGAAAGGAAGTATTTCAGACTTTTAAATGAAATCTAAGACTGGAAATAGATCATAACCATTACTCTATTAAAAGGGAAATAAACTACTCTAGATCACACTGATTCATCTAACTATTGTCTTATTTTGCAAGAAATAAAGATTCACACTTATGCTAAGGCAATAAAATGAAATTATAATAAGTGGTATCCATATTCTATATTATTGAATTGAATTACAGAAAAGGAAACTAATCTAGACAACACATGTTGAATCAATGACTAGCTAAGTCCTATCTAAATTATGCTTAACTAATGTGTTTAATGATGCATCTTGTAATGGAATAATCACACTTTAAAATGGCTCAGTTTTGCAGCAAAATAAGGAGGTTCTTAGGTGGTCTAAGAGGGTTCCTATACCAAATATTTAGGGCTAAAGGTCTATTAGTGGCTTGGATAGGCTCAGGTGAGGTGGAAGAATGATTTTGGACTGAAAGACATGGTGTTTGGTACTACTACAGGAAGTTTTTACATGAATTCCTGTAGTGCTACAGGATGTTCTGGAAAGCTACAGAAAAGAGGCTGAGAGGAGTTGGAGGCTACAAATGATGAGAAGAAGGTTAGGTTAGGTGGGGGAAAGGTGGATCCTAGTATATGAATGATATCTAACTCCTTGGCCAAGCTCAGATATCTTCAAAATTATTTTCATGCACCCACAATGTTGCTCTCGGTGATGTAATGGTGACCTCAAAAAAAATGTTGTACATGACTTGGATGGAAGGTATCTGATGAAGGTGAAGACTCAAGATGATGGCGCTAAAGGGGTCCTTCTTTGCTGCTCTATCCAAACCTACAATCAAGACATTTGTTCATGCATTCATCATTAACAAAATTATCATAAAAATGGTGGAAAATATGAGTTGAATATAGATAAATCTACTTATGCAATTGAAACAGAAATATACCTCTAAACCTACAACATGTTCATGATAAGAAAAGTAAAAACCATCTAACTTTTCCAAGAAATAATAAACTGAAAAGATATGTTGTCTGTGGTGGAATGCATTCTTTCACAAGATCCAATGGAAGATGTGAGAGAGGGAGGCTTAGCACATAGTTTTAATGTTTTATATGCTACCAAACAGGTAATGAAAGTATCAACTACTGAAAAATAAAATAAAGGCACATGTACATAAGAGAGATTGACGCCAATCGATTGGGCCCTAACCCACAATATCAGCTCTCTGAAATCAACTCAATGGAAAAGAAACCAAATGCTCATATTATTTCATAACCAATCTTTGACATGAATAATGAAAGTCATAAATGTCTAAAATAAAAAATCCAAGAGTGCTCTAGCTGCATCCAAAATTTGAATCCTAGTGAGCTCTTGCTCTAGCCTATTTATGCTAGAGGGTAGTTACCAATAGATCCCTAAAAAGTATATCTTTGTTGCCTTGGAACTCAAGAGAAGTGGAGCTTGGCTCCCTTTGAACATTAACTTTCTTGGCTACCTCTGATTTTGAGTTGTTGGAGGAGAATCTTGTAGAGATATTGGTTGCCTCTAAGGAGTTAAGAAGTTGTTAAGCCTCCCTAAAATTACTCGTTGTCTACTTTGAGCCCTAATTATGCAATATTTCTCAAAGTTGGCCTTATTCCCTTCATTTTCCTGCATTTAAACCATATTAGGCCTCGAATCATGACAACCCTTAATACACCATTATCACTAAGCTAAACATGACAAAATGCAATTAAAAGTGCGAGAGAGAGAGAGAATAATTAAGATAAAATGGTGACATTTAACTCCTTAGAATATACCCAATGACTATTCTCATCATCACACCCCTACCAAATGGTTTCTCATCCTTTGAGAAACTCAACCATATTTCTTGATTTCTTTCAGAGCCCTTATGGCTTCTCTGACATCCCAAGGTATCATGGAAGGAGTCCCTTCAAGTCAGTAAAACCCTGCATTCTTTTCTACCTCTTCCCATTCCTTGTCCTCCTCAGTTTTATCTTTTCTTTCACTTAGTCCAAGTAGAAAGGGTGGACTAAGTTTTAATCCAAGCTACTTGATCTTCATTGTTTTCTTGGCTCTTTTAGACAAGGGTGCTCTTTCTATGGCAGTTCTCAATTTGTCTAGAGTATGATACTCCAGTTTTCTTAGGTTAAGTGGGAGGCCATTCCATCTTCTCTGACATGCCATTATACACTACTCTCCCAATAGTATAGAGATGACATTATAATGTGCATTTGGATGCGCTTGGGTGTTGAGATATATGTATGCAAGGATGGAATCATTGGTTATCATTTGGTGGTTGTTTATGACGCCTCTAGGGATGATTAGCTCTGCCTTGACTTTGAGAGGCTCTTTTCCTTCTCTCTTCATCACCTTTTTGACCTCCTCTGCCCTGGGTTCTTCATTGGCCACCCAAGAGGCTAGGGCCATCAACTACATATCTCCCAACCTAGAGTTAGGGTCCCAGATGTTCCTATCAGTTCGGACAAGATTATGCATGTATAACTATGCCAAGTTGGCCCTATATTCTATATTGGGCTAACTCCATAAATCAATAAATTGCCTATAATTATTGAAAGGAAATGACCCCTGTTGTGCTAAAGTTTTGATTTGGAATTATAGCCACTACTCTTTCAGATAAATGGAATAAGAGTTTGAAGGATGCCTATGAGTTATTTCCTCCATACACAGGTCTCCCATAGTGGTAATTTGTTTGTCTTTCTACTTATATTGGCCATTTAATCTTACATTCTCTGCTTGGGTCTCTTGTAGTTTCTCTTTCAACAATGCCTCCCTAAGTTTGACATCAACCAAATCTCTCCCCATCTCAGTGAATTTCTCTTCCATGATCCCCACATCTTCCACATTCCTAGCTTTGGAAATTTGCATCCATTGGTGGATGTGCCCTCTCTCTTTTTCCAGCTCATAGAATAGCTGGATGGAGAGATTTTGAGGGATCAACCTCCCTCATTCAATTAATGTATAATAGGAGCTTAATTTTGGTTGTGGGATAGGATGTTGAATTGCTGTAATATATTTTGGGACAATTTTTGGAGAGGTTGGATATTCTTTTGGTCCCTCCTCTTTTGTTTCTTGTTTCTAAACTTGGGCATCCTGCCCCTTAACTTTTTCCTCTTTTTCATAACCTTGGGCATCCTTCCCTTCAAATGGTGTCTTTTTATCTTCCTGTAGAAAATTCTGACTTTCCTGTAGCACTGTCTGGGTTTCCTGTTGCATACCCTGTGTTTCCTATAGCTCCTCCTTTCCTTCTCCTTGGAGTTTTGTGGGTGATTTTTATTGTTTTAGGCATGCTAGTCTTGAGGAGTGCCTTCTTGTGTAAGTCATAGGTGTATTTTTGGGTGAAGTGACCTCTTGAATATTTCCCTCCTCCTGCCCTATTTCTCCTTTCTTATTAGGTTACTCCTCAATTGTGATGGGGCTCTTGGTTGGAGTTTTATGCCTCCCCTGTCTCACCCTGGTGCTTTTCCTGGTCTTGAAATACGTGGGGGTCTACCTGTTTCTTTTTTCCTTTCCAGGGGTGATTAGAGTGGCTAAAGTGGTAGCCACTTCCTTTTCTGTGGTCCCTGGTGAAAGGCTAGTTTGCTGAGGGGATATTTTAGTGGTAATCTTGGGGTCTAGGATCTCATCTTATTCTATCTTTCCCTCTTCCTCTTTTTCTTCTCTCTCTTCGGTCTCTTCCTCCTCCTCACTTTTATTCTCTGCACTTACATCTTCTGTGTTTTTTTTGTCTATATCCATTTCCTCCTCTTCCTCTGTCATTTTAGTCCCTTCTTCTCTTGCTTTAATGTTGTTTTCTCCAAGGCTAGAAGAAGGGGCCTCTCCAGGGGTGATGGTATGTTTCCCAATGAAGGCTTCTATGTCCATGTCAATGAAATTTGACCAAGGTACATGGATGTTGATTATGTTTAAAGAATATTCCACTATGAGTTTGATGAGACCATGATGAGATAGGTTTTGATATTTCCTTTCCCTTACCCTGTGGCTCATATCACTGATTGAGTGGAGAAGGAAATATGGGATATGAAACCTATGATCTAAAGATAGATCCCCTTTGGAGCTAATTTCATGCTAAAGTGATATCCATAGAATACACTTAGTCTGCCCTAATAAGAGATATACTTCATGATATGGTAAGCCACCTCATCCCATGGGTAAGGAAGACTCTCCCTTCTTACCCCATTCTTATCTTCAATGTATTCCTCATTGGGAAAGAGGGAAATATTCGTAGAAGTAGTACTAGAGACTCTTCCCTCTCCATTCCATTTAATTCCTAGAGGTAAGGAGGTGACTCTGCTGATGAGCTCAGGGGTTATGGTAATTGCTAGTCCTCTTACCATTGTGGTGGCACTATCATCTGCTTGAGAGTGCAAGGACACTAAAAAATCTTTAAACACTTCATCATCATACCCCTTGAGAAGCTCGAAGAACCCCAACCAATGATGGTTTCTGAAGATGTCTATGATATGAGGATGTAGCCTAATTCTCTCGGTGTCTGTGGGCTCCCTTCTATTGAAGCCTCCCCCCATGTTGTTCATGTGTTAGAGTGGTGGTTGTCTATGTTTTGTTTTCAAAAGCACTGTGATTGGGGCCTCAAAGCTTTTAAATTTCCACAAAATGTGGTTTTCTTATCTTGTATTCCTTTAAAAAAAACCTTTAATTTACTAAATTATGGCTTGACTGTGTGCAAATTACCATGACAATTCTTGCAACTTGATGGGGGTGATGACCACTTACCTATGCAATTATTATGTTTCTGACTTGAATGATGGTGTTGGGGTGCTAATACACCCTGATGGTGCCTTCCATTTCACTCCTAAACCCTTTTTGGCTTCCTTGGAAACTTCCTGTAGAAGTTGCAGAGTTTTCTGTAGCATGGTCTGCATGCAAAACTCGACCATGGATCAAAGTTCCTTGGTATTGTTGGAAATACTGAGAGCGGGGTGAGTCAGTATTTATTTTCAATTGTTAATTATTTCCAGTTATATTCTTCACAGTTAAAGACAAAGAGGTGTATAATAATAATATTAAGGGTTAATAAGAACTTCAATCCCTTTTTTTAATAATAGTATACAATAGATGAGTGAGGGCACCAACCTGTTGCCAGGCAACAACTTGGACTTTGGTGAGGCTTCGACCTCTAGGGCTTTGACACTATCTTCTCAAGGCACCAAACTTGTGTTTAGGAGCTCCTACTCTGAGGACACCAATCGTTTTGTCTCCTTTTAATAGAGAATGTGAATAGTATTTACTTGAACATCCTTGACATAATTCTTCATTATTTAATCACTTCCAAAATTCTTCATTGTCTGATCAGTTCAAAATTATTCAATGTCTACTTGTTCATCACTGCACTTAAATTCCAAAATTCTTCACTGTCTAATCACTTCAAAATTCTTCACTGTTTACTTGTTCATCATTGCACTTCAATTCCAAAATTCTTCACTGTCTACTTGTTCATCACTGCACTTCAATTCCAAAATTCTTCACAGTCCAAAAAGAGAGATTGTCTGAATCATAGAGTCAATGAGGAGATTCGATTTCGATCCAATGAACTGTCTGAGCCAAAGTTAGTAATACTTCTGAGTTCACCGAGCCAAGGTAAGAAGTGTTGCTGCACCAAGTATATGCTTGAATCGCAAATTTGAATGCTTCACAGGTTCAAGCCTCCTAAACTAGATGTGCTTGTTCACAGTTCCAAATCTGAGGGTGATAGTAATGACTATCCTTCCAGCACCGAGAAATAGGAATATTCTCCCACAGATAAAAAATTATGGAATGTGACTGTCCTGAGCTGCAATTTCGAGGTGTAGTGAGATCACAAATACAGATCCAAGTTCCTGAAGTGGAATCACACTTCTGTTCTGAAACTTCTCACAATACTGAGCCCTTGCTATATTGATCCACAATCCTATAGCTTCTGCGGTGCTAGATAAATGGGTTGTTCTTCTCCTTAAGGGTTCACAAGATGTGAACCTGTTCCTTTTTCTGTGCTCTTCCTTCTTCACCAAGTTGCCTGTTCAAAAATGGAGATCCAAAACAAGTATTTATAGTGTTTGTTTTTGTTATGTGTTGAAGGGCCACGTCAATGATATTGAGACCGACATGAGAGACCTAGCACTGGTCGGCTCAAGAACCAGATAAATATCCTTGAATTGAAAAATCTATTTCTCCCAAAATATTTAGAATTTTGGGCCAAGTAAGAGCTCATATGAAAGCTAAAATTATGCTCTAAATGATGGTAAGGTTTCATAGAAATTTTTTGCCTCTAGTTAGTGAAAATATAATTTTTAATGTGACCGGTCATTTGCAGGAGCATAAATAGAGGTAGGACAGAATGTCAGGAGGTTATTTATGGATTGATTATCTATTATAGCCTACTTTATCATAAGGTTATCATGCCATAATGATATGTCTACATGAGTCCTCCATTATCCAGATGATCATCTAATCCTTCAGTATGGTAATTCATCATCATTTACCATCATCATCAATCATCCTATTGTCATCAATGAAAACCTTTCTTAACAATCTCCCCCTTTGTCATTGGATGGAAATATTTTTCTTCTCTCCCCCTTTGAAATCAATGGCAACGGGGTGCCAATGTGCTCCCCCTAACATACTGTATCCCTGACATGTTGCTTGATTTAATGTGATGCAAGAGAAATAACCCCCATATTTTGGCGAAGATACTCAAATGCTTCTCGTGGAAGGGGTTTTGTAAAGATATTCGCAATTTACTCTTTTGTATTGATGTATTCCAACCCGATATTGTGTTCAACAACCTTTCAAGGAGAAAGTGGTATTTGATTGGAATATGTTTGGCCCTTGAGTGCATTACTAGATTCTTTGAAATACTGATGACACTAGTATTGTCACAAAAAATATTAATTGGTCAATGGTTGCTTAGTTTCTATGTTGACATCCTTCAAGGCTTCCTTCATCCATAGAATTTGTGTACAACAATCAGCAACGGCTATATATTTGGCTTCAGCAGTAGAAAGGGATATAGATGATTGCTTTTTGCTGAGCCAAGATACAAGACAATCTCCCATAAAGAATGCATTTCCACTGGTACTTTTTCGATCATCCACACTTCCGGCCAAATCAACATCAGAATAAGCTGTCACAATAAGAGTTGAACTCTTAGGATACCAAAGACCGAAATCAGTCATTCCTTTCAGATATCTGAGAATTATTTTCATAGATGCTAGATGGGATTGTTTAGGATTTGACTAAAATCTTGCTACCATTCCTACTGCTTGCATAATATATGGTCTTGTAGTAGTTAAGTATAGGAGAGATCTAATTATTGACCTGTAAAGAGTTGCATATATGAGAGGGGTATCATCATCTTCTCTTAATTTACAATCTGTGGTGATCGGTGTGCTCATAGGTGCACAATATTCCATTCCATATCTTTTGAGCATGTCTTTAATGTTGAGATTCAACAAGATGACGAGCTTAGTGAAAAGAGTCACCTTCACTAAGTGGGCCCGCAAGCTATTTTTGGCGCAAGTCTATTTTTAGACTATGTCTATTTTTAGACATGTCAATCATATTTCAAAAGTTGCAGGATGCTATTTGTGGATGGTTGATCAAGTTGGAAAAATAGCTGAAATTCTATTTTTAGAATATTGGGTGAAGTCTATTTATAGATCGTGAATTTAAAAATAGATGCATGTCGATTATTATTAGCTCTTAATAATAATTAGAATCTAAACATCAACTTATTCTCTTGGAGCACTTCAGTTCAGTGCACAGATGTGGCATAGCAGCTGACAGAAGGAATTACACTATTCCTAAGGGTTTGTTGGAGCTAATGCATGGAGGACTCAGTTAGAACTCAAGTGGGATAGTTATGACACAGTTGGAAGAAGCAGTTATGGAGTTGTATTCAGTTTAAATCAGTTAGACTCAGTTGAGCTAGTTTTATCTAGTCTAACTGATTGATACACTAGTGAGAGTGGAGTGAATTAATTAGTTAATTAATTCATAAATAATAAATCATTAATCAACTAAACAATACAACAGTTAACTACAGTGCATGGCAGTTTCAGTGGAGACCAGTGGAGAGATAGGTGAAAGGGCAAGATAGACTATCTGTTGTGACTATAGTGATGCATTGATTGCATCCAACACTTAGTGGAGATGCCAATGAGGATTGGTGAAGGTAGGCTAGCAGGTGGCAAAGATCGGTGCATGGATTTGCAAGATTGGGCCTGATTAGTGTATGATGATTGTACTGTACTGATAGCTTGTGATAAGCTTTGTATGCTTGTATGCGATTGTCATATGATCTCCATGTTACATAATATATAGTTGGGGTTTTCAGCTTCAGGATTTCTCGGTTAAAAACTGTGTTATGTGCGATTGAATATTTTTGTTTATGCTTCACATGTGTGTGCAATTAATTTATTCCGCAAAAGATTAACAAGTGGAATAGATTCAGTATCTTGCATAAAGTTAAATAGTGTGAGATCAGGTGGTTCTTGGACATATGCATGCTTAGTGCATATAATTTCTACATGGTATCGAAGCATTGTTGATTGAAGATTGCAATTGTGAAGTGAGTTTGTGCTGGTGGACAATTCGAATTTGCTACAGAAGATTCTTGGTGCAGAAATCGAGTATACATTGAAATTTCTTTCAACGGGTTGAGATTGGAGTATTCCCTTGATGGGGGCTCAAATTACATAGCATGGAAGGATAGGATGGAGATGGTGCTAGAGGATAATGGGCTGAAGGAGTTCATCGATAGTGATGTTCCTAAGCCGAGATCTAGCGATGCTGCATTACTTGATGCATGGCAAAAGAAGACTAAAAAGACGAGGAGGATTCTATTGGAAGGTGTGAAGGACCACATTGTGTCTAGCCTTCATGGGAAAGCCACTCCATTCTTAATGTGGAAGGCTTTGACAGAATTTTTCCAAAGTAGAAGTGACCAAAGGAAGTTGGCACTTAAAGACAAGCTCATAAAAATAAAAATGAAGAAAGGCGACATTATTCCAAAATACCTCACGAAGTTTGTCCACTGCAAGGATGAGCTGGGAAGTGTGGGGGTTACTGTTGATGAAGAAGACTTGGTGAGGTTGGCTCTCCTTGGGCTTCCGAAGAGTTGGCATAGCTACGAAGACTCTATCAATGGACGGGAGAAACTGCTAGGATGGGAGCGACTTTGGTCGGATCTTGTGCAGGAGGAGATAAGGCGGGGTACCAGGGATGGATCTTCATCGAAGAATGAAGATGAAGAGAATTTTTCTTTGGCTACCAAAGCAAGGAAAGGGAAGGGGAAGAAAAATCCTTCTAAATCCGGTGCGAAAGGCAAGAAGCAGGATTTGTCCAAAGTGAAGTGTTTTCACTGTCACGAGCATGGACATTTCGCCACTAACTGTCCACAGAAGAAGAAGAATAAGCAGGTTGCTGGATCTGCAGCTGAAGAGGCCTTAGCCTTGAAATTTGAGTTGGATTTTCTTTTATTGCATGCTTGGTTTCAAGCTGCATGGGATCAGTGTGGTACCTTGATAGTGGTGCGTCTTTCCATATGACAGGAGACAAAGAGTTGTTCAGTGACTTGGAGGAGAAGGACCTCCAGATGTATATAGAGATGGGCGACGATGGTCGGTATAGTGCGACTAGCATTGGGACCATTACCTTTGAGAGGGAGTCTGGTAATCCATTATTTTTGAATAATGGCATGCATGTTCTAGGTCTGAAGAAGAACTTGGTCTCAGTTGCAATGTTGGAAGACAAGGGTTATGATGTTGTTTTCAGTGAGGGAAAAGCCTTCCTTCGACATAAAACAATAGGTCAAACCAAGAAGATAGGGGTTCGAATTAAGAACCTCTACAAGATAGAGGTAGATGGCTGTGCTGCAATGGTAGGAAATGCATAAGAAGTGGTGAGCCGGGATGAGGACGAATTATGGCACAGGAGATTGGGCCATCTTCACCATGGCGCTTTGAAAATTTTGCAGCAAATTTCTACTGGACTTCCCAAGGGTACTCTTGCACATTCAGATCAGTGCAAAGGATGTACAATGGGTAAGTTTGTGAAGACCACCTTTCATGAGAAGGAGAACTGTGCTTCGGTGATCCTGGAGAGAATTCACATAGACATGTGTGGACCATTCTCGGTTGCTTCAATAACGAAACACAGGTATTATGTGATATTGTTTGATGGATTTTCTCATAGATGATGGATCTTCTTCATGCAGACGAAGAGTGAAACGTTCTCAAAGTTCTGTGAGTTCAAGGCATTGGTGGAGAAGGATTCGGGGAAGCAGGTGAAAGCTCTAAGGAGCAATAATGGTGGTGAATACATCTCTGGTGAATTCAAAGACTTCTGTAGCAAAGAATGAATTCTAAGAGAACTCATAGCACCTCATAGCCCACAGCAGAATGGGGTCGCGGAGAGAAATAATAGAATGATCGTGGGTGTTGCACAAGCGATGCTGCATGATCAGGGCCTACCAATGCACTTGTGGGTGGAAGCATGCAACACTGCGGTTGATGTGCAAAACTGTTGTCCTCATAGAGTACTTAGCATGAGTACACCCAAGGAAGCTTTTACTAGTAAGAAGCCTGATATTTCTCATTTGAAGATTTTTGGCTCACCTGTTTACATTCATGTGACGAAGGACGCCAGGAAGAAGCTGGAGCCGACTGCAGAAGTTGGGATATTTGTGGGGTACACAGAAACACCCCATAACTATCGTGTGTATTTTCCAAACAGTCGGATGACTGTTATGCGACAGGATATAAAATTCAATGAGGTGAAAGCCATGAAGTTGTCGCTTGAGAGGGAGCTACACTTGCATGCAGAGGAGGAACTTCTTATTCCCAAAGATGAGCCTATGGATGTGGATTAGCCACAGGAGGAGATTCATGGAGTGGAGGAGTCCACTCATGCAGAACCAAACATTAGACAAGGCAAAAAGCGTACCACAGAAGTTGAGAGACTGAAGGTGGATGCTGCACAAAATGTAGGAGTCCCTACATCACAGCGCAGATAGAGATAGTCACCTGACCGATATACTGGATACATCGCTCTTATGAGCAAGTGTATTGTGACAGAGCCATCTTCTTTTGAAGAAAAAATGTAGGAGCCCACATGGGTAGATGCCATGGTGGAGGAGTATGACTCCATTGTCAGAAACAGTGCTTGGGAGAGTGTTCCAAGGTCGGTGGGGAAATCAATTGTAGGATCAAGATGGATCTACAAGGTAAATCAAGCTGCTGATGGGAGCATCGAGAAGTATAAGGCAATATTTGTTGCTCGGGGCTTCTCACAGATTGAGGGGATTGACTATGAAGAAACCTTTGCACCTGTCGCATGGTATTCTTCTATATGGACCATCCTTGCTCTCTCAACGAAGATGGGTTGGCACATTCATCAAATGGATGTGAAGACTACATTCCTTAATGGGATCATTGAGGAAGAGGTGTACATTGAGAAGCCTGAAGGATTTGAGATCTTCAAATGCGAGTCACATGTGTGCAGGCTCAAAATAGCGCTGTATGGGCTAAAACAAGCACCCCATGCTTGGTACACTCGGATCGACAGCTATTTCACTGGACTTGGCTTCAACAAGAGTGAGGCGGATGCAAACCTGTACCATATTGTGGATGAGGGTAAGATTTTGATCATTGTACTTTATGTTGATGATTTGATACTAATAGGTGATGAGCAGTTGATACACTCATGCAAGGCTGATCTTGTAAAGGAGTTTGAGATGAAGGATTTGGGCCTCCTTCATCATTTCCTTGGATTGGAAATATGGCAACGGGAAGGTGAACTATTTGTGTCTCAAGGAAAGTATGCCTGGGAGATACTGGAGAAGTTTCACATGCAAGGCTGCAAGCCTATCGACACTCCTCTTCCAGGAAATTGGAAGAAAGAGGACGCTACATCGACAGAGGTAGTGGATGCCACTGTTTATCAAGAGTTGCTGGGTTCGCTCATGTATTTAGTCAATACAAGACCGGACATATGCTACGCGGTGAAACAACTTTCACAAGCAATGGTTAAGCCTACCAAGCTCTTTTGGAAGGTAGGCAAGCATGTCCTGAGATATCTCAGGGGCACATCTGAGTATGGTTTATGGTACAAACAGATGGATGAGGTGAAGTTGCATGGCTTCACGGATGCATATTGGGCAGGAAGCCCAACAGACAGAAAGAGCACATCAGGAGGGATTTTCAGTATCGGATCTATGATAGTTTCTTGGTACAGCAGGAAACAAAGATCCGTGGAACTCAGTTCAGTGGAAGCAAAATACATGGCAGCAAGTTTAGCTGCATGTGAGGCTATCTAGATGAGGAAGATTTTGGTTGGTTTGTTCGGTTCACATTTAGATCCCACGGTGATTCATTGTGATAATCAGAGTTGCTTCAGTAAATTCCTACGGAGGATCAGGATGCAGATATTCTGACGAAGGCGCTCACCAGGAGAAAATTCGAATACCATAGAGGAAGGATCGGGGTGAAGGATAATCCCTATCTTTTTGAGAGGGAGTGTCGAGATTCAACAAGATGACGAGCTTAGTGAAAAGAGTCGCCTTCACTAAGTGGGCTCGCAGGCTATTTTTGGCGCAAGTCTATTTTTAGACATGTCGATCATATTTCAGAAATTGCAGGATGCTATTTGTGGATGGTTGATCAAGTTGGAAAAATAGATGAAATTATATTTTTATAATATTGGGCGAAGTCTATTTACAGATCGTCAATCTAAAAATAGATGCATTTCGATTATTATTAGCTCTTAATAATAATCAGACTCTAAACATCAACTTATTCTCTTGGAGCACTTCAGTTCAGTGCACAGATTTGGCACAACAGCTGACAGAAGGAATCACACTATTCCTAAGGGTTTACTGGAGCTAATGCATGGAGGACTCAATTAGAACTCAAGTGGCAGAGTTATGAAACAGTTGGAAGAAGTAGTTATGGAGTTGTATTCAGTTTAACTCAGTTAGACTCATTTGAGCTAGTTGTATCTAGTCTAACTAATTGATACACTAGTGAGGGTGGAGTGAATTAATTAGTTAATTAATTCATAAATAATAACTCATTAATCAACTAAACAATATAGTATTTAACTACAGTGCATGGAAGTTTCAGTGGAGACTAGTGGAGAGATAGGTGAAAGGGAAAGATAGACTATCTGTTGTGACTATAGTGATGCATTGATTGCATCCAACACTCAGTGGAGATGCCAATGAGGATTGCGCAGTGCAAGAAAGGGTAATTCAAATTCATTCAGAGCTATTCTTCAACAAAGATTGCGCAGTGGAGG
The DNA here is from genome assembly GCA_034641835.2 of Pinus albicaulis. NCBI lineage: Eukaryota > Viridiplantae > Streptophyta > Pinopsida > Pinales > Pinaceae > Pinus > Pinus albicaulis. Next base: position 69,887,560 of record MU968411.1, read on the forward strand.
CAGGCTAGCAGGTGGCAAAGATCGATGCATGGATTTGCAAGATTGGGCCTGATTAGTGTATGACGATTGTACTGTACTGATAGCTGGTGATAAGATTTGTATGCTTGTATGAGATTGTCATATGATCTCCATGTTACATAAAATATAGTTGGGGTTTTCAGCTTCAGGCTTTCTTGGTTAAAAACTGTGTTATGTGCGATTGAATATTTTTGTTTATGCTTCACATGTGTGTGCAATTAATTTATTCCGCAAAAGATTAACAAGTGGAATAGATTCAGTATCTTGCATAAAGTTAAATAGTGTGAGATCAAGTGGATCTTGGACATATGCATGCTTAGTGCATATAATTTCTACATTTAAGATATTTTTCTTGAGATATAAACATGCCTGCAGAGGTTTGAGATATTTGTAGCCCAAGAAAGTAAGACAACTCACCAATCATTGACATCTCGATTTTTTTGGACATATTTAGAGCAAATTCATGGCTCATTTCTTCATCATTTCTAGAAAATATTAGATCATCAACGTAAACAAGAGTGATCAAATTTTTTTCCTTGTCCATCTTCATGTAGAGATTGCTACCTGCCACTCCCTTTTTGAAACCTTCTTGTTGCAGATAGTGATCAAACTTTGCATACCATGCTCTAGGGGCTTGTTTTAATCCATACAAGGCCTTTTTTAGTTTCCATACAAAGTATTTTCCTTCAGCAAGATCAAATCCTTCTGGTTGCTCCATGTAAAATTATTCCTTGAGATCTCCATTCAGGAATGATGATTTTACATCCATTTGATAAACCTTGAATCCTTTTGAGCAAGTAAATCCTAAAAACATTCTTATGGCTTCCAATCGAGCTACTGGTGCAAAGGTTTCTTCGAAGTCAATTCCTTCAATTTGCGAGTATCCTTTATAGACAAGTCTGGCTTTATTTATGATGATTTGTCCATCTTCATTCATCTTGTTTTTGAATACCCATTTTGCTCCAATTATATTTTTATCTTTTGGGCAAGTTACCAGTTCCCAAGTCTCATTTTTTTCGATTTGAAACATTTCCTCTTTGATGGCCTTTATCCAATAAGGATCTTTTCTTGCTTGAGAAAAATTTTCAGGTTCTATTAAAGATAATAGAGCAACATCATCTTTTCTTGGGGTGTTTATCATCCTTATTCGACTTTGAATTCCTTCATCTATATTTCCGATGACTTGTTCTTCCAGATGATGTATTTGAATAAACTTGATCTTAGAGGGAGTTTGTGAAGGTTCACTTTGGGGTTCTCCATTTTCCTCTTCTTTTTCAGATTCTTCTTCTTCACTTTGTTCAAATAAAGGCTCAACTTCATGATCTTCAATTCCTTTTTCTAGAAGGCCTTCATCAATCTTCACATCAATGCTTTCCACTATTCTTTGTAGACGATTGTTGTAACATTTGTAAGCTTTTCTCCTAGTGGAGTATCCAAGAAATATTCCTTCGTCAACTCTAGAATCAAATTTACTTGGTGAGTTATCATTTATTTTTATGAAACATTTTCTTCCAAAAACCCTGAAATATTTTACTGAAGCAGGTCTTCCTTTCCATAATTCATAAGGAGTCTTTTCATTATTTGGTCTTAGTTGAGTTCAATTTAAGGTATAAACTACGGTGCCAACTGCTTCTCTCCTAAATTATGGTTGCAAATCAGCTGCTAGTAGCATTGTCCTTGCCATTTATTGAATGGTTCAGTTCCTTCTTTCAACTACTCCATTTTGCTGGGGTGTCCTAGAAGTAGAGAGTTCTCTTTCGATTCCATGCTCTTTATAGAATTCATCAAATTCTTTTGAGGAGAATTCTCCTCCTCTATCCGTTCTAAGACATTTAATCTTAGAATCTTTTTCATTCTCAATGAGAGCCTTAAGATTCTTAAAACATTAAAATGTTTCGGATTTATATTTATGAAATATATTCACATTATTCTAGTATAGTCATCAACAAATAGAGCAAAGTACCTTTCACCTTGAAGAGCTAGAGTTCTAGTTGGCCCACACAAATCTGCATGAATGATTTCCAAACGTTTTGCTGTTGAGAAATCCTTAGTTTTGTGGCTAGTTCTGGTTTTCTTTCCATGTTGGCATGGGCCACATACAACTTGATTTGGTTTGCACATTTTTGGAATGTCCCTTACTGCATTAATTTTGCTGATGTTGACTATGTTATCAAAACTTGTATGCCCCAATCACTTGTGCCATAACCAACTTTCATCTGTTTGACTTAAGTAACATTTATCTTCTTGGATTCTATTGAGAATGTAAACATTAGTTGGTGTTCTTACTCCTTTCGCCACAAGTTCTCTTGAGGATGAGTCTCTTATTTCACAATTTTTTGTACTAAAGAAAACATTATGTCCTTGGTCACAAATCTGGCTGACACTTAAGAGATTTTGTTTGAGCCCTTCTACCAGCAAGGAATTTTGAGCCTTTCCTAGTCCATTGACAAGGGTAGCAGTTCTTTTTCCAGTGATTTTAGCGGATCCACTTCCAAAGGATACATTTCCATTTTTCTTGTTCAATGATATAAACTTATTCTGGTCACCTGTCATATGTCTTGAGCATCCACTATCAACGAACTAATGATTTTCTTCACTATGAGCACAAAGAGCTAGGCCACATTTATCAGTTTTAAGATTTACGTTTTTAGCTTATTCCCTTTTGAGAGGGAAATTTCGTTCATTATGATCATAATTATCACATAATGAGAAAGATAGATCAAACCTAGCCAAAGGATCAAAGGAATTGTAAGTTTTGATTTGTACTTTCTCTTTAGGACCACGTAGTTGGTTTGTTTGATCATTCAATCTTGGTGCTTCATTATTATGAGCCTTGCAATGCTTAGCTTGATGCCCAAAGTTTTTACAATTGTAACAATGCCCAAGAAAAATAGTTTGATACATGTTGTAGTATCCATAGCTTGAACCAACATTCTTCCTTGGAGTTTCTCGTTCTTCAATTCTTGGTTTTGAGATGGGACTTTGTTCCTAACGAGGTGACTTTTCTTCTTTTGGATGGCAAGAGAGTACATCAGCATAACTTCTGGCATTATTCTTTGTACTTTATGATTCTCCTTTGAAACCGATTACAGACTTGTCATGTTGAGGTTTTTTAGTATTAATAATATTGTCAAGAGCTAGAGAGCTTTGCCAACTCCTCTTGACTTTCTCTAATTCCTTTCTTAGAGATATTATTTCAACTTCACGTTTTTCACAGATATCATCCTTCTCTTTTAGCTTAATGTTCAAGAATTCTTCCCTTCTTTTTTCTTCCTCTCTTTCTATTTTGAGAGAAATTACTTATTTTGTAGATTCTAATTTTCTTAAAAAGCACTCATTAGCAAACTATCCATGTTTATTTCATCTTCTAGTTTTGAGTCATCATCATTTGTAAATTCCATGAATAACGTTTCTTTGCTTCCAACATAATTACTTTCCTCATCTGATTCATCATCACTTTCTTTGTAATGACGCACATTTCTAGTTGATTTCTTTTTGATGACTACAAATTTATCTTAATCATACTCATATTGTTTAGAGAAGAAGTTCTTCTTATTAAACCCTTTCTTTTTGTACATCATTCTTTTAGAGTCCTTTTCATCATCACTATCATGTTTATGAGGACATTTTGCAGCGTAATGACCTATTATTCCACAATTTAAACAAATAAGAGGGTACTTACCTTTTAGCTTAGATCCCCTTTTTAGTCTTCGTACAAATTGAGCTAACTCGTTTTTAGCATCAGATTCATCACTGTTGCAATTCCATCCTTTTCCTTCTTTTGTAGATCTTGAGGCGTTGAAAGCTGCTTCTTTGAAATTTGAACTCCCTTTCCTCATCTCATAGGAAATAAGAATTCCATGAAGTTCATCCATATTGAGAGTATCTAGGTCCTTCATTTCTTCTATGGCACTTACTTTGGAGTCAAATCTTTCAGGAATTGATCTCAGGATTTTTTGAACAATGGTGCTTTCTTCAATATTTTCCCCTAGTCCTTTAAGAGAGTTAACCACTTCAGCTACTCGGAGGAAGTATGATGCAATATCTTCTTCATCATCCATTTTCAAACTCTTGAATTGTCATCTATAGGTTTGAAGCTTTTCCTTCTTAACTTTTGAGTCCCCATCAAATAGAGAAACCAACTTATCCCATACTTCTTTGGATGAGTCACAATTCACGACTTTCGTAAGTTCGGAATCGGTAATTCCACCACCGATGGAATTTAAAGCTTTGGAATTAGAAATGTATGCTCTTATTTCATCTGGATCAGTTGGAAGATCGGCGGGAGCTTTGTACCCATCCAAAACAGAGTGCCATACTTCAAGGCCAAGAGACATTAGATAGTAGGACATCCTCTTTTTCCAAAAACTAACATTTGTTCCATCAAAGATAGGAAGTTTCCCTATTTCTTCCATGTTCTTCATTGTGCCTAAGAATCCTTCTTCCAGCTGTTAGGCTGATAATGAAGAAGCTGGCTCTGAAGCCATTTTTTGGAAATACTGAGAGGGGGGTGAATCAATATTTCTTTTTAATTGTTAATTATTTCCAGTTATATTCTTCACAATTAAAGACAGAGAGGTGTATAATAATAATATTAAGGATTAATAAGAACTTCAATCCATTTTTTTAATAATAGTATACAATAGATGAGTGAGGGCACCAACCCTTTTAATGAAACAGGCACCAACCTGTTTCCAAGCACCAACTTGATGAGGCTCCGACCTCTATGGCCTTGACCCTATCTTCTCAAGGCACCAACCTTATGTTTAGGAGCTCCTACTCCAAGGACACTAATCCTTTTGTCTCCTTTTAATAGAGATTGTGAATAGTATTTACTTGAACATCCTTGACATAATTCTTCATTGTTTAATCAATTCCAAAATTCTTCATTGTCTGATCACTTCAAAATTATTCACTATCTACTTGTTCATCACTGCACTTCAATTCAAAAATTCTTCACTGTCGAATCACTTCAAAATTCTTCACTTTCTACTTGTTCATCACTGCACTTCAATTCCAAAATTCTTCACTGTCTAATCACTTCAAAATTATTCACTGTCTACTTGTTCACCACTGCACTTCAATTCCAAAATTCTTCACAGTCCAAAAAGAGAGATTGTCTGAATCACAGAGTCAATGTGGAGATTCAATTTCGATCCAATGAACTGTTTGAGCCAAAGTTAGTAATACTTCTGAGTTCACCGAGCCAAGGTAATAAATGTTGCTGCACCAAGTATATGATTGAATCACAAATCCGAATGCTTCACAGGTTCAAGCCTCCTAAATTGGATGTTCTTGTTCACAGTTCCAAATCCGAGGGTGACAGTAATGACTGTCCTTCAAGCACCAAGAAATAGGACTATTCTCCCACAGATAAACAATTATGGAATGTGACTGTCCGGAGCTGCAATTTTGAGGTGTAGTGAGATCACAAATACAGATCTTAGTTCCTAAAGTGGAATCAAACTTCTATTCTGAAACTTCTCACAATAATGAGCCCTTGCTATATTGATCCACAGTCCTATATCTTCTGCGGTGCTAGATAAATGGGTTGTTCTTCTCCTTAAGGGTTCACAAGATGTGAACCTGTTCCTTTTTCTGTGCTCTGCCTTCTTCACCGAGTTGCTGTTCAAAAATGGAGATCTGATACAAGTATTTATAGTGTTTGTTTTTGTTATGAGTTGAAGGGCCACGTCAATGATACTGAGGCCGACATGAGAGATCTAGCACTGGTCGGCGCAAGAACCAAATAAATATCCTTGACTTGAAAAATCTATTTATCCCAAACTAATTATAATTTTGGGCCAAGTAAGAGCTCATATGAAAGCTAAAATTATGCTCTAAATGATGGTGAAGGTTTCATAGAAATTTTTTGCCTTTAGGTAGTGAAAATATAATTTTTAATGTGACTGGTCATTTGCAGGAGCAGAAATAGAGGGAAGACAGAATGTCAGGAGGTTCTTTATGGATTGATTCTCTATTATAGCCTACTTTATCATAAGGTTATCATGCCATAATGATATGTCTACATGAGTTATCCATTATCCAGATGATCATCTAATCCTTCAGTATGGTCATTCATCATTATTTGCGATCATCATCAAGCATCCTATTGTCATCAATGACAACCTTGCTTAACAGGTATATCCTACCTTTTTCCTTTGCTAACTGATCTCAGAATGAGCAACATAATGAGGGGAAATGAGCCAAAGTATTTTTTTTATTCTAAATCGAGTGGGCTTGGAGCATATTGGTGATGTGGATTTAGCACAAGGTTTCCCTATTTGGACCATTGATCCCACACGAGCCTCTCATTCCCTTTTTCCTCGTAATCAGTTCCCACATCCTGTTATCCTTCCCCTAACTGGTGTGACAACTCCATGTGGCATGCCACTCCACCAAATTTTCACTTTAACTATTCGAGGGTGGCCAACTTTATTGGACACATCTTTGCCTATTAAACTCTCTTTTCTCAAAATTTACTCATTTAGTCAAATGATGCATAGTGAGCGGGTGAGGGAGCCATATCTAAGCCTACCTGATTATTGATTAGTTGTAAGATCCTTTGATGCAGGGAGCTAGAGCATTATGATGGTCACAAATGATGTGTTTTATTTGTTGTGTTTTTTCTTTTAATTTTCTGAGTGAGGTGCTTACTATGTTTTTGATTGTTGTGTATTATGTAGGTACCTCATGGATACCCTAGGATGTTGTTGCTGATGTAGCTTCCCTTTTGGAGTCCCCTAGTGATCTTCAAGATCAAATATTCATCATTCATATCATGCCTTTGATATGTTGGATTCATGCACATATGTGTTATAGGAAGTGATCATCTTCCTGTAGCATTTTTATTGTTACAGTTTAGGAGCTCAAACCATCATGAGGAAGGAAGAAAAGGAGTGTAGAGATTATAGGGGTGGTTTTAGGATGTGGATGGAGTGGTGTAGTGGAGTAAAACATGAGAGAATAGGCCATGTGTGTGTATTTAACACAAATTGGCTCACAGTGGAAAAATAGAGGGTTTGATGAGTGAGTCTTCATGCATGGGATGGAGTTATGGTTAGGGATGGTAGAAAAAGGTCGAGAAAAAAAATTTATGTCTTTTTGAGGGTTAGGGAGACTTGGGTGAGCTTCTTCAGCCTTAGGTATATTTCCTGTAGCATTACAGGGTTTCCTGTAACACTACAGGAAATCTTGTAGTAGCCTAGGACATCCTGTAGCATTGTAGAGAATAGGAGAAAATTGGAAATTTTTTCTCACCTAATGGAAGAAATGGATGAAGGAATGCATATTGGGGTTGGACATGGAGTGGATAGGTAGAGGAGAGGGAGAGATGGAAGGAATTTCAATCCCTTTGTCCATATTGTCCTTGTTCAACAACTTGCAAAACATAAGTAGGTCAGTGCATAGGTGTTATCTCATTATTTTGGATTTTCTCTTTTATTATTTTTTGTTTTTTTTTTTCTTTGAAGACAGGTGGGCTACCTCAACAGATTGTTTCACCCCACAAGCCTACCTTGGGCACCTGAAAGCCTGGTTTTCACCCATGGATATTTTATTTCTCTATCTTTTTCTTTTTTTCTCCTCTTTTTTTTCTTTCTCTAGGACTGGCTCGTCAAGGTTTTCAACCTAGGAGTTGGCCTTGGATGCCTCATAAAGGTTTTCATGGATGCCTCTTTATTTTATTTTCTCTTTTTCTAGGAAGGTGAGGGGCTGGAAACTATGAAGCTTCCAATTACATTCACCTCTCTATTTATTGTATTGATAAATTCATCCTTAGATTGGGGCCTCTTATATATCTTTAACCTATAAACATTGAAAAGAAGAGAGATCCCCTCCTCATCTATGGTCTTGATCTGAAAAACCCCATTATCATGTAATTTATCCACTTGATAAGGCCCTATCCATCTAGTAATTAACTTTCCCTTGAAGTCCTTGAATCTGGAGTCATAGAGAAGATCCAAATCTCCTTTCTGAAATTTCTTCTCTTTGTTTTACTTGTAATGCTAAACTTTTTTTTGCAGTTGGATTACTTCTATATGAAGGAGGGCATGCATTCTAAATTCATCCAAACCATTCAGCTGAAGCAATATTTCTTGTTGTGCCTTTGTGATGTCGAAGTTCAACTGAGCTGCCATTCTAAGGGTGTTATACTAAAAATCAATGGTAAGAAAATCTTTCTTCCCATAAAATAGATCATATTAAGTAAACCCTGTAGTTGTATTCTAGGTGGTATTGTAAGCCCAAGTTTCCTCCACCAATTAGTTTGCCCAGTATTTCGTGCTGCTGATCACAACTTTGGTTAGGATGTTCTTTAAGGCTCTATTTGTCACTTCCACCTGTCCATTTGCTTGAGGATGATAGGCAATGGAAGTATTATGATTTATTTTGTGATGCCTCATGAGGTTCTCAATGAGATGAGATGTGAATTGAGTCCCCTGATCAGTGACTACCTATCCGAGGTATCCAAACTTGTAGAACACATTATCTCTCAAAAAATCAGCCACCTTCTCTTCTGCTGCTACCTTTACAACCCTTGTTTCAGCCCACTTGGTCAAGTAATCAGTGCAGACTATGATATACCTCTTTTTCCCAGATGGTGGATAAATGGGTCCAATGAATTCCATGCCCCACTTGTCAAATGGCTCTAAATCCACCTATATTTGTAAAGGAATTTCATCCCTTGTGTAGGTATCCCCATCCTCTGACACTAATCACATCTATAGGAGTATCTCTTGGCATCCTAGGGGAGAGTAGGAAAATAGTAGCCAACTTGCAAGGATTTTAAGGTTGTCCTCTTAACAGAAAAATGACCCCCATAGGTACCATCATTACATGTTGAGAGGATGTCAAAGTCCTCTTCCCTAACACATCTCTTGAGAATTTGATCTGGACCCAATTTGAAGAGATTGCCACCAATCCATGTGAAATGGGCGCTTTTTATTATAATTATGCTCTTTTCTTTGGATGAAAGGTTTGAAGGAAAAATCCCAGCAACTAGGTAGTTGGCTATGTCAGCACACCAAGGAGAGAGTGTTGAGATAGAAAATAGTTGTTCATATGGAATTTTATCATCAACAATACCTTCCTCATCTGTAGATAAAATTAGTCAAGATAAGAAATCTGCAACAACATTTTTTTTTCCTGGTTTATCACCAATTTTCAAATCAAACTACTGCAAAAATAAAAACCATCTAATGATTCTAGCAATGACATTAGTTTTATTGATTAGTACTTGATTGCTGCATGGTCGGTATTTACAAAATTCTGATAACCAGTAATATAGTGTCTGGTTTTATTTAGGGAATGGACAATAGCTAAGAGCTCCTTTTGAGTGACAATATAGTTTAGTTTAGCCTTGGACAGATTCTTGCTAATTGAATAAATGGCATAGGGTAATTTATCTTCCAATTTTCACACATATTCCCCCATCGCTTTATCTGATTCATCTATATGAATGTGTAAGGGAAGAACCCAATTGGGACCTTGAAGTATAGGGGTAGTGGTTATTTTTTCCTTGATGATATCGAAAGCCTCCTCACAAAGAATCAACCAAAAAAACCCAAAATCCTTGGCCAAAAATCCAAATAATGGGGAAGCCACTTTGCTGAAGTCCTTAACAAACCTCCTATAGTAGCCAACCAAACCTAGGAAACTTCTAAAATCTCTTTGCTTTTGAGGAATAGGCACTCTTTTTATGATGGCGATTTTGTTTGGGTCTACCTATATTCTTGCTTGTGATATTGAGTGGCCTAAGAAAATCCCTGCCCTTTTAAACAATTCACACTTTTGAAGACTCAGGTATAGATGAATTTTAATGCACTTCCTCAATACCTTACCTATATTGGAGAGAGCCTCCCGTAAATCATACCCATAAGGTGTGAAATTTTCCATTTAGATATCTACAAAATCATAGAATAGTTCAGAGAAAATGCTTAGGACTGCTCTCTGAAAAGTATCAAGGGCATTGCATAGGCCAAAGGGAAGGAATCTGGAAGTGAAAGTTCCCCAAGGACATGTGAATGAGGTCTTGTATTGGTCCTCAAGGATGATCTAAATATGGTTATACCCATTGAATCCATTCAGGAAAGAGAAAGACTTCTTTCCTGCAAAACCATCCATGACTTTATCGATGAAGGGAAAACGGAAATAGTGTTTCTTAGTGGATTTGTTTATTTCTCGGTAGTCAACATAGATTTGCCACTTCCCATTTTTATTTAGGACTAGAGTAAGAGGAGACACCCACCCACTGTCTAATATGGGGTAGATGAAACCTGCATCCAATAACTTCTCCAATTCATCCTTCACTATGTATTTTAAGTCTGGGTTCAACCTCCTTTGGGGCTGGCACACAGGCTTGCATCCCTCTTTAATATATATATGATGTGTGCACGCTGAGGGATGCACCCATTTCATGTCCTTGTAGTCCCAAGAAAAAGCATCTAAGTTTTCCCTAAGGGGTTGGCACAATTTTTCTTCTTCTTTGGTAGAGAGGGGTGCATTAATCTTCAAGGATTTATATGGGCCAAATTACACAACCTTGGTGACTTCATAGGTTAAGTCAACTGAGTGCAGCTAAATCTAAGGGTGGCTTTCATATTCTCTTACTAGGTCATCGAGTGGAATGGCAGTGGGGTGTTGGATTTGAAGGATGTGGTTAATGAGATCATCCTCATTAGGTTGCCCCCCTCTATAAACAATATATATGGTAAAAATGGGGTAGGGTGTGGTATTTTACACTTCATTTTCTTCTTCTTCATCCTCCAACCACAAGGGTAGGTCATGGTCAATGGAATTCTAGGCATGAAGATATAATACCAGCTGTTTGGACAAGGGCCCATTTTTTATAGTCATGTTTCCAGCACAATAACTGATATAAACATCGACAATGGCCAACCACGATATTCCTAAAATGAGAGGGTATCCATTAAACTTGTTTTTTGGCTAAAGGACCGCGAAGTCTGTGGGGTGATCCCAGGAGTCAATTGAGACCATAACATCCTCAACAAATCCTTCCGGAGCTACTGTGGATCTCTCTGCAAGTTGCAAAACTGTGGTGGTCTTTCTCAAGGCTCCTTGGAGGTTGAGTTTAAGCATGGTTTCCATGGTCCTCACATTGATGGTAGCCCCAAGATCAATCAAAGTGTTGTGGAAAATGACACCATCGATGTGTACATCTACTACTGGACTCCCAAGGTCCAGGTACTTCGGGAAGATCACCCTTCCAAGGATTAAATCAGACAGTTGTCCTACAACATTGATGGTGGGAGTGTATTTCTTCTTTCTCTCGAGATTTTTAAACCACTTTTATTGAACATATTTAATGGCCTAGAGAAGGGGTATTTTTACACATAGATTCTTCAGCTCTCCCAGAAGTTCAGTCTCTTCTGGGGTGAGTTGACTGTGGTGGATCAGGCACTCAAGAAATAGAGGTTGATTGGTCTAAGGGTTGATTTCCTCCTTTTCCTTCTCAACCTCTGTAGGTGGAGATGGAGGATGATTTTCTAGGAGAGATCTTCCAGATCTGAGGTTAATTAAATGTATCTCCACAACATAAGCTGGATAGGATGTTTCTGCATTGTAAACCTGTTGTGCCCGCTTGTTTTTTGGGTTCATATTGGGATGGGTAGACATATGAGGAAACTTAGGTGGAGAAGAGTGAGTGATCTGAGGTTGAGGTTGGAGTGGAGGCAGTAAAGCAGGTAGTTGGTTGTGTTTGGGCATCCACCCTTGTGATGGGTTGCTCCATTGAGGTGGTTGGTTGTGTTTGGGAATCCACCCTTGTGATGGGTTGATCCATTGAGGTGGTTGAGGAACATACTGCTAGAAGGTTTGATTTATAGGATGAAGGTAAAATGGAGGGGAATAAGGCAAAGAAGGAGGTGTAGGCCACGATGGAGGAGTGGAGGTATATTAATACTTCATAAGTGCATTATAGATTGCATGGTAGTAGTAGTAAGGTGCAACTTGCATGCCCTGCTGATATGACCGAGGCCCTAGGTTCCTCCTCTGATTTATGAAACATAGTTGCTTTGTTCCTCCTTCCCCACCTTGATATACAATTTTGAGACCAGGAAATGAAGGAAATTTATTTGTGGCATTATTCTCTTCACAAACTAAGTAAACCTCTATAACATTCAGTGGACATTCATTTCGAGGGTTTTTTCTAGTACATCTAGGGAAGAATATAGCTAAGGCCCTCTTTGCTTCCTCTTGTTTCCTTTTGATCTACATTGTGTCCATTTGCAAATAAAATGTGTGAAAAATCTCGCTTTTTAAGTCCTCCAACATGTTTCCAATCTCATGCTTGATGGAGGTGGAAGAGGAGGGGGCGTCGCTCATGCTTTTGCTAGCTCTGCCTTTATTCCTAGCTACCCTAGAGTGGTTTCTAAATACATTCTTGATGTCCTCATAAGGTAGCTAGTAGATATCTCCTCCATAAAAAATATTAAGTCTTTCTACCGACTCTTCCCTGATCCCTTGAAGAAGTACCAATTTGAGTGATCCAAGATCAAAATTGCAGTTGGATATTTTATAGTTCAGTTGGAATCTTTCTTCATAATCCTCCAGGGATTCATCAAGTCCCAGATTCATCCTAAATATATCCTCTTTCGTCTATTTGGACCTACAATAGTCTCTATATTTGTTGTTGAAGGATTCTTGCATATGTTCCCAGGTAGTGATATTGTTCCCAGGAAGACCCATGAACCAGCGCAAGGCTGCACCCTTGAGGGTGGATGGGAAAAATTTCAGATTTTGGTCATCTAAAGCATAGTCATAAGTCACAAGTCATACAGACAAAAATAAATGCAAACATGAATGTGTCAGGATCCTTAGAATTAAGGCCATGGAAATGTGGAAGGGTTGAGGGATTGATATTCTTCATTCTAGTTTCTCCATCAGTTTATCTAATGGGAAAGACTCCTTGGGCCCTAGTTTTAGCCATGGCTTGAATTTGTGAGGAAGGTTCCTCAGGTGAAGTAAGTTCCTCTTCTTCCCCAATAGGTTATTCAAAATTTTCAAGTGGTTCACCTATAGGGTGTTATACCTCAGAGTCACTAAAGAAGAGTGAAGGGTGACTATGTGGAGATGTGGAGGTTTTTGGTAAGAATTTTCCTTGGTTGTCCCTACTCCTACGAGGCATGAAATTCAAGATTTTTTGGTGTTTTTCAATATTTTGGAACTGAATGTAAAAAAATAAGCATAAAAGATTGATTAAGAAGAAACAAATATCTACTTAGAAACCTCCCCAGAAACGATGCCAAAAATTTGTGTGCCCTGGTATTGCACCAAGAGTGCTACAGCTCCCAGAGAATACTCAAATTTACTTTATCAATAGAGGGTTTGTACAAACTTGGAGGTGACAGTGCTATATGCACAACATATGAGATCTACTCATGCCATCCCCATATTAGTTCTACAATGATGTGTTAGTAACTAGGATTACTCTATGAAAGGAATTCTGTCACACTTCTAAATGAAATCTAAGACTGGAAATATATCATAACCATTACTCTATTATTAGGGAAAGAAACTACTCTAGATCACACAGATTCATCTAACTATTGTCTACTTTTTCAAGAAATAAATATTCACACACATGCTAAGGTAATAAAAGGAAATTACACTAAGTGACATTCATAGTCTATATTATTGAATTTAATTGCAGAAAAGGAAACTAATATAGAGCACAAATACTAAATCAATGACTAGCTAAGTCCTATCTAACTTATGCTTTTAATGATGCATATTGTAATTGACTAATCACAGTTTAAAATGGATTTGTTTTGTAGTAAAAGAAGGAGGTGCTTGGGCTTTCTAAGAGGGTTACTGGACCAAATATTCAGGGATAAAGGTCTATTTTTGGCTTGGCCAGGCTCAGGTGAGGTGGAAGAATGATTTTGGGCTGAAAGAGTGGGTGTTTGGCACTACTACAGGATGCTTCTACAGGATTTCCTATAGCACTATAGGATGTCCTGAAAAGCTACAAGAAACAGGCCGAAAGGAGTTGGAGGCCTGAAATGATGAGAATAAGGTTATGAGAGGTGGTGGAAAGGTGGATCCTCGTAGATGAAGGATAGCTAACCCATTGACCAAGCTCAAGATCTTCAAAAATCCTGTCTTGCACCCACAAGGTTGCTTTTGGTGATGTAATTGTGACCTAAAAAACAGGGTTTTAGGTGACTTGGATGGAAGGTGTCTGATGAAGGGTGAAGACTGAAGATGATGGCATTGAAAGGGTCGTTCTCTGCTTCTCTATCCAAACCTACAATCAAGACATTTGTTCACGCACTCATCATTGACAAACTTATCATAAAATGGTGGAAAAGGTGAGTTGAATTTAGATAAATCTACCTATGAAATTGAAACATAAATCTACCTCTAAACCTACAACATGTTCATGATAAAAAAAAAATTAAAAACTATATAAATTTTCCAATAAATCATAAACTGAAAAGATATTTGGTCTGTGGTGGAAGACCTTCCTCCTCAAGCTCCAATGGAAGAAGTGAGAGAGGGAGGCTTAGCACACAATTTTAATGTTTTATATGCTACCAAACAGGTAATGAAAGAAATCAATTACTATCGAAACATAAAATAAAGGAACATGTACACCAAAGAGACTAAGGAAAATGGATTGGGCCCTAACCCACAAGCTCAGCTCCTTGAAATCAACTCAGTGGAAAATAAATGAAATGCTCATCTTATTTCATAACCAGTATTTTACATGAACAATGAAAGTCAGAAATGTCTAATACAAAATCCAGTATTGCTCTAGTTGCATCCAAAATTTGAATCCTAGTGAGCTCCTGCTCTAACCTATTTGTGCTAGAGGGTACCTACCAAAATATCCCTAAAAAGTAGGTCTTTGTTCCCTTGGAACTTGAGATAAGTGTAGCTTGGCTCCGTTTGATCATTCACTTTCTTAGGTGCCTCTGATTTCGAGCTATTGGAGGAGAATCTTGAAGAGATATTGGATGCCTTTAGGAGTTAAGAAGGTGGTCAACCTCCATACAATTACTCCTTTTTATCTACTCCGAGCCCTGATTATGCAATATTTCTAAAGAATAGCATTATTCCCTTCATTTTCCTGCATTTAAGCCATATTAGGTCTTGAATCATGAAAACCCTTAATACACCATTCTCACTAAGAAAAACATGAAAAAATGCAATTAAATGTGTGAGAGAGAAAATAAATGAGCTCGAAAAGGTGACATTTAACTCAGAATATACCTAATGATGGTGTTCATCAATTACGATAAGAAGTTAGTAACCTCCCTTGATGGTGTTCTACCATATGTAGAGTCTTCTATCAAGTTGATTACAACATACAAAGAGTTTGCTCCCAATCAATTCAAACCATCCACCCTCCTCGAGACATACCTTGGAGAACCCCCTGTATTTCCAAGAGAAGTTCCAACAACTACATGAGTTGCAATGTGCATGATGAGTTCATCAAACACCCAACCGAGTCAGGAACCAGAGCCCAACACAACGAGAATCACCGCTACCAACTCATCATTTCTACCATATTCCATCACCCAAACCCAATTTTTATATCCGTTGCCTGGTTTTGTATCGTACCAAGCTGTGGAAAACCTTACATTTCCAAACATGGCTCTTGCAATACAGTCTGGTATTTGGCCCCTCCTGCAATGTCAGGAAACTCAGGTATCACCTCTATAGTTGCTATTCCTTTTACCTCCAAGGAGGCCATCATAAATCAGAAAGCGCCCGTAGCGACACCAACCGGTGCCACTAAAAAGGAGAAGAAAAAAGGGAAGAAGGTGGGCACTCGTAAGATTCCTAGGACACCTCCACCTTGTGCTTTATGCAATGTAGTTGGTCATCCTTTCAAAAATTGCTTGGAATTAGAGGAGTTAAAAGCTATGCTACATGCCGAAAGTATGACTGTAACCCCAACTCCACCCACCAGAGAAAAGGTCACAAATGTGAAAAAACAAGGCATTACATACCAACCATGCATGCCCCATATGCACATAATATGGGAATTATACACACCATTGCCCCAAATTCCTCTATATAGAGATTCATTACACGCACTCGTGCAATACAATTCTAGGATCCATCTGCAACACCCATACAGATAGTAGAGGAATATTCCAAGACAATTTTGTTCATACGAGAAGAACTAGCATCATGCTTGTATCCACCCCGGCCAAACCCGCAGTAAAAAAGAAGACAAATAGAGACTAGACCTCATATCCTGGTCTGTGCTTTGAGCGATGAAATTGATCATTTGATCACTCAATGGCTAGATTAAGGGCATTTAAATGCTGGTACCTAGTCAACCGTGTTTACGAAATCAACTTATATAGGCACAAATGTCATATTTTTAAGATCTGTGAAAGTAACCATCATGTGCGATATTTTCCCCACCTTTACTGATTCCTCTCTATGTTAGACTTCATGCATCGGTCATCGTTGAAAGCTCTCACTTAGTTAGTTCGAACTTAGAACTTCTGGACAATACCACAACTCAAGGGAATGAATCATCTAGGTCCATATTGTGCATGTTTGAAGACAAAAACCAACAAAAGCCCTATCAAAATCCTTTCACCATCACCGACCAAGATATTGGAAAAATACCAAATGCCCCAAAAATTCATGGTCTAAACCAAACCTCCCATGTGCCCTATGCAATAAACCCAACTACCTTGTTAACCAATGTCGGGATTTGGCTAGGTTTGCTAATATTTTTCAAATAGTAAACCCTATCCCCCAAATTCATGTCTCCAACCAAGAGAAGTCACTTGTTTTTATTGTCGCATAAGCTCTCAATTTCATCACATGAAGAACTGTCAATATATTCCACGATTATGAGAAACTAGAGAAGCCTTAAACCAAAACCACCTGAGGAAGCCAATTCATGCAACAACTAAGACCCAGAGATGGCAAGCATACATAAATTACCCATCTCACGAACCCAACTAAGCCTCATCGTCTTACGCTGTGAGTAGTACTAGCTCGCATACCATTTACTCAGCGAGTACCTATCCTGTGTGTGACATTTGCAACAGTAGCTCTCATAGTACATAAGAATGCCCTATGTTACAAACATTTAGTAATATTGGGATTCAACATGAGTTTCCTATTGAAGATGATACATTTTCCCCTTGTACACCAACAAGGTCACACGAACTCCCCCTCAATCAGTACAAACAAACCATTATGGAAATTCTTCCACCACCTAATGTTGATGACAAACAAAATCACATATGATTCATCTCATCATCCATGGGAGCCATTATTTGTATTGAATTCTCATCATTTTTTGGTGTCGATACTGATACAACTACTTTATAAGTAGTTATACCACCAATGATGCAGACCCATCCTATCTGCACTTTTTCAACTTCGCTTGGTTCTACGAAATCAACCATCGAATCATATTATTTCTTTTCAACCAAGTCTACTAGGCCCGAACTCCCTCCTCATGACCTCGTATAGACCAATTCACCTTTAGATAATATTTTTCACTTAGATGAAGATATTCTATAGGCCATGACGAAACTTGAACGTCCATGGGACGCCATGCACCATCATTCATTTCTTCTACCTAAAAAGGAATTAGTTTCTAGTAGCACATCATCCCATGATATTTATGCCATAGAATCTAAATATTTCTTGCCATCAGGGAAAGTAGATTGGTTCAAAAATCCTATACCAATGGTAGATGCGTTTGAGGAAGGAAACATGCTAAATATTTCACCTACTGTTATATTGAATATTTCAAAAAAACTTGGCAATATTGAAGAAATATCCTTAGGGGTAGCATGATCTCAAGAAGAAATAGCCTCATACACCTCCCTGTTACAAGAATACAGGGATATTTTTTCATGGGATTACTTGGAGATGCCAGACATCTTCCCCACCATTGTGGAACATGATATTGACACATGGTCTGACGCCGATCCCATCCAACAGAAACAACTTATATTACACCCCTCTAAGGTAGAATAATTTAAATGAGAAATAGATAAACTCCAAAAAGCAGGGATTATCTACTTGGTCTCTTAAATGTCTTGGGTTTCTAACACTGTATCCGTCATGAAACAATAGGGCACCATTTGGGTTTGTACCGATTTCTGAGATCTGAACAAAGCATGTCCCAAGGAAAATTATCTCACAACATTCATCGACAAAGTCATTGATTCTTGTGCGAGTCACGAGGCCCTATCCTTTATGGCTTTATTCTTTGGGTATAATCAGATCCAGATTCTCCAAAAATATCATTAAAAAACCACATTTACCACCCCTTGGGGTACCTTCGCATACCAAGTTATACCTTTCAACCTTAAAATGATGGCACCACCTTCTAGTGGGCCATCAACTTCGTCTTTCACAACTTGGCTCATCTCTTCCTCGTCTATTTGAAAGACCTCAATGTATGATTCAAGATGCATGATGACCATTTGGAAGACCTCCGCCTAGTTTTTCAATGATGTCGACAATATAACCTATGCTTGAACTCTCTCAAGTATTTTTTCTGCATTAACACCGAAAGATTACTGGGATTCATCATCTTCCAGCAAGGTATTAGATTCAACCCTCTCAAATTCTAAGAAATCAAAGAAGTACCACCTTCAAAAACATTGAAGGAGTTACAAAGCCTGCATGGTAAGGCCAAATTATTATGACACTTTTTTCTCGATTATGCCACTTGCGAGCATGGCTTCGAGCCTCTCCTTCTCCAAGACATCCCTTTCCAATGGGATGAATAGGCACAAAAATCATTCGATGCTTTAAAGGATACATTTTATTAGCCCACCTGACCAAAATAAGAACTACACCCTGCAGGAATTTATAGGGTAAGTTCCTTAGATCAAGAACCAAAGGTCACCACTCACAAATAGATCACAAATCAGTACACTAGTATAATCACGTGGTTAAAACCCTCAAAGACGAAAACAGTCCACGGCTTGAGCCCACATGGCCACTTCAGGCAATTTATTAATATAAAAAGAAAAGTTACATATGTTTCTCTCATAAATAGTTACTGGAAAAATTACCCTCCATGCTCTTTAAATAGAGATCATGGACCAATCGGGTGCTAAGCCATGGATCAAGTGTCGTTAATACCGAGGAGAGAGATAACCGTTGGATCACTACAAATCGTGATCGTTGGATTATAAGTTACAAATGTAAATGGTAAAGAAACACACTTTACCTAACTCTACACTAGACTAAGTTATTCTTAACTATTTCATTTGTGTCAGAATATTCTAACGTCCCCCTTTAAGAACAACTTGGGATAGAATTAAAGGATTTACAAAGGTGACACAAAAGGAGCCTATTTCTCATGTGTTGAAATATCCTAGCATCCCCCCTTAAGAACAAATTGTGATAGGATTGAAGGATTTAAAAAAGTGACACAATAGGAGAAGGAAGGAGGCATTAGAGCATATCCCCCCTTAATGAAAACTTTCTTGAACTCCAAGCATGGATCAAATTTTGGTACACTTTGCTTCTGTGAGAGTCTTCGTATAGATATCGACCACTTGATCATTGGTTGGACAGTACTGCACTTCAAGAACACGATCATGAATGAGTTTTCTAATGAAGTGTATGTGGAGTTCAATGTGTTTCATATGCTGATGCTGAACTGGATCTTTACATAGCTGAATGGCACTTTGATTATCACACCAAAGTGTAGTTGGATGCTGCTCATGAAGACCAAAATTAGACAGGATCTGACGAAGCCACATGGCTTCCTTGCTGGCTTCAACTGCACCACGATACTTTTCTTCTGCTTAAGAAAGAGAGATGGCACTTTGTTTCTTACAAGACCAAGTAATAGGTCCTGAACCAAGAGTGAATACATATCCTGCAGTAGACTTTCGATCATCTGGGTCACTAGCCCAATCAGAATCAGTGAAACCAATCAACAATGGAGGTGCTCCTGCATTGTAATGAATCTCGAACTGAATTGTACCTCAAATATATCGAAGTATTCTTTTAGCTGATTTCCAGTGACTTTCATGGGGTTGGTGCATAAAGTGAGAAACAAGACCAACGACAAAGGAAAGGTCAAGACGGGTATGGGTTAGATACAAAAGTTTACCAACAATTTGACGATATAATATAGCATAAAATTTAGGAGTAGTACAAGTGACTAAAAGCTTGACTCCAAACTGAATGGGAGAAGGGGTTGGATTACAATATTCCATGTGAAAGTGGTGTAGAAGATCACAGGCATTATTGGAATGAGAGAGGGTAATGCCTTCTTTGAATTTCAAGACTTGCAGACCAAGGAAATAATGAAAGTGTCCTAAGTCTGTCATTTCAAAATTATTTTTGAGGCTAGACTTCACATGATTTATATGTTTTGGATCACTACCAGTAAGGATAAGATCATCAACATAAAGAACAAGGATATTGAAGGACTTACCCACTTTCTTGGTGTAGACAGTGTTGTCAGAATGACACTTAGAAAAGAAATTATCTAATAGAAATCTATCCAGTTTGGCATACCAAGCCCGAGGAGCTTGTTTGAGACCATAGAGAGACTTCCTAAGGTAACAAACAAGGCTAGAGTCATTTTGGATAAAGCCAGGGGGTTGTTCCATGTATATTTCTTCATGTAAATCTCCATGCAAGAAGGCGGATTTAACATCCATCTGATGGACTTCCCATTTAAAGGAGGTAGCAAGGGAAAGAAAAATGCGGATAGAGTTCATTTTGGCAACAGGGGAGAAGGTTTCAGTATATTCAATGCCTTCAACTTGTGAAAATCCTTTAGAAAAAAGACGAGCTTTATTTCTATCCACTTTTCCATTTGGTCCAAACTTTGTTTTGTAAACCCATCTGCATCTGAAAAGTTTTCTTCCTTTTGGAATAGGAACAAGATCCCAAGTATCATTCGCCAATAAGGAATGATATTCTTCATTCATAGCTTCATCCCAAGATGGATGGCCAGAGGCTTCTTCAAAGGTTTCTGGATCAGGATTTTCTGGAACTTGAGCCAATAAGGAAGAGGCTCTTTCGAATTGAGAACGTGTACAACGTCGATCGACAGGGTCACCTGCAAGAGAACCTGCTGCATCCTGAGTAGAGCGGATCCATATTGGAAGTGGTGGAGTAAAAGGAAAAATTTCAAGAGATGGAGGAGGATTTTCATCCTCACTGTCATCATCTGAACTAGAAGGAATTCCATTAAAAATAGAAGAGAGAGAGAGAGGTGGCACACCCGCCGAACTAGGTTCGCAGGCCAATATATTTTCATCAAATTTTACATCTCTTCTAATGATTATATTTTTGGATTTTGGTTGAAGAAGTATATATCCTTTGACATCTTCAGAATATCCAACAAAAATGTATTTTTCACTCTTAGGTTCTAAGGCTTTATGTTTCGCATCTGGAATATGGGCCCAAGCATCACTTCCAAAAACATGAAAGTGACTTACATTTGGTTTGATTGAGCTCCAAGCTTCGTTTGGAGTTATATTCTTTAAAACCTTAGTAGGAGTGTGATTTACTATGTAATTTGCACAGTTAATGGCTTCTACCCAAAAATTGAGACTAAGTCCTTTAGATTGAAGCATACAATTAGCCATTTCTTTTAAGGTGCGATTCTTCCTTTCAGCTACACCATTTTGTTGTGGAGTATATGGAACAGTATGTTGCAATTGAATGCCATGCTTAGTGAAGAAGTTGATATATTTTTTGTTAACATATTCTCCTCCATTGTCTAATCTTAACTTAAGAATTTGATGTCCAGATTGTTTCTCAACAAAGGCCTTAAAGGCCAAGAACATGTTAAAAACTTCACTCTTGAGTTTTAAGAAGTATATCCAAGTGCGTCTGGAAAAATCATAAATGAAAGTTAAGAAGTACTTGCAACCAGATAAAGAAACAACAGGAAGTGGACCACATAAATCACTGTGCACAAGCTGCAAAGGGGCTGAAGCATGCTAAGAGGCATGTTTGTCAAAACTATCCCGATGATGTTTTCCATGTACACATCTGGAGAAAACACCATCTTGGCAAGATACCATAGGAAGACCCGTCACCATATTTTCCTTACATAGAGTTTGAAGAGAGCGATAGTTTAAGTGACCAAATCGCTCATGCCAAAGTTTGCTCACTTCATCATTATGAGCAACAAAAACAGAGGGAAGACATGATGACCCAAAATTTTCAAACTTATACAACCTTTTGGAATCATCAGCAATGCCAGTAGCTAAAATATGTTTAGGATTTTTGAGGTCCTTGATTACAACATCATGACGTGAGAATTCTACTATTTTCCCTTCACCTGAATGAGTTATCTGATAAACAAAGATAAGGTTGCATGACAAGGTAGGAACACATAGTACATCATTAAACTAACCATTATCGAGATGAATGGTTCCAGATCCTACAACATTAAGAGATCTATCATCACCAACATAAATATGTTTGGTGTTACAACCATTTAAAGAAGAAAACATGGATTTATTTTTGGCCATGTGATAAGAAGCTCCAAAATCAATGAGCCACTCATGAGAATGAGAAGAGGAGGATACATTTAATGCATAACCAGATCTTGATGCTTGACAACCACAAGGAGAAAGTGCCATTCCTGAAGATGAAGGTGAAGAGTGCTCCAAATTGATGTTGTGCTTCTTCATTGCTGCTTCTAAGTCTTCCATCTTCTTAAAACATTTGGACTCTATATGACCATCATGATTGCAAAAATTGCAATGTCTATCTCTCTTCTTCCCTTTGTTTTTATTTGCCTTATCATTTTGGTGAGTTGCTTTTTCAGTTTGCGGCTGAAATTTCTTAGGACCCTTGTTTGGTTTTAGACCATACTTTTTAGGATACTGCTTCTTGGGATTCTTTTGATACGATTGCTATTGGGCTACTGAGGCTTTCTTAGAAGCGTTTCCAGAAGTGATAAGACCAAGGTGTAAGAGTTTTTCTTGTTCTCTTATCAAAGAATCGCAAAAGGCATCAAAAGATGGGTTCTTGTAGGTGGTTCCTGAAGTAATGATGGCTACTCTAGTGGAATGGAGGGTAGAAACAAATACAGAGTATGCAGGGCCAAGCTTAGTAAGAATGCAATACATGAGGCTACCATCTTCCTTTTTGACCTTAGAACCTTCTAAAAGAACTCTAAGGGTCTTGAATTTGGACAAAAAATCCTCGAGGAGAAATTTTTGGGGTCCAAAGTAAGCAACTCATTTTCAAGTTGATGGGCCCTGATTTGATTTTAAATGCCAAAGACAATATTTAGCTTGTCTAGGGCTTCATGATGGGTGTCAATGTCAAGGATATGAAATCAAAGATCTTGAGCAATGGACATTCCTATCAACCCTCATGCTTGGTCTTGTTTATTTTCCCATTTAGCAACTTTAGCATCATAAAAATATTTAGTTTCTAGCCCTGTGGCTATTCTATAAAGCCATTTACTTCTAAGTATATCTACCATGTGAGGTAGCCATTGAAAACAATTGGTGCTGTTAAGAATAATCGGGCATGCACTTTCCATTTTTTTTTTTTAAACCTAAAGCTGAGAAAAGCTGAAGCTAACTGCTCCAATGGAAAGATCTCAAAAATTTAGGCCGTTAAAAAAAAAACGGGTCGAAAAGCAGCTTCCGGATGAAGAATTTATGCCTTTTTGAAAAAAATGAGTTGAAGATGCCGAATAGTTACGGGAACAATTTAAAAAAAAAAAAAAATCTCGCCCCTTTTAACAATTTTTTTTTACAAAAGAAACTTGAGAAAGAGACTTGAACCCAAGACCTCTATTCTCATAAACTAAATTCTCACCAAGTGAGATAGTAAAAGGATTCTGTAATTGTTTGAAAGGAGGAAGGGTTTTTTTTTTTTTTTTTTTTTTTGTACTCTTCAGTGTGCGTGCTTTTTCCTGCACAAAAAAACACAAAAAACCGAGCAAAAAAAAAAGGCAAATGCAAGCCTTACTAGCAGATTGTTATATTTTCGGTTAGCCTTACTAGAAACTATCTATTTTTTCACTATTTCTGATTTCCCGAGATTGCACAAAGACGCAGGGAAAGAGCATACGTAGCAAAAAAAATCCCTTCCTCCTGTTTCTGATTTGTCGAGATCGCACACAACGCAGAGCAAAGAGAATACACAGAGAAGAGGGTATAGCTCTGTCAAATAAATAAAACCTAAAAATGAAATAAACAGAGGGAACCGAAATAATAAATAATTAGAACTTTTAACAAATAAAACTGCAAAACAGATACTTTATATCTCCAGATCTAAACTAACATAAGTTGGGAACCGGAAACCTTTTCGCATGAAACGAAAGGCGTTCCTCACTGTAAAAAATGCTCCGGACAAAATAGAGTGGTTCTCCAAGCTCGAAAAAGTTTAGAAATAGTAGATCTAGAAAACAGTAGTCGCATGCAGTCAAACCCGTCGGATTTTGATCAACAACGGATGCGGCCCTCAAAATAGCTCTGATACCATGTAGGAATTTACAGGGTAAGTTCCTGAAATCAAGAACAAAAGGTCACCGCTCACAAAAAAATCACAAATCAGTACACCAGTATAATCACGTGGTTAAAATCCTCAAAGAGGGAAACAGTCCACGGCCTGAGCCAACACGGCCACTTCAGGAAATTTATTAATATAAAAAGAAAAGTTGCATATATTTCTCTCATAAATGATTATCGGAAAAATGACCCTCCATGCTCTTTAAATAGATATCTTTGACCAATCGGGTGTTAAGCCACAGATCAAGTGTCGTTAATACCAAGGAGAGAGATAACCGTCGAATCACTACAAATCGTGACCGTCGGATTATAAGTTACAAATGTACATGGTAAAGAAAAACACTTTACCTAACTCTACACTAGACTAATTTATTCTTAACTATTTCCTATGTGTCGGAATATCCTAACACACCCTATATCTATATGCATTAGATGTAGCCATTGTTGGGGTGCTAGTCCAGGATGGAGAAGACAATAGGGAACACCCAATTTATTACGTAAGAAAGAAATTATCTGGGCCTGCATTGAAGTATGAGCCAGAATAAAAAATAACCTTAGCCCTAGTACATGTGGTACAAAATATTTGGAACTATATCATCATTCGAACCACCATTTTCGTAGCAGAAATCAACCCCATGCGATATTTTCTCACTCGCCGTATGATGAATCATAAATACGCTCGATGGGTAGTTATACTGAAAGAATTTGATCTACAATTTAGCTCCCTTAAAAGAAAGCAGGTGCTTATCCAAGCCGAATTCATCACGGATCTCCCAATAGAGACCCAAGGATTCCCCGTCAATGATGCACTACAAGACGAACATCTTTTCTTAGTGTCAATGAAGGAAACTTGGTATGACAATATCCTACTCTTCTTAGGAACTCAAAATTTCAAACCTCAGCTCACTCGTGATGACCAAAGTAACATACACCATCGGGCCCCTCAATACCTCCTTTTAGGGGATGTTCTTTATTGACGAGTTGTTGACACCATCCTCTGTAGATGCCTCACTCACGACCAAGCCAAGAAAGTCCTGAAAGACTCTCACAATGGGGCCTATTGTGGCCACCTATCATGGATGGCCACTGCTAAAAAATTCCTATGTTCCTATTACTTTTGGCCCACCCTCTTTCACAATTGCATCCAAGAAGTCAAATATGTGAGCGATGTCAATGCTATGATCACAAGGCGTGAGCCCCTCTAGCTCCCCTACACCCTATCATCGTAGCATGACCCTTTTTTAAATGGGGCATAGACTTCATGACATGCAACCCCCCATCATTCGGCAACCAAAAATACATAGTTGTGGTTGTTGATTATTTCACCAAATGGGCAGAAGCCATGCCTACATAGAACAACATTGTGGAAGCTGCTACACAGGTTTTCTTCAACAATGTCATCACACGGTTCAGTGTCTCAAAGGAATTGGTGTTAGATCACAAGAAACATTTCGAACACAAAATATTCGAGGAATTGTCCCAACACCTTGGTTTTTCTCACGAGTTTGCATCACCATACTACCACTAGTGTAACGGTCAGGTAGACGTCATCAACAAAGTCCTTAAAACAATGTTGCAGTGCATGGTGAACAATGAAAAAAATAATTGGCACCACATGGTGTTCTCAGCCCACGAGGCATACCACACAATGGTCAAATCATCAAAAGGGTTCACAACCTTCGAATTAGTCTGCAAGGTGGAGGTTGTGCTTCCCATTGAACATGAAATCCCCACCCTTCATTTGGTTATCGAAATTCTCACTGATACTAAACCCCTATAGAAAAGGTTGGTACAATCAAACCTGGTCGATGAAATTTGATAAGAATATCTCCAACATAACAAATCCCACAAGAAAAGGGTCAAAGCGTCATTTGATCGCAACATCACCCCTTGGTCATTTAGCAAGGGAGAATTAGTCCTGTGCTACAATGTTTCCCAAGAAGCTTTAGGCCATGGGAAGTTTGAGAAATTATGGAAGGGTCCATACATTATCAAACATTACCTCCTAAAGGGAGAATACATTTTATCAGAGCTTGATGGGAGATGCCTAAAAAATCCCGTCAATGGACTCTGCCTCAAAAAATTTCACCCATAAAGGAAGGTCCTCAGTACCCTAGAATAAATATGTATGTACCATAAATTTTTATGATGATAACCACATCATGGATTTATTCTAAGAATTTCTCTCTCATCCTATGTTGCAGATCGATCTTCCGCCAATATATCATTATAGATTTGTTGATGGTGCCTCTCGATGGTCACAAAACCTAGTTGTTGTCACCTGGGCCATATACTCTCATGAACGATCAACATACCTCACTAATGGACTTTTTATCGAGTCATCTACCAAAAATCAAGACAAATATGACATAGTTATAGGAATTTTAACCAATTCCTCCCTCCAAGGCATCCACCATCTACATGTCTTTCTTGATTCCTAGCTATTTGTATCATAGTTAAACCAAACCTTTTAAGTACGTTATCCACGCCTCTTTAGGAAATACCTGCATTCACAAAGATTAGCTTGATGTTTTGATCACATCACATTTACACATATACCAAGCGATAAAAATTATGTAGCTGATCACATAGCTAACCAAATCCTAGACTGAAATCCATCACATATATACCATTGACCATAAAATCATCAAATCCATCATATACATAAAAATCACCATAAAAATATACATGTACACATCATGAGAGTCGTCAAAATACATCTCGCATATGTATATAAAAAAATATGTGTATGTCCCAATATACAAAAAATGAGTCCATTGGCTCATCGCTAGGAAAAAAAATGTCATAAAAAGACAAGGGAGCATCCTCATAATGTGTGTTTTCCCTGGTACACAAATAAACAAAGTCTAGGGCTAAGCCCCTCCATCACGGTCTCATGGACTGATATCAACACCAAGAGCCACAATAGGGCCAGTTCTGGCCACCGAAAAATCTATGCACCACAACACTGGATGATGCGCTCACTCACGAGCCATCATTGTCTCCATGACAAGCTCTTCCAAGTCATCATAGCCCCTTGTGGGCATCCCCCTATTCAAAGCCTCCACCCTGTCCCACGTGTCATGTTTGTCACGTAGTTGGGCTTCCACTACATCCAAGAGAGCCTCTGCTTCCTCAACATGCTCACACAATCCCTCGACATCCCAAGCTATTGTGACACTACCACCCTCCCTGGAGGGTCCACCAATCTCTAACCGACACTCTTACACTAGTCGCGCAAGCCTAGGATGAGGCCTCTCATCTCTCTATCTCTGAGGCATGGGTACCTCTCCTGTGACACCCATGATTCGAGGTTCGTTGCCTACAAAGTAAGCCAATGTTAACCCCCCATGCCCAACATCTGCAAGTAAAAAAACATGGTATAATTGTCGTCATAAAAAAAGCATACATATATACATGTAAAAAATACTAAAATGCAGAAAACACAAATATCATAACTGCTGGTCCCCATGCATAACCAGTAGGGAGACCCATGTCATGTTTGTCACGTAGTTGGGCTTCCACTACATCCAAGAGAGCCTCTGCTTCCTCAACATTCTCACATAATCCCTCGACATCCCAAGCTATTGTGACACTACCACCCTCCCTGGAGGGTCCACCAATCTCTAACCGACACTCTTACACTAGTCGCGCAAGCCTAGGATGAGGCCTCTCATCTCTCTATCTCTGAGGCATGGGTACCTCTCCTGTGACACCCATGATTTGAGGTTCGTTGCCTACAAAGTAAGCCAATTTTAACCCCCCATGCCCAACATCTGCAAGTAAACAAACATGGTATAATTGCCGTCATAAAAAAAGCATACATAGATACATGTAAAAAATACTAAAATGCATAAAACAAAAATATCATACCTGCTGGCCCCCATGCATAACCAGTAGGGAGACCCATGTCTGGATCCCCCTCGGAAGTCCACACCATGGTAATAATACTCCAAAATAAACTGAGGGTTGGAGTTAAACCAACCCTCCATGGAGTTGTTCCAATAGTGTCCTGCAGCTCCACCACCGGCTCGGGGCATAACAAGCTCCCACCTTCGTATCCTCGAGTCCCTCAGAGGCCTAGTTGGCACATCTAGAAAGGGTCGGAGCATGGCCACCCTATCATACATGATGATACACAAGATAATTACGTAGAAGAAGCCCTAAAGCTGCCCCCACCTCACCTGTGTGAGTTGGGACATCATACCCATGTATACGAAATGGGCCCAATCAAAGAAGTGACCCACCTACAACTACTGGAGGGTTGCTATATGTGGCTTGGATACTTTGTGGGTTGAGGATGACCCCACTGACCGTACAATCATAGACATAACGACACACTTTGTCAAACTCAAAATCGAGCCTACTTTGACGCAACCCTCCTCATTGGCATTGGGCCCACAATGGCCCTCACGCTCAGACCAACGACAGATGTACACATGCCCAGGAGGCAGTGGATATGGTAGCGCCTCCCCACGAGGTATAAATTCAGTCACAAAGTAGATATCTATCTGAGATTATATGGGTAAATCAGCTTGCATCACAACCACCACCTTCCAGTCAGCGAATAAAATATTGTAGGAACCGATCTTGCAACCTTAGGATGGGGTTTTGAAGGAACTTTAGCAACCACCACCGATCTAGGGTCTATCCCACTACTAGATCCTCAGCCATTATAGTCCACAGTGTCATCCAATCCCTCTCTCTCCAAATCATCCTACCATAAAAAGAAACATAAAAAAATCAAAATTTTGCCCCTTAAGCTGAAAAAATGAAAAAATCAGTGTTTTTTACCAATCGAGTGCCTTTAGCCAACAAAAGCACACATGTTGCCTTTATGTGTGATGAACATATGTGTATTTTACGCGTCTATTTGACCATAAGTTACGTCAACCTCCATGGTCGGTCGATGCGCCAATTCTTCACACAGATTCTTCGACGACGCATATGTGCTTCACATAGATGCGTTTTCGATGCGTCTAAGGGACGCTTATGCATGGTGTCGATGTGTATAAGGGATGCTTATGAACAGTGTCAATGCGTAAAGCTCATGGCTTCAAGTGTTGACCACACGACTCTTTTCGAGTCGCCCGGGCGGTCCCTAAAAAATAAAACTAAAAGGGCATATAGGGAACCCCTGTATGACCTACATACCCTACAAATAGAAAAAATAAAAGGGGTAGGATACCAGCTCCTACCTGTATCTTTCCGTATGCATCACGGGAGCTCTAGCTGACCACAACGACAAGAAAGGCTTCAGAAATATCCTTTGACCTCTCAAGCTCAACAATGCAAATGAATTAAATCTGGGCCCTTTTGGCCCATATATCGCCCTTTTTTCCATTTTCTGGAGCCCATAACCAGAGCTCAGAACCTCCGTTCTCAAAACCATGAGAGACACAAGGATTAGTACCACATCATCTTTATGATGGAACTCTCCATTCCAGTTATTACCAAAACTCATTTTTGGACCCGTCGCACTCCCAAAATGTTGTTTCAAGTACACCTTCTCTTATTTTTTAACTCATATCATCATTTATTATTAATACGTTTTTAAAAAATATAGTGTAATTACATAAAAAACACCATGATTCTTCCAACACCCCGACAGAAAAATACAAGAGAAGGTATCATTCACCACTCAGCATGATAGGCTTCATTTTAAGCTTTGCATATCCTGAAATTATTACTCTACAGTAAACCCTAGGGTCCATCATTTAGACCATGTTTATCACCACCTCACCATTCATATGATAAAAAACCATGTCAGTTGATAGAGCCTTCCCACTCATGTCTCCCTTCATATTCATAGAGCCCCATCCATTATCGGGATCCATGACCACCCACTCCGGTCAAGGAAGCACCTCATTTATATGCCTTGACAATCAATCTCATTCTCCTTCACTCATCAACTACTAAATCCCACTCTTGGGCCACCACTAATATTTTATGATGGATCAAACAAGATGCATTACCATGTTCCACATTTTTCCTATCACACCCCCATTAATATGGCCCATGTGTGTCACTTCATCCGCCTCATCACTTGTGTTATCCTCCACAGTGTCCCAAGGCTAAGAATGGAAACCGACGAGGTAACCTCAAACCACTTAGGATTTGGTAGCTAGCCCTACCAAATAAGAGAGGGCTCTCTCTTTCATATTACAGTCAAAATACGACTGATGATGCGTAAAAGATATTAGGTTACGTCTAAGCTCTAGGGTTTTGAAATTTAGGGGTTTTGCTAGATCAGGAGGGGAGGTCAAGGAAACTAGGTCAGATCTAAAATATTTCAGTTGCAGGGCTACAAAGGGGCATGGAATATATGCTCAGTGGCACTTTAAGGTTTTCAATTGTAGTGTAGGGTGGAAAAACAAAGGTTCAAAATGAGCATTGAAGCATGATTTAATTTATCAGAAGATGAATAACATAAACATGAAATTCCTACCAAAATAGAGCATAAGCTTAAAGAATAATGTTTAACATATTATAGGAAGATCACTAAAAGAAAATATATGGAATTAATATGAACAAATCATTCATAAAAGTGAATTACAAAGGAAAAAAAATTCCACAAAATCATACCACATGAATCCCTATTTAATAGTTTCAATTGGATTTGTATTTCTACAAATATCAACTATACACAAAGCTCCAAGCCTTCTCCTCTCTGATGTCTAACCTTGAATCTGACTAAAAAATAGATACATATAGAATAAAACCATCTTCCCCTCTCTCAGGGGTCGAATCCCTTAAGATAGGAACAATTCACACATATTTATCTAACCAAACCTAAGACTAGGGAGGTTAAAACAAACTCTCCTTTTAGCCATTGACTGAACTATCCATCATTAATGAATTCAATAATTACATCAAATTTACATTAACAAGCTCAATTTACATTCATATACATAATGTCAACTCAAAACAAGAGAAATTACATCATGAGAAACATGTTTGACAGATAAAACTCGAAAATTTGACCTCTAGGGAAAATCACAACACATTTAGGGAAAAGCATAGCGCCATCTGGGAAAAACGCAGTACAAAATTGCATGGAAATTTTTAGTGATTGCATGTGCTCCACATTCTAATCTGAAGGTACCATTGGAAATATTAGGATGTCTAGTTGTCCATAAGTCCTTAACCAAGAAAAATGGCCTCTCGAAGACTGAGAAAAATGGATTCTACAAAGGTCACTCTAAAAGCTTAACGCCATGGTGAAAAAGGTGGCATAAAGTGGTTTTTTAGCATGTTTTTTTCACTTTTCTCCCAACCAGAATTCTGACATGGTACAAAAACTAGATAGATGACATGTTCAGGTCACAAGCTATCCATGGATGTAGAGTTTTGGTGATTTTAATCATTGAGGGAAAAGCGCAATGCCAAGGCACTGGCTTTTGGCTGATTGTGTTTCCAAAAATTTCCAAAATGACTGAAACTTTCCCAAAACTAGGGCTCAAAGGTGGAGAAATATCTCTCTAACCATAATTTTTTTTTGCAAAATAGAGAGAGGATTTTGTTCTTTCGTATATTATTAACAAAAACCTCCTCCTGTTTTCAAACATACTTCTGCATTTTTTCAACATTCAAGCTTGAAGGTGGTCACTTAAAATTGCAGAAGTGCATAAATCTCTTAGCAGAAATGTAGCGTGGTATTTGAGAGGGTGTTTGGAGGCCTTCCCGGATGATTTGTGGGCTGAAAGTGGTATGGATGAAAATATTATGATGTTTGATACACAATGGATGTTGGGTTTGTGTTATATTCTTTCCACGACTAGTCACGCGGGGGGGTAACAGGGGGGGAAATAGCCCCCCCTGTTGGGGTCTGGGGCAGTGCCCTAGGAAAATTGTTTTGGTCCTTATTTTCCAGTGGGCGGACCTGCCCATGGTTTTGTCCACGAGTTTGCACATGGTTTTAGGGCATGATGGTTTTCGGCCCCTGGTATTTTGTAGTTCCGGTCAAGGGAACTACGGTTATGTTCTAATCCAGGGTTAATGGATTGGGGTTTATGTATGCTTTGGCATGTATATATATGTGTTGTAACACTAAAAGGAAAATAATGAAAAATCAAGCTGGTCATCCCGATTTGGGATCCAGGGGAAAACCTCTATGTATATTTGTTTTATGTTTTATGCTCTCGCTATTGTTTATTTTCTATTTTTAAGATTCTTTTGCAGCTAATTTTTGTACAGGGTTAAAACCTACATTTGGTATCAGAGAAGTTTCAGCTTCAAGGGGATGCCTTTGCTGCTGAGGGGTTTTTTTCTTGGGCCTAAGGTATACCCTGTTCAGTGGGAGATCTGCGGGATCGATTCTTGCGATGAAAGAAGATGGCGAGCGGTGGGAAGATAGAGATCGAGAAATTTAATGGTCAGAGTTTTGAGTTGTGGAAGATCAAGATGGAGAATCTGCTGGTAGATAAGGACCAGTGTATCACGGTAGATATGGGTAATAAACCAACGGCAATTTCAGATGAAGACTGGATCGGAAGGCAAAGAGCACAATATGGTTGTGTGTCTCATATTCAGTATTGTTGAATATATCTGGGGAAGCTACGACGAAGACCTTGTGGGACAAGCTAGGGACTTTGTACCAATCTAAGTCTCTGGTGAATAAATTGTTCCTGCAGAAAAAGTTGTGTAACCTGAGGATGAAGGATGGAGACTCGGTGACAGAGCATCTGAATGCCTTCAATACTCTGGTAAGTCAGCTGTCATATGTTGATATTAAAATCTCAAATGAATATAAGTGCATCAGTTTGTTGTGTTCTCTACTAGATTCGTGGGACAGTCTGGTTATTGCAATAGGTAGCAATACAACTACTTTGAATTTTGATGACATTGTCTCAGCCTTGCTATCAGAGGAAATGAGATGGAGAAATACGGAGGGTCAGAATGGAGATTCCTTATCTGTACGAGGAAGATCCCAGAACAAAAAGAAGAATATGGTTTCGAGTGGGAGATCTAAATCTAGAGGGAGATCTAAATCTCCAGGAAAGTTTGTAAATGTGTGCTAGAAATGTAGAAAGGAATGGAACTACAAAAAGGACTGCAGATCTAAAGCTCCTGAGAAAGGAAAGGGATCTTATGATTCTCCTTCTGCAGAGGCAAAAACCACCTTGGATGAAGGTGGGGATGTGTATTTGGCTTCTTCTTCAAATACACATGTAGATCATGAGTCATGGTTGATTGACTCGAGTATGAGAAATATGATGGCGGTGATGTCTTCTTAGGTGATGATAGGAAGGCCACAATCGTCGGACGTGGAAAATTCAAGCTGAAGCTGCAAGGTGGAAGGATTAGAACACTTCCTGGTGTTCTGCACATTCCTGCATTGGCCAGAGATATGATTTCTGTAAGCAAGATGGATGATGCAGGTGTAAAAACAGAGTTCGAGAAAGATACATGTAAGATGGTTCTGGGAGCACTGGTATTAATGCGGGGAGTTCCCATTGGAACTCTGTACAAGCTTCAGGGAAGCACTGTTATTGATGGGTGCAATAGTTCTGTGGTTCCCGAAAGTGAAGCAGAAAGCCTAACAGTCTCTGGAGAAAATACCATGCTTTGGCATCAAAGGCTTGGACATATTGGAGAGAAGGGCCTTCGGATACTACATGGAAATGCTATGGTAGAAGGTATGTCTAATAGCTCTCTGGATTTTGATTTCTGTGAACATTGTGTATATGGGAAGCAGAATCAGGTGAGTTTTCCTTCTGGTGCTAAGAGGGCAAACAATATATTAGAGCTTGTGCACAGTGATGTGTTTGGACCTGTGTCGGTTCCATCACTGGGTAAGTCTATGTACTATGTTTCATTCATAGATGACTTCTCAAGGAATACATGGATATATTTCTTGAGGAAGAAATCTAAAGTCTTTAACAGACTTCAAGAATCAAGGCTCTGGTGGAAAACCAGATAGAGAAGAAGATAAAGGTGCTAAGGACATATAATGGGGGGGAGTTATACAAGAAGGAATTTGAAGAGTTGTGTAAGAAGTGTGGTATAGAACGACAAAAGACTACTCCATACACACCTCAGCAAAACAGAGTTGCAGAAAGAATGAATAGAACGTTGATGGAAAAGGCAAGAAGCATGCTCAGTGGTACCGGGTTAGGACAATAATTATGGGTAGAGGCAGTGGAGACTGCATGTTACTTGGTTAACAGATCACCTTCATCAGCGTTGGAGGATAATACTCCACATGAGGTATGGATTGGTAAGAAACCCTCTCTTTCACATATGAGGGTATTTGGATGTGATGCATATGTACATATTCCCAAGGAGAAAAGGAGAAAGTTTGATAATAAATCTAAAGGGTGCATCTTTATTGGGTATAAGGATGGTTTAAATGGTTACAAGCTTTGGAACCTGGAAACAAGGAAGGTTGTGTACAACCAAGATGTGGTGTTTAGAGAGGTGAAATATATTGTTAAACATGAAGTCCTACCGAACCTAAGAAGATAGAGTTTGAGATAAAGGAGGATGAATCGGACTCTACAACAGAAGAAGGCTCAGAAGAGGAAGAGCCACAAACTCCAGCTGTTAGAAGATCAGTTCATGAAAGAAGAAAACCAGAAAGGTATAGTCCATCTCCTTTTCTATTAAATTTTTCTTTAATTATAACTGATGATGATCCCAGAACCGTCAGGGAGGCACTAGATTCAGAGGATGGAAAACTCTAGAAGGAGGCCATGGTTGATGAAATGGCATCCTTGCATAAAAATGACGCATGGGATCTGGTGGAGTTGTCGTCTCGAAGGAAGCCCATCAGGAAGGAAAGAGATATCAACACCTTAGAAATAAGCCATTTCGAGGGGGAAACCTCCAATACATTACATGAATGAACAATTCTTGGATGATACAAATTACAAAACCTCATTTCTATATATAGGAGTCCATGGGGCCATAATTTAATCCTAGTGGGGTCACAATGTAATCCTAGCCGACCTAACAATAATAATTTAAGGGCATAATAATAATAATATGGGGGTTACAAGGGTACAATAATAACAATAAGGGGGTTACACTAACAAAAATAAGGGACTATACTAGTAATATAGGGACCTAACATTCCCCTCTCCTTCAAAAAAGTGTTGTCCTCAACGCTTGAGTAGCTCTGGGTGCTTCTGTATAAAATTCTCATCCTCCCATGTAGAATCTTCATTGGGTAAGTTCTTCCACTTGATGAGATACTCTGAAATTGATCGATTCTGTAGCTGTCGAGTTCTTGTTTCCATGACCGCTTCAGGTTCCAATATGATTTTTCCTTCCTCATCAAGTTCTGGAAATATTGTTTGAACTGGAATATTTTCACCTATAACCTTCTTTAAACATGAAACATGGAAAATTGGATGCACTCATGAAGAAGCAGGAAGCTCCAATTTGTATGCCATAGTACCAATCTTTTGCAACACCTTGTAAGGACCATAGTACTTTGGCGATAGTTTATTATCCTTCTTAGCTTGCTTGAGGGACATTTGTTTGTATGGTTGTAGCCGTAAAAATACCCAATCTCCTACATCAAAACTTCTCTCACTGCGATGTTGATTTTCCTGTTGTTTCATTCAATTTTGTGCCAAATTCAGGTTATCCTTTAAGAGTTGGAGAACTTCTTTTTGATGCTCGATGTGATCTTCCACTGCTTGAACCTTCGAATTTTCTCTTAAAGATGATGTGATGGACGGTGGATGATATCCATAAAGTGCCATAAATGGGGTTATTTTTGTTGTAGTATGGAAGGAAGTGTTATACCACCATTCAGCGAGAGGTAACCACTTGACCCATTGCATTTTTTTATCAGATACAAAACAACGAAGATATCCTTCCAAACAATTATTTACTATCTCAGTTTGACCATCGGATTGAGGATGATAAGATGATCTATGAGCTAATTGAGTACCCAAACAAGTAAATAACTCCGTCCAAAAATTTCCAATAAAAATGGGATCTATGTCGCTCACAATAACCCTTGGGTTTCCATGTAGCTTTTGAATTGTGTCCATAAATGTAGTAGAAACTGTACATGCTTTAAATGGATGAGATAATGCACAAAAGTGTGCATACTTGGTAAGTCTATCAACTACCACCATGATGACACTATTTCCTTCAGACATAGGTAAACCTGTGATAAAATCCATTGAATTCTCCTCCCAACGTTGACTTGGAATGGATAAAGGTTGCAGAAGACCCGAGGTCTTAATTGTCTCAACTTTATTCTGCTGGCAAACCAAAAATTCTGCCACAAATTTTTGAATATTAGATTTAAGGCCTTCCCAAAAAAATTCTTTCTTCACCCTGTGGTAAGTTTTTAAAAATCCTGAGTGTCCTCCTAAAAGAGAAGTGTGCAATTCCAAAATAATCTTTTGTTTTAGTTGGGAATTATTACAAAGATATAAGCGATCTTTGTACCATAAGGAATCATTTTTCCAACTAAATGTATCAGATGTACTAGGATCTTACTGCATCTTTTGAATGAGTGTCCACACTTCTTCGTCCTTCTTCCATTCATCCCTTGCTTCAGTTATCCAATCTGGTTGGATAATAGATATGGCACAAAGTAATGCTTCCACCTCTTCATTCTTTCTTGAGAGTGCATCTGCAACAACATTTAGCTTCCCTTTTTTGTAGATTATTTCAAATTCATAACCCAACATCTTTGTGACCCATTTTGCTGCTCTTCTGAAGATAGTCTTTGTTCCAAAAAGTGTTTAAGACTATCATGATCAGTTTTTACCTTGAAGTGTCTTCCCATTAGGTAAGTTCTCCATTTCTTTAGTGCATGCAGTATTGCTAACATTTCCTTCTCGTAAATAGGTTTCTGTAAATACTTTCCTTTGATTGGACGACTTTCAAAAGCAATGGGTCTTCCTTCCTGCATTAAAACTGCACCAATTCCATTTCCTGAGGCATAACATTCCACAATAAAGGTTTTTGTGAAGTCTGGCGTAGCTAAGACCGGTGCTAGGCACATTGCCTCTTTAAGATGTTCAAAGGCCTTAGTTGCTTCAGGAGTCCATGAAATTGCATCTTTCTTCAATAATGTTGTTAGAGGTGCTGCTATTCTCCCATAATTCTTAACAAACTTGCGATAATACCCTGTTAACCCGAGAAATCCTCGCAACTGCTTTATGGTTGTGGGGACTTTCCATTCCTTAATGGCTTTAATTTTGTTAGGATCTACCTTAACACCCTCGTGAGATACAATATGACCTAGATATTCCACCTCTTGTACTCCAAAGAAACATTTGGATGTTTTTGCATATAATTGTTTCTCCTGCAATAGTTTGAGCACCCTGTCAACATGTTGAACATGATCCTTCCAAGACCTGCTGTAAATTAGTATATCATCAAAAAATACTAGTACAACTTTTCTAAGGAAGGGTTTGAAAATGGAATTCATCAACCTTTGAAATGTAGAAGGTGCATTGGTATGGCCAAAAGGCATGACCAAAAATTCATAATGACCCTCATGAGTTCGAAATGTTGTTTTTGGAATATCTTCAGTCTTCATTCTAATTTGATGATATCATGAACGAAGATCCAACTTGGTAAAATAATTTTTTCCATGTAATTCATCCAATAATTCATCAATAACAGGAATGGGAAATTTATCTTTAATGGTGAGCTTATTGAGATCCCTATAATCTGGACACATGTGCCATGACCCATCCTTCTTGTGTACCAATACTACAGGAGTAGAGAAAGAACTTTGACTAGGTTGAAATATACCGGCCTCTAAATTTTTTGCAATCATACATTCAATTTTGCTCTTTTGGACATAAGGATATCTATAAGGCCTGATGTTTGGAGGAACACTTCCTGGAATCAAATGAATAGTGTGATCATGATCACAAATAGGTGGGAGTCTTTTGGGAGTTTCAAACACCTTGGAATGATTGTCCAAGAATTTTTGGAGATCTGAAGAAATAGATGATTTTGATGTTGGAACTTCTAGTGAGCATAATTGTGCAATTACGCCTCGTTGTTCTTTCTTTAGAAGCTTTGTCATGACATTAGAGCTTATTATCTTTCCCGGCTTCCCTGCAATACCCCGTAATTTGACTTCCTTTCCTTCTGAATTTTTTTTTAAGAAAAGTTCTTGAAAATTAAAAGCTACCATCCCCAAAGATTGTAACCATTGTACTCCTAGTACAACATCAACACCTCCCATAGGAATGGAAAGAATTGGACTATTAAATACATATTCCCCCATGGTTAGCTTGATATTATGGCATTTTCCAGAGCAATTTATAGTTCCTCCATTTGCAACCATCACTTGACATTCTGGTGCTGGGTATAGGAAACAATTCAATTCATTGGCTACCTTACAATGAATAAAATTATGGGTACTACCTGAATCAATCAACACTATTACCTTTTTATTCTTGATATGTCCTTCTATCTTGAGAGTTTGAGGAGTGGTAATTCCTGCCAATGCATTACACGATATTGTCAGACTCATTTCTTCCTCTTCTAGGGTTGGTTTGTGGTGTATACCCTCTTCTTTTGAATATTCTTGTTCATTTTCTTCTTCCTCTTCACAATCTATGTAAAATAATTTCTTCTTAGCACACTTATGACCTTTAGTGTATTTTCTATCACAACTGTATCAAAGCCCTTTTGCTCTTTTTTCTTCCAATTGTTGTGGTGTCAACCTTGTAGCTTGTGAAAATCTAGGAGTAGCAACACTTCCCTCTTTATAGAAGTGAGTGGTAGGCTTCCTTGTCACCATAATTTTACATTTAATTTTTCTGGCCAACCTGAATGCCTTCTCCGATGAATTAGGTTCCAAAATGTGAACTTCATGTTGGATGTTATCCTTTAAAGTACCTATGAAGAGATCAATCCTGTGTTGCTCTAAAATATCACTTACCCTTATACTCAATTTTTGGAAGTCCTCAATGTGCTCCCCCACTGAACCCTTTTGTTTGAGATTTATCAATTGGCTAAAGAAGGTGTTTCTCTTTGTATCCTCATAATGTGCTATCATTTCCTCTGTAAAAATTGACCAAGTGACAATTTTTTTACGGGAGCAAAGCCATCAATACCATACAAATATATTTTGTTCTAAATGTAAAGTTGCAATGCGTACCTTTTGTGTGTTTTTCACATTATTGATATCAAAATATTCCTCCATATGTAGTATCCATGTTACAGGATCCTTTCCATCAAACTTCCTCATATCCATTTTTGGAATATGGTGGTTCTTCCCTCCAACATTAGAGTTTATGAAATCATGATTAACATTTATTTTTTTCTCATCACGAGTTTCATCTGATATCTTTTCACCATTAGGAAAATTTTCTTGTATCAACTTTGCCAAACCTTCTATGTCTACTTTTAGATCATTCTTCATGTTTTCCATGTTGTATTTCATTTTTTCATTGATCTTAGCTTTTATGTCATCCATATTAGCTTCCATGCCCACTTCTATGCCATTAATCTTAGCTTCCAAACCATTTATCTTA
Organism: Pinus albicaulis; assembly: GCA_034641835.2. NCBI lineage: Eukaryota > Viridiplantae > Streptophyta > Pinopsida > Pinales > Pinaceae > Pinus > Pinus albicaulis. Next base: position 69,927,521 of record MU968411.1, read on the forward strand.
GCTTCCACGCCTTTCTTCAAAACTTCCATTTCATTTTTTGTTGCTCTTTATGAGAGCGAAATTTGTTGCACTTGCTCTTGTAATTTTGATATGTCATGTTGCCATTATTCGTCTTCATGAGTAATAGTAGAGCCTTCTAAAGGCTTAATGGGTGTTGAATTCTTTTTAGGGGCCATTTTAGAATCTAATACTGATATCTATTCTACAATATGCCCTTGGAATAAATTCAACTTGATTCTTCAAACAAGATTTATGCATTTCAGAAACAAAATACACACCTTTTACTTGCTTCTGAGGAGCTCGATATTGAAATTGAATTATCTCTATAAATGTGGATCCTCAATATGTGAAATTTAGCCCTGTAGTAGCCCTCTGAACCTTCTTTCAAATGCCATAGGTTTGATCTGATTTGGATTCTTCAAGACATAGATATGTCTAGTCTCCCACAATGACCCAATTATGGACTAGTTCATTAGAGCGAACTTGTACGACTTGCCATGTGTCACTGTTTCCTCCTTTGGCTCTGAAATTTATAGACAACAAAATACATTCCATTTACTTGCATCCACTTTTTACAGCATTCCAATCCGATGCTCAGAGAGAGAGCTATGAAGTGTTTTCACAGTCACCTCTTTGAGATGAAATTCATAAGCTTGAGAAAGACCTAACTTACACAGATCATATCTCCGAAAATATTACAAACCAAGATCTGAAATTTTGTGACGATGTTCCTCACGTTTTCGGCTTCGCATTATAAAAATTTCAGCTTCTAAACCTTCGTATAAAAAAATTTATAGCAAAAATGCCATGATGACCTGGTTAGGTTAAATTCAGGAGCCTGCAAAATGACCTAAATTCCACAGATCATATCTCTGAAAATATTGCGCACCAAGATCTAAAATTTTGCGACGATGGTCCTCAGGATTTTGGCTTCGCACACTAAAAAGTTTAGCTTCTGAATCTTTGTTGAAAATAATTTATAGTGAAAATTCCATGATGACCTGTTTGGAGCAACGAAGCCCTATAATCCAAAGCTTTGATACCAAATGTTGTGAAACCAGCTCCAAAAATAGAAGAAAAGACATATAAACACCTTAGAAATAAGCCACTTTGAGGGGGAAACCTCCAATACATTACATGACTGAAAAATTCATGGATGATACAAATTACAAAACCTCCTTTCTATATATAGGAGTCCATGGGGCCACAATGTAATCCTAGTGGGGCCACAATGTAATCCTAGCCAACCTAACAATAATAATTTAAGGGAACAACAATAATAATAATATGGGGATTACAGGGGTACAATAATAACAATAAGGGGGTTACACTAACAACAATAAGGGACTATACTAGTAATATATGGACCTAACAAAATGGGTGTTTAAGAAGAAGATGAATGTAGAAGGCAAGGTGGAGAAATAAAAGGCTCGGTTGGTAGAAAAAGGTTATTCCCAGGTGTTGGGAATTGATTTTAGTGATATTTTTTCTCCTGTTTCTAAAGTTGCTTCTATTAGATTACTTTTATCTGTTGCTGCTATATTTGATTTTGAGGTAGGACAGATGGATGTGAAGACAAAATTTCTTCATGGGGATCTGGAAGAGGAGATATACATGAAACAACCTGAAAGATTTATGGTGAAGGGGAAGAAAGATCTGGTATGCAGGTTAAAGAAGTCTCTGTATGGGTTAAAACAGTCACCAAGGATGTGGTATCAGAAATTTGATGCCTATATACAGGGAATTGGCTTCACTAGAAGCAAAGAGGATCACTATGTTTATTTTAAATTAATTGGTGACCGTGTTATTTATTTGGTCTTGTATGTGGATGATATGTTGTTGATTGGAAATGACAAAGAAATTATCCAAGATTTGAAGACCCAGCTATTCTCCAAATTCGACATGAAGGATATTGGTGTTGCAAACTATTTTTTGGGCATGGAAATTAAGAGAGATCAGGCAAAGAGGGAGCTTTGATTAAACCAGAGGAAGTATGTCGAGACTATATTGCAAAGGTTCAATATGCAGGATAGTAAATCAGTGAATGTTCTGATTCCTGTAGGTACAAAGCTGTCTGTTGAACAGTGTCCCAAGACACAAGAAGAAGAGGAGGATATGTCTCGTGTTCCATATGCAAGTGCAGTGGGTAGCTTGATGTATGAAATGGTCTGTACTAGACCAAACATTGCACATGCAGTGGGAGTATTGAGTAGGTTTATGTCAAACCCAGGGAAGGAGCATTGGACAACAGTGAAGTGGGTTTTCAGATATTTGTGTGGCACTAGTGATTATGGCTTGTGCTACCAGGGAAGACCAATATTGGAAAGAGTGTTGGAAATTCGTGGTTTTGTTGATGCAGACTGGGCTGGAGATCTGGACCAAAGGAGATCTACAAGTGGGTATTTGTTTAGCCTATTTGGAGGTGCAGTCAGTTGGATGACTAAAAGACATTCTGTAGTGGCTCTTTCAACTACAGAGGCAGAATACATGGTAGCCACTCATGCAAAAAAGGAAGCAGTTTGGTTGCAGAGATTGTGTTCAAGTATGGGGTTGGCGCAACAAGCTATATGGATAGAATGTGATAGCCAAAGTGAAATTTTCTTGGATAAGAACCCTGATTATCATTCAAAGACAAAGCACATTGATGTTAAATATCACTTTGTGAGATATATGGTTGAAGCTAAAAGGGTGTGGCTGGTAAAGGTGGACACTTTGAAGAATGTTGCAGATGCATTGACAAAGTTTGTGAGGACTCAGAAGTTCTCTTGGTGTAGAGAAATAATGGGTGTTGCAAAGATGGGCTAATGACTCAGCTCTCGTGTGACCCCCTGTGGAAAGAAAACAACAAGTGGGAGAATGTTGGGTTTGTTTTATATTCTTTCCATGACTAGTCATGCGCGGGGGGGCGATAGCCCACCCTGTACGTTGCGTTGGGTGCAACATACGGGGGGGGGTCACAGGGGGGGTGGTAGCCCCCCCTGTCGGGGTTCGGGGCAGCGCCACGGGAAAATTTTTTTGGTCCTTATTTTCTGGTGGGCGGACCCACCCATGATTTTATGCATGGGTTTGCACATGGTTTTGGGGCATGATGGTTTTCAGCCCCTGGTATTTTGTAGATCCGGTCAAGGGAACTACAGTTATGTTCTAATCCAAGGTTAATGGATTGGGGTTTATTTATGCTTCGGCATTTATATATATATTTGTTGTAACACTAAAAGGAAAATAATGAAAAATCAAGTTGGTCGTCCCGATTTGGGATCCGGGGGAAAATATCTGTGTATATCTATTTTATGTTTTATGTTCTCGCTATTGTTTATTTTCTATTTTTAAGATTCATTTGCAGTTAATTTCTGTACATGGTTAAAACCTACAATGGATTCATTAATCACTGCAAAAACCTTCTCCAAATCCCTAAACAGTTGACTTGAAGTCAAGCTATCCAAAAGTGCAAAAAACCTCCTGTAGAAACTATAATTTTGGTATTTATCTCAAATCCTAACACTTGTGCATAAACTGAAGGAGGTTTTTGTTCCTTGTTCTATTATGGACAACAACCTCTTTCACATTTGTCAAATTCATCTTAATTACTTCAAAAACTAATTTTGAATTAGAATTATCCTTGTGTCCAATGTAAACACTAGGTAACCTATATCTTGGAAAGGTGAAGCTATGATTTATTGGAATTTGGTGGGTTCATATCTAATAATCTTACCTTATTTATGCTTCCTCTGATCAATGGTTCTAATCTATGGATCCATGTGAAACCCTAACTCACTAGGAAGGGGAATTAGGGTTTAGTTTAGGAAAACATGGGATTTGGGGCAATTTTATGAATGGAGGGAGATGAAGGGGTTTGAGAGTGTCTAAAATTTAGGTAAAATTTTTGGGGGTAGGGATAGATGTTAGGGAGTATAGCAAGGTGTAAATTTTGGAAATGAGTGAGGGCAAAGGGCATAAAAATGAAAAACACGGTCCTAGTCTAGGAAAGTGTAGTGTAGGCTAGGGTTTATAGGGAAATAAGGGAAATGAGGGAAATGGGTGAGAGGAAGTGTCAAGGAAGGTGCATGGAAGGTTAGGTAGGGTGTTTGAGCATGAATTTATTTTTTTTTCACAACAAATGACCCAAAATCACTATGAGACCAAAAGCGCAGCAAACCCTAGGAGAGGGTGATTTTCTGAGCTTTCAAGCATGAACTGAAGCTAAAGAGAGGTATATGAGGAAAAAATGTAACCCAATTAATTTTTTTTGATGATTTGGAACCTGTAGTTGATGAAGAAACCCCTGGAAGGAATATTGTGCTCCCTTGAGAAAAACGCAACACCTTGGAGAAAAGCGAAGCGCAAGTGAGAAATTTGGCACTTTTGGGAAAGAAATTGATTTTCAGAGGATGTAAATGCTTCTTGCTAATGGAGTGATGTCTCAAGAGGCTGAAATGAGAAAAATATTTTCTCCTTTGGTATTCTTATAAGTTGGAGGGTCGATTTTCTTTTAGGTGGTGTTGTGGCCCCCACCTTGCGTTTTCACAAAATGACTTGATAAACTTGTGTACTGCAACTTCAAACCTTATGATACATAATTACATCTTAATAAAGATAAAAATGCATTTAGAGATCATTATATAACACTCTTCCCTATTCACTACTCCCATAATGATGACCTAGGTGATGTCATGACTCTTTTTATGACATTTTTGATGACTTGACCTAATAATGACACCTAATGGATTTATAAACTAATGATTTGGACCTTTGAACCTTGCAGTATGAATTACCATGCGATAATGACTGAAATGGTGATCAAGACACATTATTGATGAATTGCCACAATGAGTGATGGCATGATCAAGATGACAATTTTGACCATGGGATGATGGGAGCAGTAACAGACCTAGACATACTAACCAATGATAAATTTTTTATTTGAAAACCTATTTGACACTATAAAAATTAGACCTAGGACCCTATCAATAACTTGAAAGAATAAAATTTGATCACTGGCGACTGACAGAACTGATAGACACTAGCAACCCGCACACTGCGACTAACGAATGCGGCCCCCACCCTCAACAAACAAATACTATCTTCACATCATTATGCAAGACCCAAACATGTTATTGGGGCACCCATATCCATGTTTGTACATCCAAACCACTTTTACATTCCTTTGGAAAGTGTACAAATATTGTTTAGGAAAAAGACTCCCACCCATAGTTTTATGTTTCATACCTAGTGACAGTTTCTAGTCACCCTTGGTCGGGGCTTGCACGTTTTTTACCAATCCCTATCATTTTAGTCAGAGCATACTTACACACTCTAGATGTCCTACCGACTCTAGGGCTACCCCTATCAGAAAGTTTTTGGACTTTCGCCACTTGCATTACAGTTCTACCCTTGGGCTAGTTGTCCATAACCATTACTTATAGCCATCTCTTGTTATCATGCCTTATTAACCCACCATATTAGAATATTCTTCACCAAGAAACCTTGATTCCATGTATCAACACTTTTTGGACGGTTGATTCTTCTTTCCTTTCAACTTCACCAATCATATTCTAGGATTGAGGTAGTACCTTGGATAGATTCCCCCTTTAAGGAACATCCTCGGGTGGCACAATGGGAATCGAAATTTCCCATTAATGTCATCTATCCCCCTAAAATTTGACACCAACACCAGTTTTCATGTCAAGGTGGTATCGTACTTCATAACCACTGTAGCTCTACCATTTAGTCAAAGACCCATGAATTAATAAGCATATATTTGAACTATACTTAAGCCACAACCCACGGGAGGTTCCCAAATTCGAAGACCCATGAAAACATTAACACCTCACTCAAAAAGTGCTACACTAGGTGATGCATGGGGCACCAAGTTTAGTCTATTTGTTCAAAGTAAAAATCCCTTGAGGGCATCAACAGTTATTATCATGAACCAACAACATGTCACTTAGCACAATGTGACTTGACATAACCAATATCTGTTAGTTTGTATTAACTGGTAATCATAACGAGCGTGGGACATACCTTCCTCGTAGAAAAATTTCCTATTTTATCACTCACGTTTCCTACAGAGCATGGTTACCCTTTCTCCCCAGTCAAGGGGTCCCTCTCCTCATCTTCGAAGCCATTTACTCTCTCTCTCTCTCTCAAATATGTTATGCAGACTCTCAATCAGAACATAAAACATGATGTACTACGGTTATACACTTGCTCCTGGACTTCATACATAAGGGGGGAACTGTTAACACCATAAAATAGTGCACTACAAAAGACATTAGATATTTTCCAAAAAAAAGTACAAATCAATATTTTCTAACCGAAGACATCATGGAAATAATAAAAATTTAACTTTTCCTATGGTCATAAGAGGAATTTTTTTACCGCGCACCCGAAGAAAGGTGGAAATGCGCGACCGCGAGACTTTTTCTTCAAAAGTCGCCCAATCGAAGGAAGGGAAAACTCATCACTCTGGGAGCAATTCCCACACTTGGGGAGGGGATTCCATGACATGGCCAGTTAAGGACAACCAACTTGAGGTCGCTCTGAAGATATGCAACACTCAATGGAATTATCGTGTCCTACTCTTGGGTCACTATCACTCTAGAACCAAGGGAGGGAAGTTAGATTCAAAATTTTCTATATAAAAAAGTGTTGAGAAGAGAAAAACATGATACATTGTTATGATGGCCAAATTTCTATCAGAGAAACACCACATTTCATTGTTGAAGAAAAGGAAGTGAGAGCACTAGCATGTTGGACACATTGCTTCTAAAAAATCCAACATCTTAGTGAGATCATAAGAGTCCACCATTGGAGAGTCTTCACACTTCTTTTGAGAGAGGATAATATTGCAAAGAGACTGAGGAAAGGGACCTCCTTACTGAGGATATTTGAGCATCATATCTCAAAGGATTCTCTGCAAGTGGTTTTAATATTCTATTGTATTATTCTACCACAAGCAGTCAATAAAGGGAGTATTTTTCCATTATTGTGTTGACTTGTTGCTCCATTTAGTATTGTTTGTATTTGTCTCTTTTATTTAAGTTAATGTTTGTGGATGAATTATTTTCACTATTTTCAATGATTTTTTTTGTTTAAGTTTGTCCACTAACAACACAAATTATGTCTATGATCCTTTGCAGGGATCAACCAACTATTAAGGAGGTGTTATTTGGTACTCCATTGCCACAAAAACACTAACACAAATTGGAACCCTACAAAAATCACCATATATAACCTAGATGTAGCCCCTCGTATCCTATCAGGCCAATTTTAGCTCACTAGATCCAACACCATAGGTAAAGTAGCCATGATATATTGCCCAATAATTTTGGGTGATAAACTGAAATTTCTTCAAACTCTATGACACTTCTTCTCGTTGTTTGCTAAGGATCTCTGGATCACTAGGGAAGAATTCAATATTATCAAATATTTGTAGGAAAAAAAGAGGGCTTATGAATCTTGACACTAATTCCCAATTGTTCTTTAACTTAATGAAAGATATGAGAGTCACATATGTGAATACTATGAATGGTCTCTTCTCCTAGAAATTATAATAGAAAGGGAGGGAGGCATCAAATTTATTCCAAATTAGACATGTTTAGTTTCAGAATAAATTTGGAACAAGGACATCTTTGTTGAAGAATCTATCCTCTCATTTTTCAATTTATATCATTGGGTAGTATTCCTAGAATATGGCATCAAAACCTACCCAAAAACATGCCCTTTCACTTTGAGAGCTTTTGGTTGAGAGAATACTTCGAAAAGGCACATCATTAGTGGTAGGAAGCTACCAATGTTGAATGGTGTTGTCATTGATTCCAACATATGTTAATGAAAAATCTTAGTATTTCTCTAGATTACATCAATTTGGAAGCTCAAATGGAAGGTTGGATGGAAACCCTAGCTCTAGGGTGCGGATTCCCTAGATGATGGACATACCCTGCAATTGTTGGAGATTTATAAAGAAGTATATCGCTAAATTTTCCTTATAAATCCTCACCATTTTATTCTCCTCGTTGGTCTGATTCCAATGGTATGTGGTATGCCCTAAGACTCTTCAGACTTTGTGAGCTATGTTAATTTGAAGATGAAGAACCCAAGTTGTGAGTAAAAAACCAAAATTATGTGATGATGTGGCATCATATCATTGGTTAGATGATGTGGAAAATAAGGATATCTTATTAGGATTAAAGAATCAAACAAATTGGATGATGCGGAAAGTGATTATTAGTTGATTAACTTGCGAATCCCAAAATAATCAAAATTAGATATTTACATGGGTTTCAAATTAAATTGAAAAGGGAGGTCCCTCCTTATGTGCAAATCAGTCCACAAATTCAAACTTCAATTTGAATGTTTCTCCCTTCAAAACTTGATTTTGGCTACCCCTTTTGAAGCCACTCCAAATCTATAAAATGACATCACACTTCACCTCTAAAAAATGGTATTCAATGTCTATCTTTCATTATATAACTCTAAAATTCATCTTCAGCCTTGTATAGACATTGCTAGACCATTCGAGTGGCAGGGTTTTGGGAAGGTTTGATTTTTTTTGGGATTTGGTTAAAGGGTTTCGTTGGGAAAAATTTTCTAGTCAAAGTTTTGGGTATCTGTGGTCAAGTAATATTATTTTTTTCCCCAATAAAGTCCTAAAAATTTACATCATCATTGCATGTATGACTATTTTACGACCATCAATTTACAATATTCTTGGCCTATGTAAATGTTGTATTAACTTGATGATTCAACCATCTATTGCCCTCAAAAACTTGGTAACACTTCATTGAAAGGAATATATCCTTAGAAAATTAGGCATGTTTCTTGTGAATCGTTGATCTATAAATCTTGACTCAAAATCACTTGATCCATTTCCATCCAAATTTTTGAAACATGCATCACATAGTTAGGAAGTATATGAAGTTACAAAGGTTTGATTATTAAAACATTACAGCAACAAACAAGATTAACTCGAAACTTTTTTTTTCTTGTTCATCATTGAAGGTATGCAATAAATCAACCCACAAGTTGTAATTTCATGCAGTTGGTTAAATCATTGTCACAATAAGTCGAGGTATGTTGAGAATCGTTAAAAAAACTATAGCCACAATCACCTTTGATAAATTGTCTTTTCTTGAACCTTTCCATGTCATAATTCTGAGCTGAAATAGCCTACAAATAAGGACTAATGATCAAAACAAGAGTGGTTATTGCATAAAAATAATACTAATACAAGAAGACATGATATCTATATTCTCTTAGAAAAATATTTGAGGCTCAATTTAGGTATGAAATAACTTTTGTTAACTATAGCATACACTACAATGTTTGTGGTATGTTAAACTATTTTGAAACTTTCCTAGCATATGAAAATTATTAAGGAGAATTTGTATTATCCAAAGGTTTCATTGCTTATATCTTGTAAAAGTAAGGGTGTCATTAATTCTCTGTCATCTTCAGTGGTGTTTCCACAATTCAGTTCGAATACACTATCATTAACACCAGTAAATATTTGTGTCATTACATGGACTTCATTGATACATCTAAAGTAATTTTTTCAAAGAATTGAGCTTCATCATTTTGGCTATAGTAGTGTCTTCATTATCATATCATTTTTGTAGCAAATTTATATAGATGCACTCTGGACATTACAGTGACCTTGTTGATATGGTAATATCCTACATATGACAATGCTAGAGATGAATGAGATCTTGATTCCAATAAGAAACTTGATATATATATATCTATATAGATATAGATATATATATCTCTGTGTGTGTGTGTGTGTGTGTGAGCTTGATCAAATTGTGAGATGGTAGTAACCGTGTTGTGACAAAGTTTGCAACAATGATGTACCATAACTTATCAAGTCATAATTGTGACATGTGTTTCATTTGTTACATGATTGTTCCCTTGATTATCTGTGGAAAATGACCCAACTGCAACAACTAAATTACTAATGATGTACATGGTTTTAGGATAGTGAGGCATGGATAAGATTAACAATGTTGTGTATGCATGATTATTGATTAAAAGAGTGATAATACCTTTGATGAGAGTGAAAAAAACCTTTGTATGGTGTTAACCCCTATGAAGTATCATGACAGTTACCTAATATGACAGTGACATTTTTTGTGAAAATACTTAATGAGGCAATCTCTTCTGTCAGTGATAATTGTAACAAGGATGATGAAAATTATGATTGTGACAGTGTTGATGTTGTGATAGTTATTTGATATGTGACAATATATTATAACCTTTGATTTGATTGTACTAGAGTATGTTATGGTGTACCACACAGTGTCTGATAGAGATGTTGAACAATGAGTTGGGTCATTAATCTGAGCTGCTTCATATACTCATAGTAGAGGCATAATTATGTTGAGACAACTAGTGCTTTGATTAGTAGATTTACCAAAGGAAAAATTGATTGATGTAGAGTATATTACGGGTTCTTATATTATATGTGTTTTGTATTGATATATAGCACGGGTGGATCCAGTCTGAAAATTATGAAGCGTTCTCCGTCGACTGATCAAGGTGGTAGGGTGGTGCAAGGTAGGAGAGTGGAGTCTCCTTGAGGTTGGAGCCCGAGAACACTTCAAGGAGACAATGTTGTACATTGGGTTCAACGCTCCCTGTGTGTTTTGTGACATGGAATAACCGCCTCTCGTGGATCCTAACTCTGGCGATTGTAGTGGAGACTAACGCCTGTGGGTTTTGGTCTAACGGCAATCGTGATTCCAAAAAGTGGTATCAGAGCGACAGGTATCGAGTTCGAAACTCACCTGGGTCGTGTTGGGGGGGAGATTGTTGGACATTGGGTTCAACGCTCCCCGTGTGTTTCGTGACATGAACTAACCGCCTCTCGTGGATCCTAACTCTGGTGATTGTAGCGGAGACTAACGCCTGCGGGTTTTGGTCTAACAGAAATCGTGATTCCAACAGACAGGGTGGTGTTAGGGCTAGTTGCATCGTTCATAGGGCATTGGAGCATCCGTCCAATAGTAGTAGGTAAATAGGGTATTGGAGCATCTATCAGGTTGGAGCTTGAAAACTAGGGCATTGGAGCATCCTTCCCATTGCTACTAGTAAATAGGGCATATGGGTGTCCTACAGGTTGGAGCCTTTAAATAAGGGGGTTGGAGCCTCCTTCAATTGGAGCTGAAAACTTCATGTAAATATTTGAAGACAAATATTAAGAAGTGTTTGACAGTCTTTGTCCCCAAGGGGTTTCCACCTAAAAATATTTGTGTTTGTTGTCTCTATTGCTATGCATTATTGAATGGTCTTGATGAAGCATTATATTTATTTGATGCTAATAATAATTAATTATATGTGAAATTAAAAATATACTAATTGATAATAAATATTGATTCACCCCACTCTTAGTATTTCCAAAAACCATAGCTCCAGGGTCAATCATATTTCAATTCCAACAAAAGATATGAATTCTCAAATAAAGAATAAATATATGGAATCGGGAAGACTATGGGAATATCCATCAATCCAAAAAGGAGTTGGAAATGTGTATGAATCATATTAAAAAATGCGTCATCATAGAATGAAGGATTGATAAACTAATTAAGGAAGAAGGTGAGATCCTCGTTGAACTAGAATAATGTAGAATTCAAGAAGAAAATCTATGGTGACAAAAATCATGAATCGAATGGTTAAAAGAGGCTGCAAAAACTAAAAAAAATTCACAATTTTGGAATCACAATAAAATATTATCACTCTAAAATGTAGTTGGCAGAAGACTCATCGATCATGCAACCATGGAAGGGGATCTCCTAAATTACTACCACATTCTCCTCATGGAAACAAAAAGACAGTATAATTAGTGCAAACATGAAAATTACAAGTTACATTCCCCACCTAGTGAAACTGGAACATAATGACACCCTAAGAAGAGAAATCTCCATGGAGGAAGTCACAACAAGCGATCATGAGTATGCCAAAGAAAAAGGTGCCAAGTTCAAATGGTTTCACCACTTAATTTTTCAAGCATGTTGGCCCCTACTTAAGCATGACATCCACGCCTTGGTAGTCGAGTCACATGTCACATCATCAATTCTTCTGACACTTAATTCCAATTTTCTCACCCTGATTCCCAAATCAGAGTAGGTGAATAACACATCTATATTTTTCCCCATATCATTGTGCAATGTTATTTACAATATCATCACGAAGGTCATCACCAACCACCTCAAACCAATAATTTCTTCTTGTATTAATATCCCCCAAGAAAAATGGCCATGTCAAAGGATGACACATTTATATGGCATAGTGGTAACTCATGAGGTCTTACACTCTTTGAAGAAATCCAAAAATCCAACCGTGTCCATCAAGATTGATTTATCAAAATATTTGATAAAATCAATTGGAGCTATATTTATCATGTACTCAAAGCCTTTCGATTCTTTGATTTATGGATTACTTGGGTGGACTTTGTTGTCTCCTCGGGCCTTCTTTCCCATCCTTCCCAACGTATCCCACTCTAACACATTCAACTCCTTACATAAAATTCACCAATGTGATCCCTTTCCCCCTTTCCTCTTCCTTATTTCCATCGTATTAGATAAATTTTGAGGTATAAAATATGCATGCTAAGGAATATTATAAAATAATAGTGGAAATTATAAAATAATATTGGATTACCTCATCAAATATTAGAGGGAAAAAAGGAAAAACTATTTTTTCAACTCGTATTTTCAACTTATCTCCCCACAATTTTAATCAAATTTTGAGGAGGATCACTCATTGTTGGATATAGAATTTAATTCCTCATCCAAGGAGTAGCCATGTTGCTTACTTTCAATGTACCCTGTTACGTGAAAACTGATATATACATGAAACAATTTCTTAGTATGAAACATATATTTATTAGTTTTTATGTAGAAGGGTCCATCGAAAATTTGAAACATGGGTACTCCTTGGATGAGGAATTAAATTATGCATCCAATGGATGCCCCCACTCGAAATTTGAGTAAAAATGTGGGGATATATATTCAAAATATGAGTTAAAAAAGTAGTTTTTTATTTTTTTGTTTTTTGACCTTTTTACTCAAAAAATGGTGAATCATCCCCCATGGTTGACATCATCATCTTGAATCCTATTGGTTCTTATAAATGTTATTTTGGCTGTACTTTTTTTCTTTGAGGACCATTTTTTACCTCAAAATTTCTATAATGAAGGCCTTGGAACACTATCCACAAAGTGGTATCACAAGGGTCTCTTAAGGGTATGAAAACCATTGGTGATGAATTTACAGTATCACACCAGTAGTTTGTATAAAATAGCCTACTCAATTCCCCCCCTACACTTTCAAGGAAATAAAAATGCTCAAACGTCTTATTGACGACTTTATTGTAGCTTCTACCACTACCATTATTATTTCCAAATCTAAGATATTTTTATCCGTCACCTCTTTGGCGATTCAATGACATATTCGTTATATTATGGGTTATCAAATCAACCACCTTCTGAATAAATATTTAAGAGCCTCTTTGGTGGAATCTTCTATGAATTCCAACCACTAGAGAGAGCTCCTCCAAAAAATCAACAACAATATTAACTGTTGGACTTTTTGGTCCCTCAACCTTGTTGGTAGAGTGGTCCTCCTAAAATTGGTTCTTCAACCCCTCCCCATTTATTATTTCTCCACTCTAGCAGCTCTAGAGGACATTTTGAGAGCCATTAAAGGAATTTAGTGCACTTTTCTCTAAGGAAGATCCACCCTAGAAAAAAAGTGGTCCTTAGTTTCATGGGAGAAGCTCTACTATCCAAACCTAAAGGAGGATTAGGTGTGAAAGACCAAAATATTCTTAGAAAATTATTTGGTGCAAAAATTCGGTATAAATGGATACAATGAGGCAAGAAACCATGGAGGTAATTTTGGAAACATAAGTACAATCACAATATCTTCTTCAAGAAGTAATTGCATTCTTGATCTTTTATTCAAGGTTCCAATATTTGGAATCATGAAAATGCCAATGAAGAACACATTCAACCAACACAAATTTTTAGAGATATGTGATATAAAATCAACCCTTTGTTAGGAAGACTCATGGAAATATTTCCCAGAATGATCAATGATGGATATCTCACAAGCATAAAAAATTCCATGCAATCTTGTCACTATATCAAAGTGGTATATTACAATCAACGCGAAAAACCATTGTCTTTCTACAGATCATGGAAACATAAGGGTAAATAGTCCTACCAGTGAGAGGAAGAGACCATGAATCAATTCATGAGTAGCCTCCATCAAAGGAAAATCCCAATATAAACATGCCAAGGAAAGATCATCGAGGGATATGGAAGCAATGGAATGTTCATAACCAAGGAGGCATACTCCCTAATTGTTGGGCAAAAGGACTTACACTCCAAAAAAGTCTAGAAGTGAATTTGGTGAAAAAAGTAGCCCACTTCCTCTGACTCCTCATTCACAAATGAAAATTGACGTAGGACAGACTAACCATTAGGAGAAGTTTGAGATCTAAAATGGGTTGCCTAAGTTTTCCTAATGCCTATTGCATTTTCAACTTATCTCCGTGTAGGTTTTATCAAATTTCAAGAGTTTAAATTGGTTGGATGTGAAATTAGATTTTACATCCAAGTACACATTCTACATATTTTTTTAGTAAATCCACACAAATAAAAATTCAAACATGTTTTTTTATGTATTGTGAATTTTTCTTGGTGTGGATCTACTCAAAAGTATGCAGAGTGGGTGCTTGTTGGATGTGAAATCTAATTTTTCATCCCACAAGTGTACACACTTGAAATTTGAATAAACCTACAAGGAGATAAGTCAAACATATTATTAAAAAAATAAATTTCTTCTATTCCCTCAAAAAATATTCTCCCCTGGGGATGGAATCATCATCTGGAATCCTATTGGTTCTCTTAAACTTTATTTTGTTATTACATTTTCCTTTTTGCAACTCATTTTTTTACCTCAAAATTCCCCTAATGCAAATATGGCTTTGAGGGACCATTTTTCTGTCACCTATGTTGCAACAACTATGAATATGCTAACCATATTTTCAACACATGTAGCTTCTAACAATAGATTTTGGATCAGGTAATTTTTTTTTTTAAACACATATACAAATATCGAAATAGCATTGAAAACACCATTGCGAATTGGAGTCATTCTCATTTCGAAAATCCCATTCTAAGTAGAGTTTGGACCTTGATGCCTATTATTCTTCTTTGTGAACTTGGAAGGAGTGGAATGATTGAATATTTATGGATCAAAGCCTCCCCTAGCACATAATTTGGTCCAAAATCCTTAATGCTATCAAGGAATCCTCTTAAACCCCCCCTAATACCCTGATATATCTACTACACCCTCCTCTGAGTCGAGAATCCTTAAAAAAATATTCCCTATCCCTAATGCCCCTCCTCACCCAATTAACCCCCTCCTCATTTATCCCCTCCCTCTTATTGGTCCCTCACTCCCTCTTCCTTCATCAAAGTAAACTTTAATGGTGCCTCTAAGGGAAATCCAAGTCATACATGATATGGTGCCATTTTTTGAAATGAGCATAGACACGATCTCTTCTATTATTCAAGAGCCATGGTCCACAATACAAAAAAATAGCCAAATAATTTTATTTGGAAATGGGTCTTACCTTTTACAGATAGTTCTCCTACTCCAAGCTAATCATCGAGGGGGATTTCCAACTGGTGATCAACAAAGTAAAACATCTTTTGAATGGAGGAAAAATAAAGAAAACTGGCATTAGCTCGAGATTGGAAATTTATATAAGGAATATTTAGTATTCACTACCAAACATCTAAATCATCCTCACCTCTCATGTTTGGCACTCAACCAACAAGGTCACTAGTTTCCTAGTCAACACAAGTTGCTCTAATGAGGCTCCCTCCATTGAAAATTCTAAGTCTCCTCCATCTAAAGATAGTATGATTAAGAAGTGCCAAAAACTCTTGCTTCAATACAATTGATCCCTGATTGGGGTGCCATGGACCTTAATTTATTTTTTTGGGTCGATAAATGTTCACAATGAGGATCAGGATGGCAGTGAAGGAGGAAAAATGCCCTCTTGAAATCCACTGTGCCCTAACATTCCACCATGCTCCAGTCTTAAGACTTAATAAGGGTTTATATTCATGGATGCTACAAGTGATAGAAATATTTCTCAAATGCAAGTCACCTTACATTGAATTTTCCATGAATTACTAATTGTGTTTGGAGGATTCTGTTGAAGTTGTTACGTACTTGAAGGTTATCTTTAGTCATTTTAGGTAGTAGGAAGGAACGTTTTCCATATCTGGGGATTTTTATTGCAATAAACATAATTAAAAGCTTGGAAACCTTTGTACCTTAAAGGATTATTCCTACCCATTTTCTTGTTCCAAGCAAGAGGAAGGACCAGGCCTCTTGTCATGGTTACTTCTCACCCCAAAATCACCATTGGTTAATCCTTGCGCTCCTACAAGATCTCGTGTTGCGAGGAGAATATTTTCAATTTTCTCTTTGGATGAGTTTGTTTCTCATATAGCTTCCCCTATTCAAACTCTCATGTGGAGAGGAATCTTAATTGGCCTCACATTATAAAAATGTTAGGATCTCTAGGAAAATTTCCTCTAAGTTTATTGATATTCTTAATCTTAAGTATTTTTTACCTCCTCCAACTAGAGCATTTCATTCTTTGTGAGGAATCTACCTAAGTTTGATTTATTAGGAAACTTTTTCTCTCCCTCATGTTTTTATCCCAAGCCCCTTTCTATGGAGGATTCTCGTGTTTTCCCACCACTCCTCTCTATGGTTATTCTCTCCCCCTCCCTCCTGATTGCTTTATCTTGATCCACTATTCATCTAGTCATTCGCTCTAGTCACTTCTCATGCCTTGTAAAAGATAATGCTCGAGAATGGGGGTTGGAGGCCATGATGGCCTCAATAGTTCCCAAGTTCGAGCTAAAGTACATGCTTCCTTAGATAGATAACGAGCACACTGACCACCAGAGTTCCAACAAGAAATTGAAGGCATTGAATAGGAAGTGGCTGGAAAAAGAGAATACATATTTGAATTAGAAGTCCTGGCATCCATCTCTAGTTGGGTCCTCAACTTGGGGTTGAAAACATGATTCCATAACCAATATCTTCTTATAGTTTATATCTTCTAATGCATTAAGGAGCTACTGGGAAAATTTGTTTTTGAACACAATGAAAGTTGTGATGAACTCCTCCTTTGAATAAAGGAATTATACATGCTATATTAGATCATGGATGGGCATATGTAGTGCATGGAAGTTGTTCTCGTACATGATCGATGCCCACCTCCTCTAGTCAATATTGATCCTTTAGCTTCAAGAAATTAACATTGTTGTTCTAGTTGGTCCTACTGTAAATGGAACATGATTTGCTAGATATGTTACAAATAGATTCCATGTGATTTTGTTTTATGTAATTCCAAATTATATGGCTGAAAATTTGAGCTTCTGTATTATTCATATCAAACATATCATGCAAATTTTGCATATTTTGATAACTCTAGGATCATGCATATTTTTATAACTCTAGGATCATGCATATTTTTATAACTCTAGGCTAAATGGTGGCGAACTTCGAGGAAGAATATTAAATGCAAATGATCTAACTCTGGCAGGTGTTCCTCAGTTACGGTGTTGGTTAATTGAGATTATTCATTGACATTTTTTACTTACCTTACCCCTCATACTAGACTCTGGTTTGGTAACCGAGGTTGGCCTTCACGCTAAGTGAAATATGATTAATGGTTTAGGGCTTTGCATTTGTTACTTTCTCATTCTTTTGTCGCAATGGTTTGGAGGGGAAAAATGAATAGGGACCTTCGACCATGTGGCTGCCTATATGTTTCGTTCACTCTGTCGACTGTGTGTGTACGATATGTCATTGTTTGCTTGTGGAACCTCTGTCGGTTCATTAAGGTATCAGTATGACGAATAACACTGCAATTTCTATTTCTTGGTTTGTCTGGTTTCCATTTCTTGGTTTGTCTGGTTTGTTCTCTATTGTATTCGGTTCTCTGTGATTATTGAGTTTGGTTATTATTGAACCTGTTCTCCACTTCAACAAGGATTTTCTCCTAACTTTCCCCGAGGATAGCTCAACAAACTACAAAAGGTAATGTTTTTGTTCTGGTTTCTACTTTAAAACCTCGTCTCCGTTCTTCTGACAATTTGGCTCCTTGGTGAGCAGGTAATGTCCTTCGTTTTCTTCAATTCGGTTAATCTCCTCTGGTTATGGCACTGGGTCTTCACCCTCTGACTCGGAGTCAGGATTCTACCGGTAAGTTAACACTCTGCTCTCCCATGCTATCTTCTGAGTCTTCAATTTAAGTTCCGTTAATTTTAATTCTGAAACCCCTTTGGTTATTGTTTATGGTGTGCAAGTCTCGGACCTGGAAGGACTCCTCGTTTTTCAATACTCTGCAACTCAAACAAGGTAGGACCCTTCCGTGGGTTGTTTGTTGTTCTTTAACTGTGTAATAGGAAACCCGTGAGGGTTATAGTCAAAGTTTTGTTTCATTTTGAGATACTATTCCTCCCTTCAAGTTGTTGGCGGTTGTAAAATATAGGGCACAAACCCTCATTGTCGAATTGGCTTTTGTATGTAACTGGAACTCTAGAGTTTTGATGGTTCGTTTCTAGATAGCCAATGCTATTTGATTTTGTACATGTATCAACTGTTTTCAAAGAAATATAAATAAATTGTAGAAGACAGTGCTAGCATATTATTTGTGAATGTACCTGTGATTTAAATTGGAAATGTATGATCTTTACTGGGGTTGCTTGAACTGTAGTTTCGTTTCTAGAATTCTATTCTTCACGAGATTCTTTAGCGTTTCTCTACTCAGAGATTCTGTAGGCTATCTAGTGATAAAGGTCTCACAGTCATTTCATAACATTACTCATGCACAAACAAAAAAAGAATTTCTTTCTTATAGAAAATGTCTGTATTTAGACTCCCTTTGTGTACACAAAATTTTTTTAATGCAATGTTACAACTCTTCTCTTATTCTTCAAAAAAAATGGCAGACCCTCACAAAGGGGATTTGGTTTGGATTTTATGCATGGCCAAAGTTTCCTCACAGTTGAGAAATTGCCTTCTAGTTACCTAATAGTTTCTTGAAACAAATTCTTGGTATTTAGCTAATCCTAGTTTACTATTTCTTTAATTTTAAATGACAATGGCTGTGTTAGCCCAAATTTAAAAAAAAAAAATGAAATAAAATTCACAAAATTCTTCTTCTCTTCATTCCAGCTGTCACCTTTTAGTTGGATGTTCCTGCATCAGGCTCCTGGGGTAAATTACACTCATGGATCCTTTCCATGAGCTCCTCAATAGAATACCTGACGCTTTGAATCTAACCAACGTCCAACCAAGAACTAAACTCAATAGGACAGTCTTTCCATTTGACCAGATACTGTAAATATTCCTTCTTCCGAGTCTGTCTAGCCACTTGTTTGTCTATGATCTGTTCGATCTCTAAAGGCTTTGTTGGTAGCATTTGTCTAATCCACGATTCTTCCTCCTCTTGGGTGTCCTGTGTTCGTCTCTCTGAACTATCTTCTTCCTTAGCAACAATGTAAGGGTATAGATCTTCCACATTAAAATGGGTGAGATTCCTATACTTGGAGGTATCTACAACTCATAAGCGTTCGCAGAAAACTTTCGAAGGATTCTGCAAGTTCCAATCTTTTTCATTTTTAATTTGTTGTATTCGCCTTTCAGAAACCTCTCCTTGTGCAAGTGTGCTAGTACTAGGTCTCCTACTTCAAACTGTACCTCCCACCTTTTTTAATCTGCTTTATGCTTGTAATTTTGGCTGGTGTCCTATAGCTTTAATTTTACTTGTTCATGCAGATCGCTGATTGCCTTCACGAAATCTTCACCATTAGCACTTCTACGTTCCATCTGACCCAAATCCTGCGATTCATATACTCCACGTGGGTGCATTCCATATAGAATTTGGAAAGGGCTTCTTCCCGTGCTTCTGTTGGGAAAATCATTATAAGAAAATTCCGCTTGAGCAAGCACACGATCCCACTGCCTTGAATTTTCATCAACCAGACTCCTCAGTAGATTTCCCAGACTTTAGTTCACAACTTCGGTTTGTCCATCGGTCTGCGGGTGATAAGCTGAGTTGCAGTTGAATTTGGTATCTAACTTCTTCCACAAGGTTCGCCAGAAATGGCCTGTGAACTTTAAGTTCCTATCTGAGATGATGGAATTTGGTAAGCCATGTAATTTTACTATCTCTGTGAAGAACAAGTGTGCTACATGTGTGGCATCACTGGTTTTTCTGCATGGAATGAAATGTGCCATCTTGGTGAAACGATCCACCACCACCATGATAGAACTGAATCCCCACTATGTCTTCGAAAGACCTATGAAAAAGTCTAAATTAACTAAGTCCCATGGTCTATTTGGAATGGGTAAGGGTGTATACAACCCTGCATTCTGGCTGTGTCCCTTTGCATGCTGACACAATTTGAATCTACTCACGAACCTCTGTACATCTCTACGCATGCTCAGCCAATAGTAAAAGTGGCTCAACTGATCCAAAGTCTTGTCTATATCAAAATGTCTAGCTAAGCCTCCAATGTTCTTTTCCTCGATCAAATTCTCTCTCATAGAACATTCTGGAATACACAACTGTCCTCCCTTGAACAACCCTTCCTGCATATTATAATCTAACCATGGGCTATTATCCCTCAACAGTGGATTTTGGCATGCTTCATAGGCTTCCTTAAAATATGCATCCATTTCATACAAGTCCTTAATATGTTTGAATCCTAAGTCTTGTATTGTACTTACCTGTAGGATCAAATTCCTCCTGATCAATGCATCTGCCACTTTGTTGGCTTGACCGCTGATATGTTTCAAAACAAAAGTAAAACTCTGCAAGTACCCCACCCACTTCGCATGTTTATGGTTCAGCTTATGCTGCTGCATGATGTACTGTAACACATAATTTTCTGAAAACAAGACAAATTCATTAGCCAGTAAATAATGTCTCCAATGCTTCAATGCTTGGACGACTACATAAAATTATTTGTCATAATACGTGTACTTCTACCTACTTTCATTTAACTTTTCACTGAAATAGGCTACTGGCTTATCTTCTTGGCTGAGTACTGCACCAATGGTTTTCTTATTGGCATCACAACAAACTTGAAAAAGTTTGTTAAAGTCTGGTAATCTCTGAATTAGCCTTTCAATTATCTTCTTTTTCAGTAGTCGAAAACTCCTTTCAACCGACTCTGTCCAATAAAAAGGTTGATTTTCCTTTTTAATGGTATCTACCATGGGTGCAAAAATTCCACTAAATTTTTTAATAAATTTTCGATAGAAACTCGCCAATCCATGAAAAATTCTCACCTCAAACAAAATCTTGGGAGATGGCCAGCTAACTATGGCTGCAACCTTCTCCGGTTCCATCTTTAACTCATTCTCAGAAATAAAAAATCCCAAATAAATCAATTCTTTCTTGAAAAAAGAACATTTTTTCAAATTTACCAGTAATCTATTCTGTTGCAATTTTTCTAAGACATACCTAACATGCTGAAAATGTTCTTCTTTCATTTTTATGAATATAAGTATATCATCCAGATATACAATCGCAAATTTTCCAATAAATTCCTTCATCATCTTATTCATTAAACACATAAATGTACAGGGAGAATTTCTCAGTCAAAATGGCATGACTAGCCATTCATATAAGCCTTCATTAGTCTTGAAAGTTGTCTTCCACTCGTCACCTTCCCGAATCGTGATCTGGTGGTATCCGCTTTTCAGATCTATGTTTGAGAAGTATGCTGCTCCACTCAGAAAATCCATCATGTCATCCATCCGTGGTAAAGGAAACCTGTACCTGATAGTAATCTTGTTTATCACCTGGGAATCAGTGCACATCCGCCACTCACCTCCTTTCTTGGGGGCTAAAATAGTCAAAACAACACAAGGACTAAGACTTTCCCGAACTAGCCCTTTATCCAATAACTCCTGCACCTGCTTCTTGATTTCCTCATTGTCTTTTGGACTCATCCGGTAAGTAGCCTTGTTCGGTAAACTGGCTCCCGGAATGAAATCAATATGGTGAATAATGCTCCGCTTTGGTGGTAATTTTTCTGGTAGATCATCTACCACAATATCATTAAACTCCTGCAGCATGTCCTGTATCTCTACAGGAAAATTGGTAATTTCAATATGTATCAATATTGTTCTTGGCCTTCGCACCACTGCATAGTTTACTTCATTATCCTCAATCTGTCGCAGAAACTCTTTTCCACCCATCAATAATGCTTTTGTTCCACTAGTTTCTGTAGTATCCTCTTCCTTCATGGGAACTAGCGTATGTTTTATTCCATCCTTAACAAACCTGTAGCAATTATTTTCCCCGTCATGGATGACCTTCCTATCATACTGCCATGGTTTTCCCAGCAGAATATGGCACACGTCGATTGGATTAATATCACAAGTCACTTTGTCCTTGTACTTACCAATATGAAACTCCACTTCGCATTGCTCATCAACCAGCAATTGGTGTCCTTTCTGCAACCAAGACACCTTATATGGAGTTGGGTGCTTCAACCTCTTTAAACCCAGTTTTTCATCCATTTAAGTAGCTACCAGGTTATCAGTACTTCCACTGTCTATTATTAATTTGCAGCATTTTCCATGTGATTTACACACAGTCTGGAACAATGCTTTTCTCTGTGTCAGATCAGTCACTTCCTTAGTTGGCTTTAACAAAACCTTGTTCAAAACCAAGGCTTCTCGTGTTTTAGGCATATTTTCCACCTCCTGTGGCGGTGCCTCTGCTACATCAGGTTGAGCAACATATGCTCCCCTCTATCTAGCTTGTTCATTTTCAGGACATTCAAAAGACCTGTGTCCCCACTTGTGACACTTGTAACACTGATAGGAATTTCCTCTGCCTCTGCCATTACCTCTTCCCCGTTGGTATGGCCTTCCTGTCCCGAAGCCTTCGAACTACTTCCTTCTTCATTGTTGTTGGCAGTTCTACCTCTGCCAAAGGACTGTCCTCTTCCCCTGCTAGAACCACGTCCTCTTCTGGCATTATTTTTCCTGGTGATCTTCTCTTCTACCCTCAAAGCACTCTGATATGCCTCCTCTATAGTCTTAGGGGAAAGAATACTAATTTCGTCTAGGATCTCCATCCGTAGACCATTTACAAACCTCGTTGTTTTCTCAGGGGTATCTTCAACATACCCATCTCTTAGATTTACTTTGTAAAATTATTTAGTATATTCCTTTATAGTCATCTTTCTTCGTCTCAGGTTCTGCACCTATCTGTAAAGCGAAATTTGGTAGTCCTTAGGTAGAAATTTTCTCTTCAGCTTTGCAATCATTCTGTCTCATTTTTTAATCAATGGTTTATTCAATATCATCCTTTTTACCTGCACACTATCCCACCACAATACTGCGTGTCCTTTCAACTTGGTAACAAAAAACTTGATCTTCCTATCTTCATTGATTTCTTCATATTTTAAGTATTTATCCAACTCACTTATCCAGTCCAACAATGCCTCTATGGACAAGCTACCATCGTAATTAGAAAGCTCTGGTTTTGTCTTATTACTAGCCATCAAAACTAATATTAACAATTTAATCTCCGGTCCTTCTTTGTCTGACCCTTCTGTCGTCAATGCGTTTTCTTCCTCACTATCATATCCACCTTCAAGATCTCTGCGCCTTCCTACCTCCACTGTTTCCAAACGTGCAGATAATGTTCTGATCTCTTCCCGTAGCCCTTCATCTACTACTCCCCTATTGGCTTTACCTCGACCTCTTCTTCCTACTTCCATCCTTACTGAGAAGAGAAACTCACTCTGATACCAAAACATTGGTGGAGAACTTCGAGGAAGAAATATTAAATGCAAATGATCTAACTCTGGCAGGTGTTCCTCGATTATGGTGTTGGTTAATTGATATTCTTCATTGACATTTATTACTTGCCTTACCCCTCGTACTAGACCCTGGTTTGGTAAACAAGGTTGGCCTTCATGCTAAGCGAAATCTGATTAAGGGTTTAGGGCTTTGCATTTGTTACTTTTTATTCTTTTGTCATAGTGGTTTGGAGGGGAAAACTGAACAGGGACCTTCGACCTTGTGGTTGCCTGTATGTTCCATTCACTCCGTCGACTGTGTGTGTGCGATATGTCACTCTTTTCTTGTGGAGCCTCTGTCAGTTCGTTAAGGTATTAGTATGATGAATAAACCTGTAATTTCTATTTCTTGGTCTGTTTAGCTTGTTCTCCATTGTATTCCATTCTCTGTGATTATTGAGTTTGGTTATTATTGAACTTGTTCTGCACTCCAACAGGGATTTTCTCCTAAATTTCCCCGAGGATGGCTCAAAAAACTACAACAGGTAATGTTTTTGTTTTGGTTTCTACTTTAAAACCTCGTCTCCGTTCTTCTGACTGTTCGGCTCCTTGGTGAGCAGGTAATGTCCTTCATTTTCTTCAATTGGGTTAATCTCCTCTAGTTATGGCACTGGTTCTTCACCCTCTGACTCAGAGTTAGGCTTCTACTGGTAAGTTAACACTCTTATCTCCCATGCTATCTTCTAAGTCTTCAATTTAAGTTCCGTTAATCTTAATTCTGAAACTCCTTTGGTTATTGTTTATGGTGTGCAGGTCTCGGACCTGGAAGGACTCCTCATTTTTCAATTCTCTGCAATTCAACGAGAGTAGGACCCTTCCGTGGTTTGTTTATTTTTCTTTAACTGTGTAATAGGAAACCCGTGAGGGCTATAGTCAAAATTTTGTTTCGTTTTGAGATATTGTTCCTCCCTTCAAGCTATTGGTGGTTGTAAAAGAGAAGGCACAAAAACTCACTGTCGAGTTGGCTTTTGTTTGTAATTGGAACTTTGGAGTTTCGATGGT
This sequence comes from Pinus albicaulis, assembly GCA_034641835.2. Taxonomy (NCBI): domain Eukaryota; kingdom Viridiplantae; phylum Streptophyta; class Pinopsida; order Pinales; family Pinaceae; genus Pinus; species Pinus albicaulis. Next base: position 69,952,449 of record MU968411.1, read on the forward strand.
TCATTTCTAGATTGCCAATGGTATTTGATTTTGTACATGCATCAATTGTTTTCAAAGAAATAGAAATATGTTGTACAGGACAGTGCTAGCATATTATTTATGAATGTTACTGTGATTTAAATTGGAAATGTATGATCTTTACTGGGGTTGCTTGAACTGTAGTTTCGTTTCTAGAATTCTATTCTTCACGAGATTCTTTAGCATTGCTCTGCTCAGAGATTCTGTAGGCTATTTAGTGATATAGGTCTCACAATCATTTCATAACATTACTCATGCACAGAAAAAAAAGAATTTCTTTACTTATAGAAAATGTCTGTATTTAGACTCCCCTCACGTACACACAAAATATTTAATGCAATGTCACAATTATTCTCTTATTCTTCAAACAAAATGGCAGACCCTCACAAAGGGGATTTGGTTTAGCTTTTATGCTTGGCCAGAGTTTCCTCATAGTTGAGAAACTGCCTTCTAGTTACCTAACAGTTTCTTGAAACAAATTCTTGGTATTCAACTAATCCTAATTTACTATCTCTTTAATTTTAAATGACAATGGCTGTGTCAGCCCAAATTTTAAATAAAAACAAAAATGAAATAAAATTCACAAAATTCTTCTTCTCTTCATTCTAGCTGTCTGAGTTGGATGCTCATGCATCACTAAAACCTTAGATTTTTCCTATGGTCTAGTTTCTAGAATGGTAGACTAAGGCATTTTGAGGTGTTATCTTGTTATATGTGTTGTAAATATTTTCCTAATTAATAATTTAATGTGAGCTTAAAAAATAATTTTATGTCATGCCAAGTTGGTATACTTATTTGTCATATAATTGTTTGTCAAAGTTGGTAACTTTATATGTCTAACCACTATACCATCAAATCATACATTACCACTTGAGCTTCTCTCATTTTCTTATAAATAAGAATAATTTTTTATAAATATTTCCTTCTCTCATTAAAAAAAAGTTTTTGGTATTGAAAGATTATTGCAATTGAGATGTTATTATTGTTGCACTTGAGATGTTCTTATCCATCACGGGCTTCACTGGTGGAGCAATACCAACATAATATACTGGGGTATATATAGGGGGTAAAGGGTTTTTATATTGGTAGATATAAAAAATGGAGCTCAAAATTAACTAAAAAATATAAAGGGGAATAAAAAATGTTAATGAAAAAATGGATACTTACAATATCTAGTGAAAGTGTGGGTTTTTAAAATGGGAAAGTGTATTGGTTTAGTATTGGTAGGGGGTTAAATAATGTGATTTTTAAAGGTATTTTCCAATATGTAGTCAAATTAGGGGTATTGATATGGGCTTAAATAATGTGATTTTTAGAGATATTTTCCATTATATAGTCAAATTAGGGGTATTCTTTAGTATACCACACACCCAAATGATATCTCAAAAATGCATTTGAATAAAGCCCAATGTTTTCCTTCTATCATCATAATCAAATTGACATTTACTTTTTATTCACAAATCTACTTAAAGCATACACCTATTCTCATAAATTTCCTCAATGGAGAGAGAGTTGATGGACATTTTCTTTTAGATGTAGTGAAATTAATATATTCGTATTTAATTGAAATTCAAGTTCTTATTCAAAAGTCTAGTTTACCTAGAGCATGCACCTCATAAATTTCCTCTATGTTTTAGTCGAGAGTTGATGGGCATTTTCTTTTAGATGCAATGACATCAAAAATAGACTTTTGAGAGCCATCACATACAGTGTAAAGCTCCGTTTGAAACAATGGAATGGCTGTCACGTTGGAGTTCAGTGGTTGTTTGTCTAGAAGCACGGATACTCTGTTTGAAATAATGGGAGTAATAGTGTGTCACGTTTGAGTCCATATATTTTTGAATGAACGTGACGGTTTTGAGTAGGAAATAATGAAGGGGTAGTCAGTGATGGGTATAAATCCTTGAATGATAGACATTGAAGCTTTTTCGCGAAACTTTCACATCACAAAAAATCATCTTAATACTAATTGGATTGATAAATTTGGAAGACTAGACCATGTTAGAAAGGATAGGCCGTGGCAATTTGGCGGTTGTTCATCCTCCGAGCAATTAAGAACCATAATGGAGCACCGACCTAACAGATCAATGAAGTGTGCGATCACTTGGATCGGCATGATTTTATCGCAGTCCTGCCAGGCTGTTATGTCAGAGCATCGAAGGAAGGTTTTGGTTAAGGTAAGTAGGCGCCCTCCCTCACTCCATTTGTTCATGCAATGCTCTTTGCATGCAAGCGCTTGGAGGAAGAAGAGGAGGAGCGCAACTCAATCCGTCAACTTCGCAACTCTTTCAGGGTATGTATTTGTCCTCCATTTCGCATTCATGATGTTACTAGCCCTGATATGGTTCTGGTTTTTGCAAATTATGGCTATCTTGGTTTTGTTTTCGATTCCCTGGTCTTTCATTCCCATGTTAAACCGTGTCCAACCCTGCTTCCGTGACCCCTGCATAAAGCTTGTCTGCTCCCTCCTTCGTGATGTTACCCTGGGCAGGATATGGCCCGATAAACTACTCACAGTTATACAAAGTCATCGGGATAATTGGTGCGGGTGGCGAATTAGTCCAATTATGGTTTTGCTCAATCGAGATAGTAATTGGGGCAGGTTCCATAATCTAAAGGCGTCCCAAGACCCTTTCGGTTACAGTTCGATACCTGAAAGCTGGACAATGCCTCAAAGGCTTCAAAGACGTCAAGCTTTGTTTACTTTCTGCTCTGTTCTTGCTTCTCTGGTGCGCTCGACCACTCTCTCTAGTATGAGGTCGACTCAGTTCATTGTTATCAGACCAGTCAACTTTAGCTGTAGTTTTTGGTACAGGGCTAAGGAGTTTGAGGTCCTCTGTCTTCTCAGAAGTTATTCTGTCCCTCTGCATAGGTCACTGAATTGGGTTCTTAGGGACCGTTTTTGTTGCTCTTCAGAAAGAAGAGTCATATATTCACAAAGGGTATACACGGGAGATTTAGATACTGTTCCCCACTTCCTTACTATTTCAACCTGCCTGTTTGTGTTAATGCATAGGATTCCTCCAACCATGGGGAAGAGATGCTCACGGTCTGAGTCTGCCAAGGGCAAACAGAAGGACCAGTTGGAACATGCCCCAAAGAAACGTGGCCGTAAAACAAACCAGGAGCATCTGGAGACCCTTGCTGCTAATTACGTAATAGGTAATTCTTCAATTGTTCGCCAAGAAATACGTGGCTGGGAAAGAGATATACAGACTGATCCTGAAGACAATGAAACAGAAGCAGAGATTCTGGACTTCATTACGGACCCTGGCAATACCCGTGGTCGACTTACTCTTTTCAATCAAACTATTCACACATACTGGATAGTCAAATGTCTTCTAGCAAAAGCTATGCAGAGTTTTCCCCCTGTCCATGCCAAGGCAGACCAGCCAAAGATAGAACCTCGCCTTCAGGACCTGCTTCAGGACATACAGAACCAATTGCAGCATATTAAGATTACTCAATATCAGGCAACATATCGCATTAGCAGAATGGATGATCAGGTCGGCCGCATGGAGAAGCTGCTCTAGCAGATGCAACAAGTTGACATGCCTGGGTCCACTATGAAGGACCTAGCTCCAGTTTCCTCATCAGATGGCTAGTTTTTATAGTATTTGGTTGTTATGCACTTTTTAAAAGTATATGAACTTCCTTTATGTCATAAGTCTGAACATATTGCAGTAGTAGGACAAATAGTTAATGCGTCATATAGAAGGATGAAACAATTTCAATTTTGGTATGCTTTCCATGCTTTCAGGTGGCCAACAGACCTGGTTTCCTACGGGCAGATTGAGGCCACAATATGAATTTTATATTTTGTAGCCTGTCCTATAATTATAAATAAAAAAGAGTGAGGTCCCACCAAATTTACAAAAAAAAAAAAGATAACTTTAAAAGATTATTCTAGCCAGACTCGGATCGAACCTTTTTCACCTCTAACTATTATTATACTTTGACCCATAAATATTTACATTATAAAAATCTAAAACTATTATTATACATTGATCCATAAATATTTACATTATCAAACGATTACTATACATTGACCCATAAATATTTACATTATCAAAATCTATGATGTTAGAATCTAGTTAATTATTTAATCAATTTTTTCTATCTCAGTTAAAATAATAATTAAAACTTTCATCTCGATTGTAAAAATAGCATCTTGCTTGATGCGTAAAACGATGTTCACCCATTCAAAAATCAGCGATGCTTATTTTCTTGAACTATTAATGCGTAAAACGATGTTCACCCATAAAAAAAAAAACCAGCGATGCTAATTTTCTAGAACTATTAATGCGGTGGGGCTCTGCCAACTGTTAGATTTAAACTGTAGTTTAATTTAAATCTAACAGAAGGCATACATCCCCACCGCATTAATGGTCGTATAAAAAAGCCAAACAGACAGATACTCGATGAAATTCGAATCTTTGCAGCCACTTGTCCCTAATTTATTGTTATTATTATTCGTTGCGAATGTATTCAACATTGTTATTATTATTCGTTGCGAATGTATTCAACACTTCAGCGACATCGTAAATATAGTTTCTCACATCAATCTTTTCCAGAACCCTGTAAATTTATTACATAACCATTCCCGATAACCTTGCCATTTGCATTGCTGCCAGGATAGCTCTTTACAGTGTTGGACGTGAAAAACGGTTTAATGGCGACATCCATACTAATATCGGCTGGTTATTATTTTTGCTATAGCAAATGCAGTTACATCAAATTTGAAAGTGGGACTTGTTAACCTCCTTGCAGTTAAGTTATGGAAATCAACTGCAGTTATTTCTATAAATTACGGAAATTAATTGTAGTTAATTAATTTCTTGTTGAGATCTTCTGAAGTGGTCTATTACTCGCACTGCAGTTCTCTACCATGATTTGTGGAACACTTGGCTATAAATACTTCTGTTTGGTCCCCAAGCTCACTAACTCAATCCTTTTCAGTTTTACACCATCAAGTTAGAGTGAGCAGAGCTTGGAAGTCCCTTGAGATTTTCTTTATCCTTTAATTTTTGCTTGCGTGAAGATTGTGTTTCACGTAAACATTTATTCATCCTGAGAATCGCAAGACCAGTGTTGTTTCAGCCTTCAGCCAACGGCAGTCACCCAATTCAGTAAGGCATAAGCCATCTTCCTTCTGCAGATTTTCTATATACTAAAGCAGCCTAGAAGCTTTACATACAAAATACATTCTGAGTGTGAGTAGCATCAATGACTGGAAATATGATTTATTGGGCATTAAAGTTTATTTTTTGATTTTTTTAAGTATTTATTCTGCATTATAAAATCGTTATTAAATTTACATTATTCACTGCAAATTTGAAACTGGGACTTCCTTATTATTTTGCAGTGACAGAATGTCTTGTACAAACATATCGAAATTCTTTGTTGACGATCCATCTTCGGATACGGCTTTCTTCGCCATTTCCGCAACCCTCCTACACTTTTCCTTCAACGATTTTACTCTTTCACCTCCGCTGTGATCATCGCCCATCAGAGTCCTCACACACTTCTCTATTTCGTCCCTTGTAACCATTTCATCCTCCTCGCACTTCACGACTTCAATTCCAACTCTTAGTTCGTCCACGATCAGTCGCGCGTTGAAGTGCTGTTCTGCGAACAGTGGCCAACAGATGAGAGGAACGCCAATGGAGATGGCTTCAAGCGCAGAGTTCCAACCACAATGGGTAATAAAAGCCCCAACAGAAGGGTGAGAAAGGATGGCTAACTGATCTGTCCATGCGGTTACTATGCGGCCTTGCTGCTCTGTGCGTCTGTAAAAGCCATCCAGGGTCAGATTGTTCTCATCACAAACTGGGAGTCTAACCACCCAAAGAAATGGCTTCCCACTTGCTTCTAAACCTAACGCCAATTCTGTGATCTGAAAAGAAGAGATGGAGCTTTGGCTGCCAAAAGAGACGTAAACAACTGATCTCGGGGATCGATGATCCAACCACTCTAACTCCGCTGCGGCCAGTCGAGCCGTAGTTGGCGTGGTGAGATACTGGCCGCTTACAAAAGACTCCGGCAGCAAAGGCCCGATGGGTCTGACAGGACCTTCATAACGCTTCTGAAATTCATCAACATGATCTCCTTCCAATTCATAGAAGCTGTTGGTGATGTTCATCCAGCTCTGCTTCGTCAAACGAAAATATTCTCTGGAAACTTTGTGGGTCCAGTGGGTTTCATCGGCATCGGGGAGATCGGGGGGCATCTGAGAGCGGGAGAGGATGGTGCGCTTGGCTTGATGGGGAACAATGTATCTGCCAGAACTGCTGCGTTCCAGGTTGCGTGGCAATTTGCTCCACAGTGCTTCGAACAGGTTTTGGGAATAGGCAGGCGAGCACTCAACATTGACCCTCGGAATTCCGAGATTGGCAGCCATGGTCACCGTCCAGAACAACAGAAAGTCTGTAATGATACAGAGGGGAGGATTCAGCTGAAAGCCATTTTTATCTGCAGAAAACAGCAGCTTCTGGACTGCATCTGGAAGCAACGTGTGGTTCAAAAGCATCTGCGGCGGAATTTGGTCTGAAGCATAACTTTTCGTGTCAGTGGCTGCCTGGGAATTGATGTGGTCCGAAAAGTAGAGCTCTACAATGCGAATATTTGGTATGTGGGCGATCTTGTTGGTTGCAGTAGAGAGAGCATGAGAGGGAACTAGGAAGGAGATGAGAAATCCTCGAGCAGCCAGCTTTTGGGCGAGCTCTGTGAAAGGAATGAGATGACCGAGTCCCAGGGAGGGGAGGAGGAGGAGATGGGGTGCAAGTTCAGCCATCCTACAAACTACCAATGAAAACATACCGTCTACGAAATTAGAGTGGTGTATATATATATGGATAGCGCTTTCCATCACGGCTGATTTGTCTACCCCTAAGCAATAGTTTAACCCTTGAGCTGATTCCCTGAATATTTGGCAATTAGATTGACATGGGTGGGTTCAAATACGGGACCATGTTACTCTGATTGCCCAATATATTCAGTGAATCAGCAATCGATATAAAGATGCCCTAATTCTAATTAAGGGATGTATGCATTTTGCATCACATATCTGTGTGGCGGGCTGGGTCAAATACGGGTCCATATTATTCTCATTGCCCAATATATTTGGTGAATCATTCTAATTTAAGGGCCCATGTTATTTTTATTGCCCAATATATTTGGTGAATCAATCAATATATAGATGCTCTGATTCTAAATTAAGGGATGTGTGCATTATGCATCACATATCTGTGTGGCGGAGTTTGGGTGCCAAATAAAAAAATTCATATTATATGTTTTTTTTAATAGGCAAATAAGAATTTTTATTGGGAATTCTAGGTTTTTTGGTTTGATTGAGATATTTCAATTATACAATACTTTATACTATAATGATTGAAAATTGAGTGGGGCCATAAATTATATATATCAATTTCATATTTAGTTTAGTTTCTATTTTTATTTATTTAATTTAAAGGAATATATGCATTTTTTTATAATAGCTAGTTGTATGGCTAACAAGAATTTTTCATTTCTTATGTTAATTTAGTTTAATTATTTTTGGATTGGTTTAAGTTATGAGATTTAAACTTTGAATTTCATGGTTTGAATTAAGTGCCCTATGAACTATATATCAATTTGATATTTTGTTTAGTTGTTATTTTCATTTATTATTATTTTTATTTATTTAACTTAAATTAATGTATGCATTTTCTATAAGATAACTACTTGTAGGGCTAACAACTATTACGATTTGAATGGCGACCAAACACTATATCGATTTAATATTTAATTTAATTTACTATTATTTTTATTATAATTTTTTTCATAAAAATATTATATTAATTTCATATATATAGTTTTTTTACAATTCATACACAGATATAATATGTTTTCCTCATTATATTTAAACTATTAAACTACTCCCATTTAAAAAAAGATAAAATAAAAATCTAATCGTTAACCACCACCATCATCAATTTAACTGAACATATTCAACAATTTTGATAAAAATAAAAATAATTTATATTCCATCATATAAAATAATCACAACTAAGATAAAAGATTATAAATTTATAATATTTTAATACAAAAATATTTTATTATGAGGAATTATTTTAATAATACTAAATATTATTAAAATATTTTATTTTATTAGTATTGGCATAAGTTCTTTTTATTTTCTTAATATTAAATATTTATTTACCTTTCTATATATTAATGTAGTGGTATAAATTAAATAGCTCTTAAAAATTGATAGGCATCAATATATGATAAATATTGAAACACATATTCCATTATACATCTTACTTTGCTCTTATTAGAAAAAGTCATAAAAATTATTATTATTATTATTAATTACATGGATAGACGTGTCTATTTTAGAATAGGCATTCCAAAATTTTAAATGACTCTAGACTGGTATAATTATTAGCACGATAAAATAATTAAGAATTTTTAATATAAACATAGCAACATTACAAATTTTCAAATCTTCATCATATATTAATTAAAATTACCTAAATTTCATTTAATCTTAAATTTCAAAATATTTTGAAATTAAATAGGAACTAAATCAATGGTTTAACTTACCTTCTCTTTTAAATTATAAAATATTCTTAAAGGCTATAATCAAAATAACCAAACACTTTACAATTTTCCATGCCACCCAAAGAAATTTGGAAAAGTTGCACTTACATTTAGAGTATGGTGATATTCTGACCTATATTCTCAAAGCATTGAGAATGGACTGAGCCATCATATCTCACACATGGAGGTTTCACTCAATAAACTTATGGACTGAGCCAACATATATCACACATGGAGGTTTCACTCAATAAATCTATGATGTGAGTTCATGAGATACTACACAAACACCTAATTCAACTACATATTGGAAGATACCTCTAAAAATCACATTATTTAGCTCTCTATCAATATGAACCCAATACACATTCCAAATTAAAAAAAAAAAAACCCTACTTTCACTAGATCTTGTACATATTCATTTTTTCATTAACATTTTCTATACACTTTTATATTTTTTTATTAACTTTGAACTCCATTTTTCATATCTGTCAATATAAAAATCCTTTAATCCCTATATATCTCCCAGTCTATTATGTCATTTTTTCCTCAATATATTGTTGAGATTCAACAAGAAAATTTCACCACCCACACCTACTGCATTAAACACCTACACTAGAGTGGGGTCCATAGTGCTATTTTTGGTGCATGCTTATTTTAGTTATCCCTTAATTAAGATGGACAATAAACTGTAATCTAAATCTCAAAATAACTTCTCACTTAGCTAGTGGATTTCCAGTTAGAGGTAGTTAGTGAGGCATGCTAAGTAATTCTAGTTGTAACAAAGTTCGAAGTGCAGTGGTGCATTCATGTTTAACTCAGTTGTGCTAGTTGTAACTGCTTGATACACTAGTGAGAGATCAAGTGAATTAAGGGAGGCCAAAATTCCTATTCTTTAGGGATTGCATTCATCAGGGATTGGGCAAGCAAGGGAGGCTGTCTGGATGCATTAAATTGGCTAAGTATTTGTCTGTTTTATATATGACAGTGTGAAACAATTAGCTGAGTAGTGAAGGGCTCTTGTGAGAAGAGTTTTGTATTTAATTGTTTCATGATCCAAAATGAATATACAATAGAATATAGTGGGGTTTTGAGCAGCAAACTTTCCCCAAGAAATTATGTTGCGTTTGATTTGATTCTTCTTTACTTCATGTGATTAGTGATTGTATATTTATTTACGCAAAATATTTATAGAAGCTGTTCTATATTTAACTTTAATTCATTGTTAGATAAAGTTCTACACACATATATATATATAGATTTATATAACATGGTATTGCTCCCAAATGATAATATTGCTCTCGAATAAAACTTCTTAATCTAAGATGAGAAAAATAAATAAATAAACGAACAACCACATATTCGAAGAGGTAGTGATATTCTGACTTCTCACATAAATTCTCAACGAAATGAGGCGATGTGAGCCCCCCAATCAAATCTGGAAGAGAGAAAAGAAAAGAAGTAGCCACAAAGCCACGTAATTAAAGGTACGGCATGACCATTCTCATAGTAAGCATAGATAGGACAAACAAAGAAAGTTAAGCAATTGATGGAAAGGGAGATCTCACATGGCCATATAAAACAAACAAACAAAGTTAAGCAATTGATAGAAAGGGAGATCTCACATGGCGATATAAAAGTATAAAAAATTAGAAACATCTCATCTAAACTTTAAAGTCTTTAAATTTGTCGGTAGGCACATCCTAAATAAAATTATAAAAAATTAGATACATCTCATCTAAACAAGTTAGCGTTGAAGACGGCATACCTGCCCAATAAAAGTTTGTATATTAACTTGGACTGAAGCAATAATCGAATGCAACCAAAAAAAATAGATGTATGCTTTTTACATAATGGTTCCAAATTAAGAACCAAAATATGAGTAGTCTAACGAGCTGGAGGAATTCCCTGGATGGTCAAAATTGGCCGGAATCCGGGCCAATTTTTTTTATAAAATCTTGCAGAAACAGTGTTTGAATCTTGATTTTGACATTGGAAATGGATTCAGCACCATCAAAAACCTGTAGGACACCCAGAATATTAAATTTTGATAGTTATAACATGGATTTAGAAAAATTCCTGCCGGATTTTCTGAAAATCTTATCGGAATTTTCATGATTTTCAGGGCGATTCCTCTGGCTAGTTAGACTACGGCATTCACAATCAATTCAATTTATTTAATTTTTGTTTAGGGTTTAAATGAGGAATCACAGATTGCTAATTGATCATAAAGAAATTTTGAATAGCTGCATTGGCCACTTTTATCTCGGAATTGATTCCCACTTCCCTCTTGGAGTTCATATGCACTTCACTGAGGTAGCTGCCTACGAAATAATCACCAAAAGAATAGCGGTTGTTGCTGTCAGCTGAAATAATGCATTTGTCTGGGGCTACATACTATTCTTAACCTTATTATTATTCACATACTTAAAGTCGCTAAATAAAATATATTTGCCTTTATTAAAGAAATTCTATAGTTGCATGCACACCTTGGTTCAGATGTGGCTAACAACAAATTAAAAGGCGTATGTGGCCAAAAATAATGATAGGCCGGTCCATGCTGGACTAGTGGCATGACGATGATGTATTATCTATTTGTCTTTGGCAAACCTTCTTTGTTCTCTTCATCTGATCCACTACCTTCATTGCTTTTCACCTTGTAGTCATGTAAGAGATAGGATGATGCTTTTGGTTATTTAACACTGATTATTTATCTAATTCCACACAATTGATGTTTTTATAATTGTAGAGTGAGAGTAAAATTTTTATGGTATACCTAAGTTTTAGGAAACATTTTGAAAAAGAATAAAATTTATATAAAAATTTTATTTTTTTCCTTCGTGGAATTTATTATAATTTATTGTATATTGTCTTTAATGCTGAAAATAATTTTTTGGTATTGTTTTTTGTTTTTTATTTTATTTATTTTATTATTTTATTGAAATTTTTAAATTCATAAAGTATTTTTATTTTTTTAAGTGGGGCTATATTTACAGTACTATTGAGTTTTTTTTCTTTATGATTACTAAATATGTTTAAGTTTTGTTTTTTGGTTGAATATTTGGGATGAATATAAATAAATTATATTTGTATTTATATAAGCCAAATGATTAATAAAATCAAGAGATTATTTGTTTGTTTGTTTTCAACATTCTAATCATCTTCATCATCTAAGTACATTTTTGGTTTATGTTTTTTTTTTTCTCTTTAAGTAAGTTGGGACAAAAACCTTAAAGATGTCCTATTTGTTCACATATCCAACACTAAAAAGTTATATATCCGCAAAAATTTTAAGTTTATTTTATTTTGGAGTTTTAATCACTCAACTTTTCAATATTTATGTGTGTTATTAAGTTTAATATTTATGTTTTTTTACTAATATTAATAAATATTGATAAATATAAATTTAAAATTGAGGTAGAAATTATTATTATTATTATTATTATTATTATTATTATTATTTAAAATTAAAAATAATATTATTCAAATAAATATTAATTCATATTAACATTAATAATTTAATAATATAGATTGATATTAAATTTAATAATAAATATAAATGTTTCAAATTAATAAAAAAATTATTAATATTAATTTTAAATATGAATATGTCTTGTAATTTTAATTAATAATAATAATATAAATAATAAATATAGATATCAATGTTAAACATATAAATTTATATAAAATTAAAATTTGCATTTATACATTAATGTGAACTTTGTTATTAAACATCAATATAAATATTTCATTAAAGAATAAGATTGATAACATTAGGTTTATTTAGGTTCAATGACATTAGAATTTAACTTTAGTTTTTTTTAGGTTCAATGACATTAGAATTAAAGATTTTGGTATTTTTATATCATTTGGTTCATGTAACATTAGGCTATTTTATAACGTGAGGTTTATAACATTAAGTTATTTAATATTAAAAAAAATGGTTTTTGTTAATATTTATATTGAACATCAAAACATCAACATCAATATTTTTTTTTTTCTGAATTAGGCTACTTTTATTATATCATACATTCCAAAATATTACAGTTCTCATCCTCTAGAGTTGGCAAGCCAATTCCGGAGGGAAATTTCTAGTTCAAAACCACAAAAATGGGCTGCCCCAAACGGGGAAACCAGCCCAGTAGTAGAGCACAAAGAGTCTAGAATAAGTTGCCCATGGTGGGAAACCAACATTACGTGTGATATGTTTAAGACAAAACTAGAAAACTAGAAACATAAAAATAACAAAAAAATGACTCGAATAAGAAATAAGCACCCATAAGCTAAGCAGCTGGAGAATTATCATCCTTTTCTGGAGGTAGGAATGGATCTTCCAAAATTTTGTGTGCATATTGAGACTCTTCATCCTCCTGCTTGGATGCGTGGGCAGTCAGCAGAGGGAGAGGCGTTGCATGGGCACTAGGTGAAATGGAGGAAGCCGCTTGAGCCTCAACACTCACACTGGTGCCATCCTCATCCGAGCCTAAGCTGTCATGATCGCTGCTTGAGGCACTCTGAACTGGCCAAGCCACCATCTTGCGGGGGGAGAAGGTGGGAGCGGGAGAAATGGTAGACTTGCGGAATCTCTTTCTAGGGCGAAGGCCGGAGCCAGAGGCTTTGGAAGGAGAATCTGGAAGGTGGAGAGACAGGTGAGCAGAAATATTGATGGGCTCAAGGATTTTCGGCTCTGCCTATTCAACCAAGAGATTCATTATCCTTCTCGCAGAGGTAGAGATGGGGGGTCTGGAGGGAAGATCACGTTTCCTTCCTCTACGACACCACATGCGATGGTGTCTAGGCATGGCAGAGGAGTGGGAGATGGGCTGAGACAACTAAGGAGTCGTAGAAGCGTCAGAGGGAACATAGGGGGAGCTTGTGGCCAGAGAAAAGCGAACTGAGGAGCAAGGAAATGAGCAGAGGAGCCAAGGCTTGGTTGAGACACCAAGAGTGTCTTTGCAGAGCCGAAGGGAGAGTCGAATGGAGGAAATGGGAGCAGGGATGGTGGATTTAAAGGCCATGGGAGGCGGCGAAGGCATATTTGTTGGAATAAATGTGCAGAGGACAGAGTTAATGGCGAAGAATGTCGATGGGAGGCAAGGAAGGGTGGTAAGTAAATACCCCATGCACCATCATTTAAACCAATTTAGGTGGCCATGTGTGTCCTCATGCTGAGGACAGGTGTCGTGAAAACTGGCGGCTGTGTGGCTACACAATTTATTTCGGTTTGGCACCTGCATCCGGGAACATTAACATCAATATTAAACATAGACATTAATAGAGACATAAAAATATATTTATTAACATTAATAATATTTGATTGTAAACATTAGGTTTATAAAATTGTGGGTTTTTTTTCACTATTTTAACAATGTTCCTATCACTGATATGATTATATACAATATGTATAGGTGAATTTTACTATATCTGTAGATGGAAAATTGCGTATGTATGCTACTTTTAAATTTATTCAACATTAATTGAATTTTTTTTGTTGATATCACATGTGTTTTCTTTTATGTTAGGCGATTTCCTTATTTGATCATGGATCCAGCTATTTAGAGTTGGCTTCCATTCGAAATTATTGAAATTGTCTTCCTCTGACTCCATTTATCGATTATGATAAAGTTTAGCACTGTTTGTGAGAAATGGAAGAATGTTTTGCAAAACCCTTCTTTATTATTGCGTTTCAAGCATATCTCTATAAACGAATTTGGATTTATGGTTCCTTTCCTCGATGGTGAAGACAATCATTTTGTTGTTGAATCCCTTAATCAGAATGGGCACATATCTCATTTCCATTTTCGATTCATAGATCAAGATACAAAGTAGAGTCTACTGTTGGACCAATGGTAGTTTTATCCTTACCAATAGAATTCTCCCATTCAAACAACTATTTTTTAGTGAATCCATTTAGAAAGGCCTTTAAAAACATTGGGACAATACAAATTGGAGACTGGGGATTATTTTCATTATTGGAAAATGTAAGAAACAAAAAATATGATTGGGTTGTTTTAAAACATATCTATGATAGAATGCAGTCTAATTTTTAGGTTTACAATAATCTTGAAAGGGTTTGGGGAAGGCATAATATTCCATTTGGTGGCACTTCACCCCCTCAGAATGGAGTGTTTTATAAAAGTAAATTATTTTGGCTCTATTTAGACAAGGAGTATGAACATTATCCTCGATATGGGTATACAATCTATTGGTTTGATGTAATAAAAAATGAATGGGGTTTTTCATTTGTTCTAATCACTGACATATGGTGTATATCATTAGAAATATATAAGAAATAGTTGATTCCTTGTCAATGATGGTGCCACTTCTGTACGGAAAATTGAAGAAATAGATAATTTCCAATTTGGTCGCTCGCGTGTTGAATGAAAAATTGACTACTTTGAGGATGATTGGGGCTTCATATGGAAGTTGCTGGAAGAAATTTCTATAGATATAAATATCAAATGTCCTGGTTATATCCCATTTCAAATAGTCCAGGGCGTGGTTCTTATGTGCAACAATAACGAAGTTCCTTTCGTATTATATGAGATGATGACAAGCCTCTATTTTCGAATAGATATTGATATTTCAACTAATCAGAAAATGTATGGGTTTTGGTCTCCAACATTGTAGGACTGCAATGATTTGATTGAGTTTGGAAATGTCTTTACAATTTCTCCCCATATGGATTCTATTGATGAGATTGCACCATTAGATATGGACATGGATTCTTAGGCTATTACTCATGTTAGGATTTCTTATATATATTTTCATTTTATATACTCTATGTGGTTGTGGAAAATATTTCCATTTCTTTTACTTCACATACTTTTGGGTCTATACACTAATAATTTAAAATTACGATTCTATGGATATTTTTTTGCCTCCTGCTAAAATTTCTTCTATATGTGTATGTATCAGATGTTGGATATTTAATCGCATTGCAATTTGCTGGAAAATATTTCTTATTGTCTCCCTTTTAGTTCTCTCAATTGGATTTGAATTTTTTTGAATGATATGCATTTTTCTTTGTTTTTATAATTATAATTTCTCTGAGTTATTTTATACAAGGTCCTTGTATTATTTTTTTCTCATTGGTTCTCAAGAAATTTTATATCTTTATATACATTTTTGTATTTACATTAATATTTTGATGGTATATAGTTCCAAACATTTAGGTATACTTCCAAGTCATAATTCTTATAGTATTCTGTTCCAGTTATATGGGTTTCCCATTATGATTCTACTGTGAAACATCAAAACTTAGCCTTTTTATTTTAGGAATTTGGAAAAAGCCTTTTATTTTTTCATAAGTTTATATGGTTCACAAAAGACCATATACACTTTTAATGTTTTTATATGGTTGCAAAAGAAAATTGTTCCTTTTTCATTCTTTTGTATTTATTTATATTGGATATATTGTATGTTCCATGTTTATGGTTCGATAATAAATATGTTATTATTTATTGTAGACATGTCATCTTAAGGCACAAGCAAGCATACAAGAAAAAATAATTTGTCACCAGCATCGCATGATAGGTTTAATGAAACTCTTCGTTTACGGTATCAACAAAATAGGGACACAATAAATGATCATAGGAGAGATACATATCATAGAATAACTAGTGAAACTCCTCTTCAAAATGATTTTATGATTCCTCGTAAGTATCGTACTATGGATGATATCATGGAAAGAACATTTTCGATTGATATTTCATTGTTAGAATATTCTCCTCATCAACATAATTTTGTTGTTCGATGCTCTCTTGAAAATGTTCATAATATTGGGGAAACATCTCGGAATATAGAAGAACATTATATCGATAATGTGGATGCAAACATTCACCCTAACCCTTCTGCATTTGGAATTGCATCTTTTGAGCAAGGCCACAGTTTGCAAAACATCCACGGTGGAGGAAATGATGACATTGTATGTGATGATTTGGCTAATAGTTTAATTGGCGATTTGTTTGATAATTTGGAGCCAGTTGCTAGAAAAATCAGATTTTCTAGTCCTCCTTCTTAAAATAATGTTGTCCCACCAAGAGAACTAGTCATCCATGATAGCGTTTTGCGCGGAACAATGGAGGTAACACAATGATATTTTGACGTTTGCTGCAATAATGGTTTTTTTATTACATTCCTCTATTTACATTTTATTTTTAACTGAAATTATAAGGTATTTTCTTCCTTTCGAATATGATACAAATCATTTTAATAAAGGTATGGAAATTAACTCCCTAAGTGTTCCATTTACTAATCTGAGTAGTGGATATGAAGCATGTCATAACATTCCACTGCATTCTCCTCAACAATCAAATTGGAAAAGTAATGTAAATGTTCAATGTATTTGATTTCATTTTTTAGTTTTTGAATTTTTATTACATTGGACATTGAATTTTATTGCATACTTTATTTTCTTCAAACATGACACAACTCATTTTAATAGAGGCATACAAATTAACTTCGTAGGTGTTCCATCTACTAATGTTAGAAGTGAAGAGGGACCATCTCATAGTGTTCATCCATATCGTCAAACAAATGTAAATGTTGAATGCATTTGATATTTTCCTCAATTTTTCATTTGTTGTTAGTTATGCATTGTATTTTATGAGCTTCTATGGAAAAAAAATGATTTCATCTTATGAGGTTGGAGAGATGGAATCCAAAACATCTAATTTGGAAAAAAAATGCTTTCATCTTATGAGGTTGGAGAGATGGAGTCCAAAACATCTAATTGTCAAACTAATGTAATTTTCAATGTTTTTGATTTTCTTTCCATTTTTTAATCTTTATTGGTTGAAAATTTAGTTTTATATTGTATTTTATTTTGTTGGAACGTGTAAGAACTCATTTGAATATAGGCTTAGAAACTAACTCCCCAAATTTTCCTTCCACTGATGTTAGAAGTGAAGAGCAACCATCTCATAGGCTTCATCAACATCACCAAACAAATGTAAATATTGAATGCATTTGATTATTTTTCCATTTATAATTAGTTGGAAATTAAGTTTTAATTTTTTTTTATGCTAAAGACACCTTATCATCCTCTCAGGTTCTAGAAATGCAGACCATAAATTTGGAAAGGCCTTGTCATAGATCCATTCCACATTTTTAAAATTTGGGAAGGTAATCTAATGGTGCTGAAAATCAAGTACATTTTAGAAGAAATTTAACTGTTTTCCACATGGTTTGACCGATACAGATCATATTCATTTTGATGAAAACATGATTGTAGTGCATACAATATTTCAAGAAAAGATATATAGGTTGTCAGTTGTCCAAATGTTCCATATATGCCAAGAATCATATCCTGGAATCCATGTTTTGAGAGATTATGAAGGACCAATTTGCAGACGATGTAAGAATGAAAGAGGTTCCCATCGTTTTTCTGGATATAATAACATGGATCCTAGTGAAAAAACCACATATTTTAAGAGTTCTTACTCAAGTTGAAGAAATGATAATAGCACGTGTGAATCCTATCACTACAAGGAAAAGACCCTCTAGAAGAGGTTATAAAGGGGGTTTTTAGTGTTATAAAATTGGCCAAAATTGTCAAAAAAACATTTGCTACAAAATTCGTTTATGGTTATGGAGGTTTTGGTAGAGCTTTTAACGGAAATTCAACACAACTAAAAAAATAGGTGGCCGGAGGTTATTATAGATGTTTTTTTCATTGGTGTACTACTAAGGTTTGAACGCACCGGTGCATGTCATCTAGACAGTGGCCCCGGGGCGGTCGAAGTTTCCTACATCAGGCCGTCAAGGTATAAAACCGCACCGGGCGTAGTGTTGGTGATACAACGTACAGGTCCATACCAATTAGTCTTGGGATTTGTGCAGTGCCCATAGGTCGTATCAACGCACTGGTACGTAGAATTATAGAAATGCACTGGTGCGCCGTATCAGACAAAAACACCGATATTTATAATTGATATTGGTGTTTGTGCGGTGCCCATATGTCATACAAATGTACCGGTGCGTAGTTCAACACATCTTATAACAATATTCATATTAATTAAATTTTTATTAATGCATTTCAATGTGATGTTTGGATTAATTTGTTATATCATATCATAATTATTGTGATTTTTTAAAATTCATTATTCATCAAAAGTCGACACATATATATCTTATAACAATATTCATATGAATTAAATTTTTATTAGTGCATTTGAGGACGACAATGGAGAACACAATAGAATAAGTTAAAGCATATATATATATATATATATATATATATATATATATATATATATATATTATATATATCCAAAAATAGTGATCATCATTCTTCCCTTTAACTGCTGTCACTACTAGAGCTACTTCCATGACTTGGGTTATTTTTAGGAATGTTTTGTTCACGGTGTTGATTTTTTTCTTCTTCATCACCTTCCATGTATAAACATAAAAATAAACTGAAATGGGTGTATATACATTGGTTAGAATAATGAAAATTGAAATATTAAATAATATATATCAATGTAAATCGAAAAGAAAAATGATGTACCATAGAAACAATCGGCTCATAAACTACAAACATTCTTTCAAAACCATGTACCATGCCATCTTTCAAAATTTCATCTATTACGCAGTTCCATACTTTTTTTCCTGCAAGTTTTATACCCCATAAAAAATCATATATTTAATATAATTTTTTTTTTGTTCTATTAATTATAGATGGAGCTAAGTAAAACAAGATTGATAGATGCTCACAAATTCCACAATTAATTTATGATATGCCAACATATAATCACAACCCATGTTTAACTCAATTTCAATCAATTCATCTGATGGTTCTTCTTTGTATGTTAGCACCTATTTGAAGACATCCAATGATGATTTTTGTAAAACAACTTAAGAAAAAAATGAAATCTAGTTAAGTTGTTATAAGGAAGTAACAATTACTCACAAACTTAGATATCAACCCTTTTCTTCCTTATTGTCTTGTTTTATGTGCTGAATGGGTTCCATTTTCTTTTCTTTTCTGCAAGAAAATACTTGAAAATTAATATTTAATGCTAAATTTTTTATTTATTGTACCAATGATCGAAAAAATCAATGATTACATATTACCTTTGAAGCACATTGTTGTTGAGATGGCTCCTCTTGCGATGCAATTTTGTCCATTTCTTTGACCATCTCCTTGTACACCTTTTTGGACATTCCTACTGGCATATTTCTTATAAACAATACATATTAGTTATACTTACATATAGTTCAAAAATAATATTTTTTGTAAAGAATTTACAAAAACTTGCATTTTTTTCTTTTCTTGATGTGTTATCAGTATTTTTGTTACTTGATCTCTTGTTAGTCATTTCTTTATCAATCTAAAACCTGTACCATATCATTCATTAATATATTTATAAATAAATTGTCAGCTTTTTAGGTGAAAAATAAATCTCAAGAAATCAGTGCGCCTTTCATGATGTACGCACTGATGTCAGTGTGTGGGGGTATTATAAATGCACCGCACAGACAACATAATAGACCGTACGGTGATATCCTCGTAACATAGCGCACAGATGCCCTATTTTAGATATGGCGCACTGATTAAAAGAAAATTGTTTTTAAATATTTTATTACACAGTACTTGTGTGGTGCACTGTATAATACAGCGCACCAGTGCGCTATGTTTTTTTTTTACAAAAACGGGTAGTAGAGTATATTGATTTCCGGCCATAAAGCCTCTGTTCAGGTTACAGGATGGAAGGGCAGAGCCCAAATCACTCCAGCAGGGCACAATAGAACCCTTTCACTTACAAGCCAGCTTTGATTACAATCCATGATATAACTGATATCCACTACCTTACCAAGAATGAAAATGCAAACGAACTGAAGCAGCAAAAGACAGTAAAACATTAAACAAAAGATTTAAGGAATGGCATCCCAACAATCGACTCCGTCTCTTTGAAGAATTCCATGGGAGAGAAGGACTGCCTTATTGGCCTCTGCATCCGCTTCTTTGTTGAGATCTCTCTTGACATGCAAGAAGTTCAAACTCTGAAAGCAATTGACTAAAGAGTAGATTCTGATCAACAATCTAGAGAGACGTAGATCAGAGGGAGAGGATCTGTCAACCATAATTTTGATAAGGGATTGGGAGTCTCCAAAGACTGTTGCTTCAGAAATACCGAGAGAAAGCAGATGTTTAAGGCCCTGAAGGAGGGCCAGCGCTTCAGCTTGAAAGCTGGTGTTGAAGCCCACTCCCCAGGCAAATCTGGAAACACTCATTCCATCAGCACTTTTGATAATACCTCCCGCACCAGAAGCTCCAGGATTCCCCTTAGCAGCTCCGTCGAAGAATAAGGTAGGGCGGCCTAACTTAGAGCAGAGATCTGGAAAGACATCTGCGCTCAATCTGATTTGCCAATCTAAGAGGCGGATAGAAGGACGAATAGTGTCATTGAGACGCAGGCCGAGCATATCGACCCAATCAGAAACCTGCTTGCTCAGAATCGCACTATCCTGAAGGTCGCCCACACAATCTTTTAACTGACATTTGATTTTAACGATCACGATTTTGCTGTCTGACTTGGTGCATCTGAAAATCCGCTGGTTCCGTTCCAGCCAAACCTGCCAGCAAATGATTTTAAGGAGCGCGAGCCAGACAGAAGGAATGGGACTGTTTTTGGAGGAGGTTCCCGGAAATTTAGCCCTCCAATTCGAGAACATATCTGAAATGTCTGCGGGAAAGACAATTTCAGCAGTCCAAGGATAAAGGAACTCATTCCAAATCTCAGTCACATAGCTGCAGTGGAGCATCAAATGAGAGGCAGTCTCCTCATTCTCTCCACACAGCGAGCATCTCGAAGGGCCCTGATAACCCCGTTTTTGGAGACGATCATCGGTCAGAATCCTCTTATGACAGAGGAGCCAACAAAAAATATCGATTTTTGGAAACGAAATGTGTGACCAGATTCCTTTCCAGGGTTCAGGATCGGGGGGGACATGGGGTCGAATCATCAATTGTTTGAAGCCCCTAGAGACAGCATAGTTTCCAGGGATCGAACCCCAACCCCGAACATCTGGCTTTCTTCTGTTTAAAGGGGCTTTGCCTTGTAGGCAAACTAGCAATCTTTCGCGCTCCTTGCACAGGTGGGGAGGGACATCTAGCTCAATCCAGCTCTGCCAGGCATCGCCCACCCACTGGGAAATATCCCACAAGGTAAGGAAGCCGGCTCTAGTCATCCAATCTTTCAACCTGCTAAGTGAATTGTCATCAGCAATAGGATCACTGGCCATGATGCGATCTTCCCAGATTCTTACTTGTTTGCCATTGCCCGGAATCCAGTGAGCATGATGACTGATTAGAGGGTGGGCTTTAGCGCAAAGCTTATGGATCATCGAGCCGGATT
Source organism: Pinus albicaulis (assembly GCA_034641835.2). Lineage (NCBI taxonomy): Eukaryota > Viridiplantae > Streptophyta > Pinopsida > Pinales > Pinaceae > Pinus > Pinus albicaulis. Next base: position 69,974,408 of record MU968411.1, read on the forward strand.
TAGCAATAGGGTTGTCCAGACATCTTTTCCTCTTTCCCCGGAAGTATTTTTTCCACAGAGCCAGCTGCGCCCATCCCGGATTAGGAGCAATAATTCTCCATAACAGCTTCGCCCCCAACGCAACATTTTGAGTACTGATGCTCTTGAAGTAAAGGCCACCTTCCAATCTTGGCAAAGAGATTTTATCCCAGCTGATTAAAGGGATTTTTTTTTCATTCGATTTTCCTCCTTTCCAGAAAAACTTCCTGATATACTCCTCCATCTTTCTCATAATGCCCATGGGAGCCAGCATGACAGCAAATTGGTAAATGGGGAGACTGTTTAAGACAGCCTTAATGAGCACAGATTTGCCAGCCAGATTTAGCCAGTTGTAACCCCAGGCCAGAATCTTGGCTTTGAATTTATCCAGCAGGGGTAGCCAGTCTCTGCTAAGGGAGCCTTTTTGGAAAATGGGAAGACCCAGGTACTTAAAGGAAGTCCAAGAAGAGGAGGCAGCAACACCGAAACAGGAGGAGATTGCTTGGAGGGCAGAGGCCGACGTGTTCCAGCAATAGATGTGGCATTTACCTTCATTGAGCTTACTTCCAGAGACATCACAATACCCATCCACCGCCTCTTTAAACTTTTTGGCAGAGGGGACTGAGGCAGCGCCCAGTAAGATGGAGTCATCAGCGAATAAAGCATGATTTATACTTTTAACCCCCCTAGCTATGCACAGACCCAAAATTTCTTGATCCTGTTGCTTCTTGTTCAAAAGAAAGCTGAGGACAGAGGCTTGAAGCACAAAGAGCAGGGGCGAGAGAGGACACCCTTGCCTCAGTCCTCGGGAAGCTCTAAAGAAATCCGTTGCCCTCCCATTCACCAGGGGAGCAATCCAAGGTTCTCTTATGCAAGCCTGAATCCAATTGATAAATTTAGAACCAAAACCATACCTTTGCAGAGTATCCCAAAGAAACCTATGTCTCACCCTGTCGAAGGCACTTTCAAGGTCGAGCTTAATAACCATTCCTTTCTCTTTCCGGAGCTGACTGGAGTGGATTGCCTCCTGCACCAAAATGTAATTGTCAACAATCTGTCTTCCTTTGATAAAACCCCCCTGATTCTCCAGAATTATGTCAGGCAGAATGGTTTTTAGACGGTTTGCAATGACCTTAGTAATCAGTTTATATCCTATATTACAAAGAGATATAGGCCTAAATCTACTGAAAGTGTTGGCCCCATTTTCCTTGGGGACGAGGGCTAGGAATGAAGAGTTAGTGCTTCCCCCAATTTTATGACAGTTTTGAGATTTCCTAACCATCCTACATAAGTCTTTTTCAATGAGCAGCCAACAAGCCTGCAGGAACCTGGCAGTAAACCCATCTGGGCCTGGCGCCTTATCTGGCTCCATGGCAAAGAGAGCAACTTTTATTTCGGAGTTAGAGACCTCTGCTTCCAAATACTTATTTTTCCTGGGGGAAATCAAAGTGGGAACTTCATTCACCAGGGCTGGATTATACCCCAACCCCTCCTCTTCACTATACAGATTCTTAAAATGAAGAAACGCTGCTCTCTTTATGCTTTGAATGTCTGAGTGCTTGCTGGTCTCAGTTTTGATTTCAGAGATGGAATTATAATTCTTACGAGCCTGGGCTTGTTTATGAAAAAAAGCGGAGTTCCTATCTCCAGCCTTAATCCAAAGACAACGAGATTTGAGTCTCCAAAATTCTTCCTCTGCCAAGCTAGCCTTATGGAGTTGTTGCTGAAGATCGGTCTCCTTGTCTAATATTTCTTTGGTAATCTCTTCATTGTCCACTTTCGAATGATGATTCACTAAACAGGCTTGGATCCGTTTTCGTTCCACAGCAGGATGGGGAAGGGACTTTACCCACTGTTTAATAGCAGCTTTAACTGTTCTTAATTTTTCTTCCCAGACGTAGAAGGCCGACCCCTTCACTGGGAGCTTCCAGCAGTCTTCCACGAGCTTCATGAAGGCCGGCTCTTTAAACCAATGGGCATTGAACTTGAAGGGGATAGGGCCGTGCTCCAAGTTGGCCCTTAGCTCGAGCTTTATAGGGCGATGATCAGATACTGAGGAAGGAAAAATATGCATACTCGCTTCAAGTCCATAGAGCAGAAATGAACTGTGAATCAGAAAACGATCAAGTCTTGCTGCGATATGCCCCGGTCCCAGTCTTTTATTGGACCATGTGAATTTACCGGAGGCTGGCTTGATATCAATCATATCCCAATCTTGAAGCAGATCCTCCACCCACTCCCTCGCTGGATCTCTGACAGAGCACCCGCCTCGCTTTTCAGAGAGAGAGAGAGTAAGGTTAAGATCACCAGCGACAATAATATTGGAAAGGTTTTCCGAGTCTGCCAGACCTCTGATGGAGTCCCAACAGGCTCTTTTCTCCCCTGCGCTGACAGGGGCGTAGACATTGAAGAGGCAAAGAGCGTCCTGAGTGTCAACGTGCTGCAGCTTTAAAAAAAGCCAATGAGTGTTGCAGATTACTTTTAACTTGACATATTTGCTGCCATTCCATATAGTGCCCAGGCCTCCGGAAGCGCCTCTTGCCGAAACAGCTTGGCTTTCACTATTTTTCCACAGTTTCTTGCTAATCTGGAGAAAATCTTTATCCTCCATTTTGGTCTCCTGGATGAGGAGAAAGTCCGGGGATTCTGATCTTATAAGGCTTCTAACTGCTTCCTCTTTCATTCTGCTCCCCAAACCCCTACAATTCCAGGAGACTAACTTCATTATTTGCTTTTGGGATGATGAGCACCTCTCGTGCTCTGAGTCTGGTTTCGAGTCACTTTCGGAGTGCTTGCCAGGAGTTTCTCTAAGGTGGGTTGGCTTCCTTGGAGCTTGTCCTTAAATGTTTCCTGTTCTCTTTTTTCTCGTGTAGATTTCCGGCCTCTCGTTGGTCTTCTGGCCGAGGATTGCGAGTCTCCTATTTCACCTTCTTCTTCAGATTCCTCCGAGACTTGCACTTCCTCGGTCTCAATTAGAAGAGTCTCTTTCGATCTTTCTTCAATGTTTTCTACATGCTTTGAGGCCGAGGGAATCTCTTTGTGTGGCAAATCCTCCTTCTGCTGTTCGACCTCAGGGGTTTCTTCGTTTGCTGAGCTTAACTTAGCAAACTTATTGCTATGCTCTTCCATATGGGGAGTTTGGATCACCTGATTGGCTTGAGAACCCTTTCCATTAGCGTTTCCTGATCTTGGCCCTTTGTGAGAAGTTTTATTTCTTTTTACCTGGTTCCATCTTTCTTCACTGCCTTTTCCAGCTTCACTGTTTGACGGACAGCCTCTCGCAAAATGGCCATAAACATGGCATTTCCGACATTTAAACGGAAGTTGCTCATAGTCCAATTTTTGGACGTGAGTCCAGCTACCAACTCTGATCTCTATTGCCTCAGGAAGGCCGACCTCTAGATCCACTTCGACACAGATTCTCGCACAGTCATATTGGTCTTTACTATTAGCACGGTCAATAAATTTGCCTAAAGTATTCCCGATGTGCTTGAGGGACTCCCAATTCCAACAGTGCACCGGCAGATTAGGGAGCCGAACCCAAACAGGGACAGCAGTAGGGACGTCGACTGCAGGGTCGAAGTCAGGCGTCCATTTGTTTAAATACAGTCCCTGAGGCCCCATAAAATAGGGACCGTTCCGGAAAATCAAATCCTTGTCCTCTTTATCCGAGAATTCGAACAGGAAGAAACCCCTCCCTAAGAAATACGAGGTGACTCTGTTTTTAATAAGAGGCACCCAGTTTCGAGAAACCCAGTGTTCCGTAGCTTTAGGGGAGGGCCAAAGGCCTGTAAACTGGCCAACCAAGGCACATTCCGCTAACGAGAGGGCGACCTTGATCGGCCCCTCTAGCGGGAGCGAGATTACAGGGATGTCATCAAGCCTTTTTACAAACTTAGAAGCCTCAGAGGCTTTCTTCTTTGGCATGGAGGCGAGGAGTTTAATGAAAGCTTCCGCATCGGGAGGGGGAGGCGGGGAGGGGGGGACATGGGCATCACCCAGGGTCTCCATCACAGCCACGAGGCCAAGCACTGAGCCGACAGATCGAGCTCAGGGACCACCCACACAGCAAACCATAAGCACAGAAAACAGCAACCAGAGGTGAAGGACCCCTTCGAAAACCAGAGCAGGGAAAGAGAGATACCACGAGAGAGGGGGCCGGTGAGCAGAAGCACCACGGAGCACCACGCACTTCGCCGGTCCAAGACAACAGCCCCGAGCACCTCAGGGCTCCGGAGGCCCCTCGAACCAGTGGTAGGCGCAGCCAAGCCCTCCACAGCGCTGGCAAAGGCAGGCCAGCGGCCCCGATCACAGAGATCAGTAGCGCCGGCGGCTAGGTCAACCTCGCGCGCCCTCTGCAGATTTTTTTACCAGTGCGCTATGTTACACAGTGGACATCGATAAAAAAAATCCATTTTTTTCAAAAATTCACGCAAGGGCCGACATGGATTGGGATTCGACTATGCAAGTCGTCTCGTGGGTTGGATTTCAATATAAAATGAAAAGACCTAATTATGAAACCACAGAAACAGGGAGAAGAAAGGGTAGAAACAAAAAAAATGAAGTGTTTAGGGTAAAAATGGATAAAACTGCAGAAAAAGTAAAAAAAAATAATCAAATTTAATCACGAGATCGTTTGAAATTCTATGCTACAGGGTTTGAATCACCAGATTTTTGGATTATGATTGTCTAAATACTTCTGTTCAAACGTATTTCGCTGCTCCACAGTGCTCTCGTGCTCTCTTGCTCCAGGTATCTCTCCTGCAAATCTCTGGCTGAAAATTTTAGCAAAAATAGTGAAATAATGAAAAGTGTTTAGTATTTAAAGAATTATTTTATGAAATTAGATTTTCAAAAATATTTTGCTGTTCATCTTTTAATTTGCAGCTTTTTTTCACTTAAATAAAATAGAGTTGTGTTTTTTTTTTTTTTTAAATTTGTGGTTATTCGTCACCAGTGCGTCACTGAATAGCACCGCACCAGTGCATCCAATGGTAACACGACACCAGTGCGTAGTAACTAAAACACATTGGTGTAGAGTAACTAGAACGCATCGTTGCATTTATCTGTACATTAGCATCGATTTACGGTTGAGGCACCGAAATTAATTTTACGTGTGTACACCAAAATTATACATGTTGCAAATGTACATTTTGCTGTGAAAATATTTGGGCCATTTCTTTTCAAAACTACACCTCTTCTTTCAGAAAAGGAAACTTGAATCTTTCATAACCTGTAACAAGAAAAGGTGCCCCATGATCTTCTTTTTGACCCATGATCTACTTGCTCATTTGTAAGTTCCTCCTCCATCTTGGCATCCAATTTCCTCTTTTCTCCTTTGTGTTTTCTATCTTGATCTTAACAAAATTTACACAATATCTGTTTTATGAGAAACTTACCTTGAATGTTCTCGGAGCAATGAAAACTAGTCCTTCATTCTGCATTTGTTAGCAGAAGAAGACCGATTTTCGATTAGACGATGCATTTATTACATGTGGAGGCAATGGTTTCCCGTAGAAAATGAGTATAAGGTTGAGTAGACGAAAGACATTGCAAAATGGGCTATTACATTAGCTTTTCCAATGGGAAACTGATTTTCAGGTGGAAATATGGTAGTTGCAGGTATCTATGCTTTTCTTCCCACAAAAATGGTCACTAGATTTCCATTTATAATACAAGCATAATTTTTACTAGTATCATCTAAAGAGAGCATCATTTTCAATAAAAAATGGAATCAGGGAATCCTTAAGTGTACCCCGTTCGCATTTTATTCGGAATTTCATTCTTTGATAAGTGCTAATTCACCTATACTTTCAAAAATTTGGATTTTTGGGTACCTTCCATGTGATATTCCTCGTTATCCACAGCACCACAAATTAGAAAAGTTAGAGATGCCATTTAGGTTCAATTGAAAGCCGAATATGTGATTTTATGCGACGTTAGCTTTGCTGGTAAAAGTTTATGTAAGCCAAACGAAGCTTGGAAAATACTCCCAGCTGCTTTTAAACGCATTCTGGAGAATCTTTGCCTTCATGAGACCTACCAACCCGATCAAAAATGTTAATTGATCTTTCTATGTTGTCCTTAAGGGAATGAGAATCCTTCCCTTCATGGTGCCTCCTGGATTTATTGACTGGCTTGATTGATCTTTCTCTATTTTCTAATATTTCACTGCCATCCTTGTAAGAATGAGAATCGTTACCTTCATGTGATCTCTTAGCCCGTTGAAGAGACTCAATCGATCTCTCTCTGACATCCATTAGCGAATAGGAATCCTTACTTTCGAAGGATTGTTTCACCTTGCTAGTCACCAAAGCGTCGACAGGTATTTCTCTACCATCAACTCTGCTCTCCCTTTCTCCATCACGGGACCTCTTAACCCTATCGTTGACCTCAACCGAATGCTCTCTGCCATGATCAAGAAAATACTTACCCACGTGACCAGTCCTCTTAACCGTATCGCCGGTATCAATCGATATTTCTCGACCTCCCTTCTCATATTTTTCATAAATATTTTCTCCTTTTGTACTCTGTCGAGCTCTGTAGCCATTTGCATCCCTATAAGCATCTTTTTCTGTCTTTCTATTTGAATCACTCATTTTCTCCGCTATAAACTTCTCAACTGAAATTTGAACTCTTGTCTTTTCAAACCCTCATCTCCTTAGAAAAATTCTTGCCTACAATTCAAACCCTCAGCTGCTCCAATACTGCACTTTACAGAATAAATTTTCCTTCTTAGAAAATATATTTCAATGACATACCTGGTTCGCAGGAGGTTTTATTTAACCATGTTCCGGTGCGCGGGGTTGTATAGGTGCACCGGTGTGGTTTTGTAAGATCGCGGTTTATGTTTTGGCGTGGTATTTTACGACGCATCAGTGCAGAAGAGTTGTGAAGCACCAGCGTGCTACAGTAATAAGGCGCACCGGTGCGAGTTATGATGATAAGCGCACCAGATGAAAAACCAGGAACCTCTGCTAGAAATGCCGTACTGTATAAAGTTATTTTTTTTTTGGTATGTAAGATCATAATAAAATAATGATAATTCTAAAGTACATGAATTTATTTGCATTATTTTCTAAATTTTATTATGTTACAAAATTCATATTATTCTAGATTTATTATTTTACAATTATTTACAAATTTACAAATTTACAAATTTTAATAAAATCATTTCACATTAATAAAATTAAAATTTTCACATTAATGCAATTAAAATTTTACAATATTTTACATAGAATTAGAATTAGAATTAGAATTAGAATTAGAATTAGAATTAGAATTACAATCAATTACGATTAGAATCAGAATTACAATTTTATAATTTTACATACAATTACAATTAAAATTAAAATTTTACAATTAAAATTATTTCACAGTAATAAAATTAAAACATTACAAATATTTTACATACAATTAGAATTAGAATTAGAATTACATTTACAATTACAATTACAATTTTACAAATATTTTACATACAATTACAATTACAATTACAATTTTAAAATTTGTCATATATACAATTACAATTAAAATTACAATTACAACCATTTCATAATAAATTAAATATTACAATTACAATTAAAATTTTACAAATATTTTACATACAATTATAGTGAAAATTACAATTACAAATACAAATGCAATTTTACAATTTTACATTCAATTAAAATTTAAATTTAAATTGCAATCACGACATAATATTTAAAAAATATCATGGTCATTTAATATTAAATTAATTAATAAACAACACGATCATGATAACCATCGTACAAACATCATATTCGACTAAAAAACACATTCAAATTTTCTAACATCATCGTGATAATGATCATCTAACAAAACACAATTAGCATTGTATAACAACATCACAACACAAACATCAAATATACATCTCATGTCAAATAACTCATGCTATCACATACACATATATCTGCAAGCTGCACATTAAATGGACATATCTAACATGACCTAACAATATACACATCATGATGATCACCAACATGTAAATTAAGTACAACTCCAACATGAACATAAAATACATGGACCATATATATATATCTATATATATATATATATATATATATATTTATATATATATATATATATAACTGAATAATGTTAAAAATATACAATTGTAATATAAATTTCATGGATCAGCTGGTGGTACAACATCAATAGCAGTACTAGTCGAGGCCTACTCAGTCAATGGTGCAGCCTCAATAGTCGATGGTCCAGCCTGCTCATGATCATGAGTACTGCTCGATGCTGCAGGCTGCTAACTTAACGTGGCCAATGGTCCAGCCTCATATCCATGATGACTACTGCTAGATGCTAGTGGAGGCTGCTCATTTAGCGCGACGCGAGGTGAACGATCATGAGATGATGAGTCGCTACTCGCAGACTGTCAATCACGTGCTACGTCTCGACCACGCCTATAACTTGCAACAATCATCCTCAACTGCGTAACTAAGTTCGTAGCTCCTACGACATGTCGCATCAAGCTGTACATATCAAGTGGCATGCCTCTCCACAGCCTACCATCAGCCTGTATGTCTCTCATATGAGCGGGCCTGATGCCCGCCTCAACAATCAATGTAGTGAGTTGGTCACCCAACTCCATCCTGTATCTAGTATCAAGCTGACCGCGCCTAGCAAAAGGTAGTACCAGCGTATTAGCAGGAGTAGGTCTCTCTACAACAGCCTCCTGATGATCCTCAGCATCTGGCATGCCCTGATTGTCATCAGGATCCACACCTGGATCATGTGGTGGTGTCGGCATGTCCTCGCCATCAAAAGACCCAATGTCTACAAAATATATACAAGTACACAATAATAATTAGACAATTTTATTACACAATTTAATAAAAACAAGTTAAATAACATGTTAGAATAAATTTAGATAAAAAAGTAATATTACCTTTATCATCTGGTGGATCATCATCTGTGAAGAGGATGTTGGCACACCCTCGCCAATCCAATCTAGCACAAGGACAGGGGACCATAATGAAGGGATATAGCTTGTCAACACTGGCTAGAAACTCTAGTGCATCATGCGATATCCTCGCTAGAAACACAGTCTCACCCCTCTTGGGAATCATCTTCCCCCACATGTGCATCCGTGCCTCGAACATCGGCCTACGAGGCTACCGAACAAAAGTAGGCCTCGTCTCTAGAAACCTCTAAAAAAATAAACAAAAAATATCTGAAGCAAAAGGGAATTTGACCATCCCTTGTGCATGAGCACGACATCTATCTAAGGCTATACAGAACTTCCACAAAAATATGGAAGACCACCTGACAAGTCGTGGCTCATGTACTAAAGAATCAACATAATATAGGAGCGAGCAACTAATGTGTTTCCCGTTAGTGGTGTTGTGTGAAATGGTCGAAATCAAAAGTGAGAGGCACCTCTCCTCCTCACCACCAAATGCACCAATATGTAGCTGACCTCCGGCGACTTGAAAATATGAAGGATACAATACATCTGCTCCAATGTATCTCTGGGAGTACACTAACTGACTCCCTGCTACATAGCCAGTTGGAACCTCTAGGAACGAGGGAAAATCCACCCCTCTCATCGATAGCCATGTAATGAAATATATTTCCTCATCAGTGGGCATGTACCATTGGTTAGGATCAACCTGGAAAGCATGTCAGTGGGCATTCCACCTGTGGATAAGATGTCTAAAAAACACACAATGGCCCTATAGGGAAGTATCCTCCTCATAGAACTGGAGGAGGCCTACCTGCCTTAGGAGCCCCCGGGTAGCTGCTGTAATAGGGCGAGGGTACGCATCTCTCTCCCTCTCTCGTGCCTCCCATAAGCGAACCATGTCATAGTGCTCCGCCTGTTGTTGCTGTTGTTCCCCCTCTTCTCTTTGAATGATTGACATATTAAATATTTTTTTTTTATTAAATGAGACATGTATTTAGGAATATACATATATAATTTTTTTGGAAAAAAAAAACAAAATAGTCGGTGTGCCACAAAAAACAATCATGCATCGGTACTGGTGCGCCTTTTTTTTGTTGCGCACCAGTGGCAGTGGCACATATGACATTAAACGCACCATAGGCGGTGCACCTGAAAATTTTTAGAGCACCGTTGACTATGTACGGTGTCAGGAATGCGGTGCGCTAACTAAAATCTATGCCTCGACGCGTATAGTTGGGTCTGTGCACTAACCTCCTGAATTCATTACATAGTCAACGGTACGGTCTTTTACTAGGCCGCATTGTTGACCCTGTTAACATGCCGAATGCAGTGCGCTGACAAACATACCCGCCCCGGGGCGGATATTTCCATGCCGCTATTCCACATGGTCAACGGTGTGGCCAGCTAAATGACTGCACTGCACTGCACTTTTTTGAAATTTTAAAATAATGCGGTGTGCTTTTTGGTACTGCCCCGGACACGGTGTGGATACCATTAGCACTGGTTGCGATGCGAGCTATAAATTTTACAGGCAACACCACTTACCAGTGCGAGTCGAACAGCTCGAGCGCATCACGCGATAATTTTTTTTTTCTTTTTTCTTTTAAATGGTTAATTTTAAGGTTATTTGAAATTCTAATATGCTAAAAAGCTTAATTATGGAAAAACAATAAAAATACCTGTACATTTGGCTATCGAGGAGGCATATTGGCTGTAGAATTTTCAAAAGAAAAATTTCCCACCATTTTGCAAAATGCAAGCTCGATAATGGTGGGCAATGCACAACAACAGTGCGTGCAATGGGTGCAATGGGAGAACTGATGTCAGGGCGGCTTTGACAAGGATAAATTGCACCGGTGCTTAAGAGCTCTGGAGCAATGGGAAAAGTGAAAAATGCAGTTTTATGGCTGTAATTGTTTTTTATTTAACCATGTTCTGGTGCGTGGGGTTTTATAGGCGCACCAGTGCGGTTTCTTAATACCACACTGAGCGATTTCTATTTTGGCGTGGTGTTTTATGATGCATCAGTCCGGAAGAGTTGTAAAGCACCGGTGATCTACTGTAATATGACGCACCGAGCGAGTGTGTATGGAGCACATGGTGTCTGGTGTGCCAATGCTTTGTGTGCACCGGTGCTTTATATTGTTGAGCGCACCAGTGCGGTTTTGGATGATAATCACACTGAACGAAAAAAATCCGCAAAAACCTCCGCCCGACAACCTCCTCTAGTGGCCGCCACTAGAAATGGATCCCTGGAGTATTTTTATAAGGGGTTCCTCAAAAACATCCGGTAGAGGGTCTTTTCCTTGTAGTGTATTTTTCAAGTGACACATGCTCGAGGTGGGAAATACAAGTATAGCGGTCTCACAATTAGATTTCCTCAAGATATTTCTTCAATTGAAAAAAGTCTTCTCCAACATGTTTAAGATATTTACTTTCTAATTGTGAGGAGACATGCTGCTCAGTCTAAATATTATGAATGTTATGTCAAAATATCCCGAGTTATGGTTGCATTTCTTTTCAAAATTGAGCGTGATCAATATTATTGAGATGTTGTAATTGAATATGATTCAATGAATGCTCTTCTCGAAAGATCAACAGATCTCTCATCCAGGCTTAAATTTTTTGATTGTGATATTGAAGAATCTAAGATCAATGCAACTAATAATGACAGGTTATGTGTTGAGCATTTTCCATCTCATCCTTCTTCTTTTGTTGCTTGCCTACCTAATGAATGAAGAGAAGTGGAAGAAATTAGAGCATTTCTTGATAATTTTGATTCTTCACATGTTCAAGCAATGGATTGGACCAATATTGGAACCTCTCCATTGAATGAATATAATATTCAGGGGTTATTAGATATGGCATTCCCCACATTTTTCCCCACTTGTGATGCTGATTGGTTACAACCACGTATTTTTAGTGTTTAACTTCATGAGTATGCATTGCATCTTCTTAGATACTCTTATCAAAGGTTTGGAAGCCATCCTCGCTTTCAATATTACCTATTGAACATGATAATGCGACATCGGAGCGAGGAAACTGTTGCAGTTTTTGTGAAGAAACATTTACATGATAACTCACCGACAATAGTTGAAGACTTGCGTCACCAACTTTCTTATTTACCAGATAATAAGTTGGCTGAGCATCTTATGCAGTTTGGTTATTCTCTGAGAGGTACAAGGGGATACTAGACTAAATTTCGAGTTGAATTGACTAACATGATTACTCAGTTGGGATGTCCATATTTGGTTTTTACTTTGAGTGCAACTGACACAAAGTGGCCAGGGTTGCATAACCTCATGCCTATACATTCAAATTCTCATTCTTTAAATGACAATCGTATGAAAATTGAGAATGTTATCTAGTACCCTCATATTGTTGCCACATTTATGCACCATAGATTCAATACATTTCGAGAGGAAGTTATCCAAAAATATATTAAAGAAAAATACTTCCGATACAGGTTTGTGTTGTTGAATTTATTTTCTATTCGTTGTCAATTTTTTTATTATTGTTCCATTTATATTTTTGTAGTAACTGTATATTAATTTTCTTCAGATATGGGTGGCAGCATAGAGGTTCATCACATATCCATGGTTTCTTATGGTTGCAAGGCGCTCCTAACATGGAAAGACTTGATTGGTCAAATGCTTCTGATGTACAACTTGCAAAGAGATTCTTTGACAATTATGTAACTTCATGGAATCCGCGTGACATACATGGTCTAAACATAATGGTTCCAAGAGGCCTCAATGATGACCCTTTCTTATTGAATAATTATCATATATTCTCTTGCAATACTCGTAATAATTATGAAAAATTGTTAAACTATTTCCAAAGGCATACAAAGTTTAGTGTAGATTCCTGTTTGTGCAAAAATGACACTATTCTGACATGTCAGTATAATTCTCCATGCGATATTTCTAAGGAATCAAGATTGTTCATAGATGACCAAGGAAGAAAAAAATATGACCCGACAAGAAATGATGATAGGCTGAATGTGCATAACATTGACCTTCTAACAATGTGGCGTGCAAATGTTGATTTCCAACCAGTGCTTTCTCGGTATGTTGTCCTGAAGTATATTTATAAGTATGCATCAAAAGCAGAAAAAAGGTCTGAAATTTATCATGATATGTTAACCAGGATTTTTAATTCTATTTCCTCTGAGGATCATGCTTTGTGTGCTTACAGAAGGTTTCTTGCAAAAACGATTGTTGACCTTGACATTGGAGCACAAGAAACATGCCATATGTTGCTTAAGCTACCTCTTGTTGTTTGTAGCCAAAAAATTGTTTCCTTAAATGTCGGAAGAAATGTTTTTAGGAAAATATCAAGGGATGACATGCATTGTTCATCTCATAATACTTTTTTTCAACATTATTAGAAGAGATATTTTTTCTGTAGACATCTATCTTTGATAGAAACAAAAATATCTTGTATATTTGATAGCAAGCGTAAACAAGATCCCTAGAAGCCTAGAGATGTTCATGCTATTGTTCAGGTTTTCCCATGGTTTTATTCTATGCCTAGTGAGGGTTCAAATGAGTTTGAAACTTTTTTTGGACATAGTTGCTCTTGTAGATGCCATTTTGTGACATTTATGTGGAAATTGGGCTTTCAACTAAAGTTATTATTGAAAATAGGAGGAATTTCCGATATCAAGCATGGCATGTTGATCGAAATCCATCAATTTTCGACAATATTGAAGATGAAGAAAATGGTGATTTCGCTAACCAAAAAATGAATCTTGAATATGATTTTAAAGAATGGCATCTTTTCTCTCACTTGGTTCCACCAAATAATGTGAATGTTTCTGATCTTCACACCCTTGGTCAAAGGGATTTTGATATATCCTTTGATTGGAGAAGTATAACTATTTCTGATGATGTGGCTGAAGAAGTTATTAATTTTATAAGGAATTGACAGTCAAGGGGTGATATTATTGACCTTTCAAATAGAACATTTGCATCTCCAGATTCATTGGCAAAAAAACAACGACTTGCTTTTGAAATTGTTTTAAGGAATTTTGCTGAATATGAGATTTGTGAAGAACTTCTTATGATTGTTCGAGGCACCATAGGCACTGGAAAGTATTTCCTTATCCATTGTATTTTTGAAGCTCTTTCTAATTTTTTAAGTAATGGAAGATGTCCTTTGCTTCTTCTTTCCCCAACATGAATAGATACTTTTAATATACATGCAAAAACAATCCACTCGGCTCTAAAAATTCCAATTAAAGATATGAAACCACTACATGGGAAATCACTAGCAGTATTCCAAGAAGAAATGAGGCATATTCGATCTATATTTATTGATGAAAAATTCTTTCTAGGATCAAGGTTATTCATGCAAATAGATGCTCGACTACGAGAAAAATTTCCTCAGAAAAATAATTTTCCTTTTCCTGGAAGATCCATCATCCTTGTGGGTGACCTTGGCCAACTACCCCCTGTGAGAGATAATCCTTTGTATGCAGGTAATACAACAAGGAAAGTATTGTGGAAAAAGATTAACATTTTTATCACTCTTGACACAATATTTTACTAACAAAGGAATAACGAGAAACAATATTGTTTTCGTAGAGTCCTTAATAACATAAGAAGTTCAGAACCTGTTCTTGGGGATTGGGAGTTTCTTATGTCGCAGGCTGATATGAGGTTGCATCCTAGAGAAAGGGATTTATTTAATGTAGCAGTTCACATGTTTCCAACAAATAATTTAGTGTCCTTCCAGAATAGGCATATGTTAAAATCATTAAATTCTCCAATTGCACGATGTATCGTTGAGAATTCAAGGCGTTCAGGAATCAGTGGTGCTGATGATGATCAATTGGACCGTGAATTTTTGTTCTATCATGGTCAACGTGTTATGTTGACATGTAATTTGTGGGTCGAAGCTGGTTTGGTGAATGGTGCAGTTGGTTATGTGAATGATATATTTTATATGCATGCCTCTAAGCCACCTCAGCTTCCAATGTTCAGAACTGTTGTTTTTTATTAGTATGTTGGTGTTCCATTTGATGCAATAAATCCAAACATTGTACCTATCACACCAGTGATAAGAGGAAATTGAAAACAAATTTCTTTAAAGATGGCATGGGCTCTTATAATCCACAAATCACACGGCTTGACTTTAGAATGAGCATCAATTGATATCGGGAATAAAGAGCAGCAAGGCCTAACCTTCACAACCATATCAAGTGTGAAATCAATAGATGGTTTATGCATTGCACTTCCTTTCTCTTTTCAACGTTATGCCATGATGAAATATAGTGCATATGTTACAATTAGGAAGAAATAAGAGGAGTGATTGAAGTCCATATTGCTATGAAATGAAACTATTAATACTTTTAGCTATTTATAGAATGTTTTTTAAATTTATTTTATTTTCCTATTTATTTACTTTTAATATAATAATGATTTTCATATATTAATGAGATGAATACATTCATCATATTCATAGTAATATTTCATAAAGTTGTTGTTTGCGGGGTCTTGGTTAAATGGTGATGAGGCAGGCTGTTATAATACTCATCACAGGTTCAATTCCCTTCCCCGATCGAGGTGATGTATCTGGACATGTTTATGAAGATTGAGTAAAAAAAAAATGTGAAAAATGTGAAAAATGAAAGGTAATACCAAACTTATAAAAAGAAATATTTCAGAAAGTTATTTACATCGTTTTTCATGTTGTTCAATTTACTTCTGTTTTTAAGTGGTTATTGTTCTTTTGTTTACAATCAACCATTCAGTGATAAAAAACAATCACTTATATGAGCCAATCATTAAAATTCAAGATTGAATTCCATATCACTATGACATGCCACTAATAATATTGTGACATATTTATAGAATGTTTTTTAATTTCTTTTATTGTCCTCTTTATTTACATTTAGTATAAAAATGATTTCCATATATTAATGAAATGAATACATTCATCATATTCAATGTAATATATGAGAAATTTGTTACATCATTTCTCATGTTCTTCAATTCCTTCCTTTTTTTAAGTCATTATTGTTCTTTTGTTTATAACGAACCATTCACACATATACAACATCCTTAAAAATCAATAATGAAGTCCATATCCCTATGACATGCAACTAATAATATTGTGACCTATTTATAGAGTGTTTTTTGAATTACTTTTATTGTCCTCTTTATTTACTTTTTATAAAATATTGATTTTGATATATTAACGAGACGAATACATTCATCATGTTCATAGTAATATTTGAGAAAGTTTTTTACATAGTTTTTCATTCATCATATTCATAGTAATATTTGAGAAAGTTGTTTACATTGTTTTTCATGTTCTGCAATTTACTTATTCTTTTTAGTGGCTATTGTTCTTTTCTTTTTACAATGAACCATTCAAACATAAACACCGAGTTATACGAGACAACTATTAAAAATCAATTTAATAATTTGTTCATATTGATATTAATATTGTGAATTCATATTGTATCATGAATTACAAAACTACGGGCTAAATGATATTAATATTATTATTTCCAATGATATCCAACAGTAATGAAAGTTTTCACCACCATACCGAAAATTACCAATATTAATATTGTTAATTAGTATGTCTATTAATTAATGTTAATGATGTTATATATTAATATTAAACAAATGTTGTGTCTATATATTAATATGAATATCAACATTAAACATCGATGTAAATATTTTGATTGAAAATTAGGTTTATTTTGGTTCAATGACAACATATTTATATTTGATATTAATATTAAAATAAAATAAATATATAAATTAACATTAATTTAAATACAAATATAGAATTACTAACATTATTGATATTTGATTTTAAACATAAATTTTACAAAATTGTGAATTCTTGTGGACTATTGTAATAAGGATCATATAGCTCATTTCATGTGTACAATATGTATCGACAATGAGGTTTATATTTGTAGAAATTTTTATTTCAATTGGTTCATGTAGTGTTAGGTTATTTTATAGCATTAATTTTTTAAGATAAAGTTTTCTAACAATAATAAAAATTGGGTGTTATGTTATGTATATGTGTGTGTGTGTGTATTAATTTTGATTTTGTCATTTTTCCTTTCAAATGAAGATATGGATAATAATGACGACATCTATTATAATCAAGCGGTGCAAAAATTTCTAGAGTGATAAGTAAGTTCTCTTTCATATCTTCAGAACAAGTTCGATAGAGAACATGGCTTCCATCCTACATTTATTGATGAGAATCTTCGTGTGCTACATGAAATGAAAACGAATGTAAAATACTTGTTGCATGTGCACATGAGGGAGGCTGGGAGGAAAACAAGGGATTGGTTGGAAAACGTGAAGTATCATGATCATTATCCCGTTGATTTGAATTGCTGTTCCTTTTGTCGCCGGTCTGGTTGTGTTTTGGAAGAGGTTATTTGATAAATGACTTTTGATTTAGTGTTTCAAGTCCATTTTTGTAGTGTAATTTTTTGATGTAAAGATAACAAAAAATATATGTTACTTTCCATGTTATTTCTTTGGTTGCAATAATGGTGAAATTGAATATAAATTTAATGTTAATATTATTGTTTATCCCTTAGGTTCAACAATTCCTTTGGTTTATAATATTATACCTTTGGTTTTATTACTTCTTTTGATTTATAATATTAATAATCCCTTGGGTTTATTAATCTCTTGAATTTAAAATATTAATTATTAGAGTATTAATTTTTTAGGTTTTTGAGTTTAAAATATTTATTCTTATGGTTTATTAATATCTTGTGTTTTTAATATTGATCTCTTGGCCTTATTGATCCCTTAGGTTTTTAATATTTATCTCTTTCTGTCACCTGTTCCTTTGGTTTATAGTATTAAACCCTTGGGTTTATTAGTTCTTTTGGTTTATAATATTAATAATCCCTTAGCTTTATTAATATCTTGAGTTTAAAATATTTATTCTTATTGTTTATTAATTTCTTAGGTTTTTGAGTTTAAAATATTAATCCTTAGGGTTTATTAATATCTTTTGTTTTTAATATTAATCCCTTGGCCTTATTGATCCCTTAGGTTTTTAATATTTATCCCTTGGGTTCACCATTTCCTTTGGCTTATAATATTAAACCCTTGGGTTTATTAGTTATTTTGGTTTATAATATTAATAATCCTTCAGTTTATTAATCTATTGAGCATAAATTATTAATTGTTAGCGTTTATTAATTTCTTGGGTTTTTGAGTTTAAAGTATTAAATCTTAGGGTTATTAATCTCTTGAGTTTTTTATTTTTTTGGGTTGGTAATATTAGGCGTTAAATATTAGTCGTACACTTTAATATTGATGCATGGTCCAATGTCACATTATGAAAAAAATTCTCTCAATATGAAAATCAACCTTGGGTGACCATTGTTAATCATCATTATTCATAGTCGATCAAGGTCTTCAATGGTCGAATGTAACATTGTGACAAATATTTTCTCAATATGAAAATCAACCATGGCCAACCATGGTCATTTTTCGTCCAACGTCACATTCTGACAACAATTGTCTCAATGTTTAAATCAAGCATGCTCAATCATGTTTATTTTACAGTTTGTAGTATTTATCTAAAGGTTTTTATATACTTGAGGTTTATAATATAAATCTCTTAAGTTTAATATTACTCCCTTGAGTTTATTATATTAATAATCATGTGGGTTTATCAATCCTTTGTGTTTAAGATATTAATTTGTAGGCTCTATTAATCTCGTGTTTTTAATATTGATCCATTCGCCTTATTGATCCCTTAGGTTTTTAATATTTATCCCTTGGGCTTTTAATATTAAGCCCTTGGTTTTATTAGTTCTTTTGGTTTATAATATTAATAATCCCTTGGGTTTTAAAATATATTGAGTTAAAAATATTGATTCTTAGGGTTTAATAATATCTTGTGTTTTTAATATTGATCCCTTGGCCTTACTGATCCCTTATGTCTTTAATATTTATCCCTTGGGTTCACCAATTCCTTTGGATTATAATATTAAACCCTTAGGTTTATTAGTTCTTTTGGTTTATAATATTAATAACCCCTTGGGTGTATTAATCTCTTGAGTTTAAAATATTAATTCTTAGGGTTTATTAATCTCTCGAGTCTAAAATATAAATTCTTAGGGTTTATTAATCTCTTGAGTTTAAAATATAAATTCTTAGGGTCTATTAATTTCTTCATTTATAATATCAATATTTATCCGTGGGGTTCACCAATTCATTTGGCTTATAATATTATACCCTTGGGTTTATTACTTATTTTGGTTTA
This sequence comes from Pinus albicaulis, assembly GCA_034641835.2. Classification (NCBI taxonomy): domain Eukaryota; kingdom Viridiplantae; phylum Streptophyta; class Pinopsida; order Pinales; family Pinaceae; genus Pinus; species Pinus albicaulis. The sequence goes on from MU968411.1 coordinate 69,993,636, forward strand.
TAATATGAATAATATATTGGGTTTATTAATCTCTTGAACTTAAAATATTCATCATTAGTGTTTATTAATTTCTTATATTTTTGAGTTTAAAATATTTATTCTTAGGATTTATTCATCTCTTGTGTTTTTAATAATGATCCCTTGGCCTTATTGATCCCTTAGTTTTTTAATATTTATCTCTTGGGTTCCCCGATTTCATTAGTTTATAATATTAAACCTTTGGGTTTATTAGTTATTTTGGTTTATAATATTAATAATCTCTTGGGTTTATTAATCTCTTGAGTTTAAAACATTGATTCTTATGGTTTATTAATTTCTTATTTTTTTGAATTTAAAATATTAATTCTTAGGGTTTATTAATTTCTTGTGTTTTTAATATTAATCCCTACGCCTTATTAATCCCTTAGGTTTTTAATACTTACTACTTGGGTTCACCATTTCATTTGGTTTATAATATTAAACGCTTAGATTTATTACTTATTTTTGTTTATAATATTAATAATCCCTTCGGTTTATTAATTTCTTGAGTTTAAATTGTTAATCCTTAGGTTTTACTAATTTCTTAGGTTTTTTAGTTTAAAATATTAATTCTTAGGGTTTATTAATCCCTTGAGTTTTTAATTCTTTGGGTTGGTAATATTAGGCGTTAAATATTAGTCGTCCACATTAATATTAATGCATGGTCCAATGTTACATTATGAAAAACATTGTCTCATTAAGAAAATCAACCATGGGCCACTATTTTTAATCAACATTAGTCGTAGTCGATTGAGGCCTTCCATAGTCGAATGTCATATTGTGATAACTATTTTCTCAATATGAAAATCAACAATGACCAACCGTGGTCATTCTTTGCCCAACGTCACATTGTGATAACAATCGTCTCAATATTTAAATCAAGAATGCAAAACCATGTTTAATTTATGGTTTATAGTATTTATCTAAAGGTTCTTATATACTTGAGGTTTATAATATTAATCTCTTAGATTTAATAGTATTCACTTGAGTTTATAATGTTAATAATCATGTGTGTTTAGCAATCTTTTGTGTTTAAGATATTAATTTGTAGGCTTTATTAATCTCTTGTGTTTTTAATATTGATCCCTTCACCTTATTTATCCCTTAGGTTTTAAATATTTATCCCTGGGGTTCACCAATTCCTTGGGTTTATAATATAAAACCCTTGGGTTTATTAGTTCTTTTGGTTTATAATATTAATAATCCCTTGGGTTTTAAAATCTCTTGAGTTAAAAATATTAATTCTTAGGGTTTAATAATTTACTAACCTCTTTTGTTTTTAATATTGATCCCTTGGTCTTATTGATCCCTTAGGTCTTTAATATTTATACCTTGGGTTCACCAATTCCTTTGGTTTGTAATATTTTATTAGTTCTTTTGGTTTATAATATTAATAACTCCTTGGGTTTATTAATCTCTTGAGTTTAAAATATTAATTCTTCAGGTTTATTCATTTCTTAAGTTTAAAATATTAATTCTTAAGTTTATTGGTTTATCATATTAATATTTCTCCTTTGGGTTCACCAAGTCCTTTGGTTTATAATATTAAACCCTTGGGTTTATTACTTCTTTTGGTTTATAATATTAATATTCTTTTGAATTTAAAATATTAATTATTACGGTTTATTAATTTCTTAGGTTTTTGAGTTTAAAATCTTTATTCTTAGGGTTTATTGATCTCTTGTGTTTTTAATATTGACCCCTTGGCTTTATTGATTTCTTAGGTTTTTAATATTTATCCCTTGGGTTCACTTATTCCTTTGGTTTATAATATTTAACCATGAGGTTTATTAGTTCTTTTGGTTTATAATATTAATAATCCCTTGGGTTTATAATAATAGTAGCTTGAGTTTAAAATATTGATTCTTATGGTTTATTAATTTCCTAGGTTTTTGAGTGTGCAATATTAATTCTTAGAGTTTATTAATTTCTTCTATTTTTAATATTATTCCATTGGCCTTATTGATCCCTTAGGTTTTTAATATTTATCCATTGGGTTCACTAATTCCTTTGATTTATAATATTAAACCCTTGGTTTTATTAATTCTTTTGGTTTATAATATTAATAATCCCTTGGGTTTATTAATATATTGAGTTTAAAATATTTATTCTTAACGTTTATTAATTTCTTATGTATTTGAGTTTCAAATATTAATTCACAGGGTTTATTAATCCCTCAAGTTTTATAATTGTGACAACAATTTTCTCCATGTTTAAATCAAGCATGGTCAACCACGTTTATTTTACAGTTTATAGTATTTATCTAAGGGTTTTTCTTATGTTTTTAAGTTTCGAACATTAATTCACACGGCTTATTAATTCCTTGAATTTTCTAATTGTGACAACAATTGTCTCCATGTTTAAATCAAGCATGGTCAACCACGTTTATTTTATTGTTTATAGTATTTATCTAAGGGTTTTTATATACTTTAGGTTTATAATATTAATTTCTTAGGTTTAATATTATTCTTTTGGGTTTATAATATTAATAATTATGTTATTTTATCAATCCATTGGTTTAAGATATTAATTTGTAGGATTTATTAATCTCTTATGTTTTTACTATTGATCTCTTAGCCTTATTGATCCCTTAATTTTTTAATATTTTCTTTCACTAATTCCTTGGGTTTATTAGTTCTTTTGGTTTATAATATTAATAATTCCTTGAATTTTTAAATCCCTTGAGTGTAAAATGTTAAGGTTTATTAATTTCTTAGGGTTTTGAGTTTAAAATATTAATTGTTAGGGTTTATCAATCTCTTCACTTTAAAATATTAATTCTTAAGGTTTATTAATTTCTTAGTTTAGAATGTTAATATTGATCTCTTGGGTTTATAATATTTTTCCCTTAGATTTACTAATTTCTTGGGTTTATAATATTAAAAGCTTCGGTTTATTTATTCCTTAACTTTATGAAATTAATAATTCCTTTGGTTTAACATTTAATGCCTTCTGTTTTTTAATCCCCTGAGTTTAAAATATTAATGTTGTTTTCATGGTTTATAGTATTTATCTAAGGGTTTTATACTTAATGATTTTTTATGCATAAAAGTTTATAATATTAATATCTTATGTTTAATATTGTTTAGTTAGGTTTATAAACCCTTGGTTTCTTAGTATTAATCCCTTGGGTTTATTATTTTTTGGGGTTTTTAATATCAATCCATTGGGTTTATTGATCCTTCATTTTATTAATTCATTAGGTTAATATTATTAACAATCCCTAAAGTTGATTGTTTTCTTCGATTCATAATATTAATATAATATTAATAATCATGTGAGTTTATCATTCATTTGTATTTAAAATCTCTTCTCTTTTTAATATGGATCCCTTGGGTTCTTGATCTCATAGGTTTTTAATATTTTTTCCTTAGGTTCTCCAATTCCTTGGGTTTATAAAATTAGACCCTTGGGTTTATTAATTATTTTGGCTTATAATATTAATAATCCCATAAAATTTTGGTAAGAGATATATACTTATTATAAATAGTAATAAAATACTATTATTATGTTATATTTGAATTTTAGTATACTTTGACTTATAACTATTGTATTGAAAAAATAATATATATATTTTAATTTATTATATATAAACATATTTTAATTTAATATATAACATGCATATAATTAATATTATTAATATATTATAAGTAGATGTATAAAATATATTATTAGGAATTTTTCTTCTGTGATCCATAAAATATGATAAAAATCTTTCCGTGAAAATCACATCAAAATAGATTTGGTCGACGCGTTTCGAACCAGCCAATGTGGTTCATCATCAGGACAAGATGGAAAATCTGATCAATAAACCCCTTTAAATAGATCTTAAAACTCCAACTAGCTGTTTGTAAAATAATGGCTAGTTCGAATCAAATCAATAGTTTATTTATTAGGAAAGAATAAATCCCATGATTAATGTTTAAAATTATTTATATTTATTTTTAATAATAATAATTATTAATCTAATATAATTTTGAAGAATAAATAACTATTTAATATTCATTTTTTTTATTTTTTTTATAATATTTATTTATTCCTTTTTTTTTAAATTAAATGTTAAAATAATTAAATACTATTTATAGTTTAAAATTTTTTATTTTATTTCTAAAAAATATATGTTAGTGAATCAAAACCCAAAACATCAATTACCTTAAATTATAAATAATTTTATTTAACGTTAAATAATAATAATAATAATAATAATAATAATAGTAAATAAATAAATAAATAAATAAATAAATAAATAAAAATAAAAAATAAAAAATAAAAAATAAGAAATAAAAAGAAAATAAAATAAAATAAAAACTAAATAAATTAAATAAATAAATAAATAATAATTGCCAGGATTCTAAAAAAACATAATGTGTCCTCAACCTTTAAGCCTTCCCGCACCATTCGGAGTTCACTTAGATCGGTTAAGGACCCAATTTTCCCGAAAGATGGTAAGGGTGTTTACTTGATTCCATGCTCCTGTGGGACCCCTTACATTGGTGAAATTGGTCGATCAGTTAGTCAAAGAATTCAGGAACATGTCGCTGACCTTAAGCATAATAGATCACGTTCCTCTGCCCTAGGAGAGCATGCAGAGAAGACAAATCATCACATTTGCATTGAAGATGTTGAAGTTATTGCGAAAATTGACCATTTCTACCACCGCAAGTTGAGAGAAGCCCTGGAAATCGAAAAGAGGCATGTTAACCTCAACAGGGATGATGGATGGAGTGTCAGCAGATGCTGGATTCCGGCCCTTCATTCCCAATAAATTAAAAAAAATAAAAATAAAAATAAAAATAAATAAATAAAAATAAATAAATAAATATATATATATATATATATATATATATATATATATATATATATATATATATATATATATATATATATATCATTATTATTATTATTATTATTATTTATTTATTTATTTATTTTATTTTTATTTTATTTTTATTCGTTGTTTTTTATATTTTTCATTTTCTTCGTTTTTATTTTTATTTTTATCTATTTATTTATTTTATTTTTACTTATTTTATTTTATTATTATCATTATTATTTTTTTAATTGAATATTCATTTTTTTTAAAATTTCTATTATCATTATTTATTTCTTATTTTTTAATTTTTAATTTTTATTTATTATTATTATTATTATTATTTTTTTTTTTTTAATTTTTTTAACGTTAAATAAAATTATTTATAATTTAAGATAACTGATGTTTTGGGTTTTGATCCACTAACATATATTTTTTAGAAATAAAATAAATTTTTTTAAACTATAAATAGTATTTAATTATTTTAACATTTAATTTAAAAAAAATATTATAAAATAAATAAATAAATAAATAAATATTAAATAGTTATTTATTCTTCAAAATTATATTATATTAATAATTATTATTATTAAAAATAAATATAAATAATTTTAAACATTAATCATGGGATTTATTCTTTCCTAATAAATAAATTATTGATTTGAATCGAACTAGTCGTTATTTTACAAATGGCTAGTTGGAGTTTTAAGATCTATTTAAAGGGATTTATTGATCAAATTTTCCATCTTGTCCTGATGATGAACCACACTGGCTGGTTCGAAACGCGTCGACCAAATCTATTTTGATGTGATTTTCACAGAAAGATTTTTATCACATATAAAATATATTGGTAATTATATTCATAAATATATAATGATTATTTTGGTTTATAATACATGTGGTGAGTGGTAGATATAGCCTAACCACATTAATGAATATGGTTGTTAATTTATTATAATAAATCTATTTTATATAATGTATATCAATAATATGATTATGCTAATTTAATTTAAATCTAAAAATAAACATTCAACCCTGCACCATTAAAAATAGTATAAAAAATTAAATAAAAAATTAAATTTAAACAGTAATTTAATTTAAATATAACCATGGGCATACCGGCCCAGTCCAGCCCCATTAATGGTCGTATAGAATATTGGTTAGAATTTAATTTAAGTCTAATACTGTAACGGTGGGCATACAGCCCCACCGCATTAAATATGGTCATATAGAATATTAGTTGCCTAGAGATACTCGATGAAACTCAAATCTTTACAGTCACTTGTCTCTAATTTACTGTTATTATTATTCTTTGCGAATGTATTCAACGGAGTTGTCTACCCAGTCAATGAAATAGTCTGGACCAGTTTTTTGTCAAAATCTAGACAACTAAAATTCAAGAAATCAGGTAGTTGGAGTGTTTGGAATCCATTTTTGATAGTGGAAATGGATTCAGCACTACCAAAAACCCTTAGAGCACTCAAAATACTAAAGTTTAACAACTGTAAACATGATCTCTATTTCGTCCCTTGTACCCATTTCATACTCCTCACACTTCACTACTTCAATTCCAACTTTTAGTTCGTCCACGATCAGTCGCGCGTTGAAGTGCTGTTCTGCGAACAGTGGCCAACAGATGAGAGGAACGCCAATTGAGATGGCTTCAAGCACAGAGTTCCAACCACAATGGGTAATCAAAGCCCCAACAGAAGGATGAGAAAGAATGGCTAATTGATCCGTCCATCCGCTTACTATGCGGCCTTGCTGCTCTGTGCGCCTGTAAAAGGCATCCAGGGTCAGATTGTTCTCATCACAAACTGGGAGGCTAACCACCCAAAGAAATGGCTTCCCACTTGCTTCATCACAAACTGGGAGTATAATTATTAGCACGATGAAATAATTAAGAATTGTTAATATAAATGTAGCAACATTATAGATTTTCAAATCTTCATCATATATTAATTAAAATTAGTTAAATTTAATTTAATTTTAAATTTCAAAATATTTTGAAATTAAATAGGAACTAAATTAATGGTTTAACTTAACTTCTCTTTTAAATTCTAAAATATTCTTGAAGTCTATAATCAAAATAACCATACACTTTGCAATTGGCCCTCTCATCCAAAAAAATTTGGAAAAGTTGCAGCATGGTGATATTTAGATCTATATTCTGACATTAGGTGAGGTCATGAGATACTACACAAACACTTAATTTAACTATATATTGGAAAATATTTCTAAAAATCACATTATTTAACCCCCAAACAATAAAAACCGGATACACATTCACAATTAAAAAACACTCTTATTTTCACTAAATATTATACATATTCATTTTTTCATTAACATTTTCTATACGCTTTTATATTTTTTCATTAAATTTGAACTCTATTTTTCATATCTATCAATATAAAAATCATTTACTCCTATATATCTCTAAATATATTATATTATTTTTTCTTCAATATATATCTCCAATTCCCAATATAAACCCAAATAGTATAGTATTACTTTTTAATAAAATATCATAATCTAACATAACATAACATAAAAATAAATAAATAAATAAACAAATAACCACATATTTGAAAAGATAGTGATATTCTGCGTTCTTTGATAGATTCTCAACGAAATGAGAGCGGTGTGAGCCACCAAATCTGGAAGGGAGAAAAGCAAAGAAGTGGCCACAAAGCCACATAATTAAAGATACACCATGATCATTCTCATAGCAAGCACAGATAGGACAAAGAAACAAAGTTAAGCAATTGATTGAAAAGGAGACACATGGCCATATAAAACTATAAAAAAATAGATACATGTCATCTAAACTTTAAAAGTCTTTAGATTTGTCGATAGGCACAGCCTAAACAAACTAAAACGATGAGGGGCCAGATATAACAAGTTAGCGTTGCAGACGACATAGCTGGCCAATAAAAGTTTGTATATTAACTTGCATTGAAGCAATAATCGAAGGCTATTGACCCAGTCCACGTGCAACAAAAAAAACAATAATAAATAGATGTATGCTTCGTACATGGCGAGTTTTATTTCAGCGGCCATAGGCCCATTAATGCGCCCAGGCAGAAAATGTCCGCCGTCGGATTAAAGCAAGAAATGCCCGCCAAATACCAAAATATTCACAATCAATTTATTTCATTTTATTTTTGTTTAGTTTTTAAGTGAGGAAATACAGATTGGTAATTGATCATAAAGAAATGTTGAATAGCTGCATTGGCCACTTTTATCTCGGAATTGATACCCACTTTTCTCTCGGAGTTCATATCCACTTTACGGATGTAGTTGCATAGGAAATAATGACCAAAAGAACACCGGTTGTTGCTGAAATCATGCATCCCGTTTTGGGCCGAGCTTTCATAGGTTTTGTCTTGCGCTACTTACTATTCCTAACCTTATTATTATTCACATACTTAAAGTCGTTGAATAAAATATATTTGGCTTTATTAAAGAAATTCTATAGTTGCATGAACACATTGGTTCAGATGTGGCTAACAACAAATTAAAAGGCGTATGTGGCCAAAAATAATGATAGGTCGGTCCATGCTGGACTAGTGGCACGACGATGGAGTATTATCTATTTGTCTTTGGCAAACCTTCTTTGTTCTCTTCATCTGATCCATTACCTTCATTGCTTTTCACCTTCCAGTCATGTAAGCGATAAAGATCTGAAATGATTCGTGGACAACTTTCATGGTAAATAGTGGAACCTTTCATTTTCCCACTTATTTTATCATTCAAGTTATGTTAGTTGCTAAAAGGTTAAGGAGGATTCAATATTTAAGGTTGATTAACTCATGGACAAAGAATACCACGAAGTGAATTAACTGTTGAAACCTTTCAAATTCTAGCTCCATTGTGTCAGATTTTCCGCACAGTCTTCTATTTGGGGTTTATTGGATACCAAGAAAGGAAGTGAATTAGCCCTTGAAACCCTTCAAATTCTAGCTTCATTTCCTCATTGTCTTCTAATGGGTTTATTGTTTTCCAATTCCAATTAGGGGGAGTATCCTGGTGAGAATTAATGCTTCCATGAATCTAGTTGTTGCAAATTAATCCCAACCATCTCAATTATGATATTGACAAAAATCATCTTCTGAAATTACAACAACAAATCAAAGAAGATTTTGTTTGCAGGCTGAAGGACATGAATTAAATAAAATTATAAGTTGGAGTACAAAATATCAATCCGCAACACATCAAGTAATTAGGATCAAATGGGAATTTGATGCAGGTTTGGTAAAAATGTATGGTCAGAATTTTATTTGTATTCAATTACATGTGCATGCTAGAACTATTTTTTGTACAAGGGTCTATATTATGTTTTAATACCTTGACTTGTCATTAATTAATGTTTTAAAATGTGTGTTTGAATATACAAGTAAGTAGAAAGCATTTTGTTTTTAGTGGAGCATGTAAGAGGTCAAAGTGAGAAAATTGTGGAGCAAAGGTAACACTTATTAGCTTTTACAGTTTGTTACTGCCGAGCAACTAACTAACGTTTTAAAATGTATGTTTGAATATACAAGTAAGTAGAAAGCCTTTTGTTTTTAGTGGAGGATGTAAGAGGTCAAAGTGAGAAAATTCTGGAGCAAAGTTAATAGTTATTAGGTTTTACAAGTTTGTTACTAGGTTTTACAAGTTTGTTACTAGGTTTTACTGTTTGTTACTGCCCAACAGCTAGTGCAGTGTAAATTTTAGCAAGAATTTTTGTTTTTACTTAATGAAGGAACCCCAATTTCCATATGAATGCATTTCATGTATTCTAAATTATAATCAAAAGGTTTTTATTGTGTTACTGTGTTTTGGTGTGGGCAAATTTGCTTGAATTTTTAGCTCTATTTTGTCAAGTCAATTGTGTGAATTAATCTTCACTACCATTCTCTTGAGGAGACTCCCTTGCCTAATATAGACTCCTTTGCCTAATCTTTCAGGGGATATCAGAGAAAGTATAAATTGCTTGAATTTTTAGCTTTGTTTTCTCACCAAAGTCAATTGAATTTTTAGCTTTGTTTTGTCAGAGAAGTCAATTGTGTGAGAAAGTATAAATTGCCTGAATTTTTAGATCTATTTTGCCACCTAAGTCAATTGTGTGAATTAATCATGGGATTTTTGTCTTGAGGAGACTTGAGGAGACTTCTCTACGTAATATTTCACGTGGTATCAGAGAAGGTATATGGAGAAAGTTTTTAGAAAGTTTTTTTTACAGTCAGAAATGGAAGCATCAAACACAAGCTTGAATAATCATCAATACCTCCGTTTAATGGAAAAAATTATGACTATTGGGCTATAACGATGACGGCTTTGTTTTCTTCTCAAGATATTTTGGAATTGGTGGAGAATGGGTTCCAAGAACTAGCAGATGCAACAACATACAATGCCTTGTCACAAGCAGAAAATGATTTGTTGAGGGACAATAAGAAGAAGGATTCAAAATGCCTCTTTTACAATTTTCAAACAATTCATGAAGGTATTTTACCAAGGACTGCAACAACAACAAAGTCGAATAAAGAACAGGATACCCTCCAGATAACCAACCAAGGCATGGAAAAAGTGAAGACAATAAAACTACAAATGCTTAGGAGATACTTTGAGAAAATTTGTCTGAAATATTCTCAGAATGTAGACTCATTCTTTACAAAAGTTATTGTACTGGTTACTCAAATCAGGTCTCAGGCGAGACACTTGAGGAAAGGAGATCAATAAGTGAGAAATTTTTTGGAAGTCTACCAGCAACGTTTAATGACATTGTTGTGGCCATAGAAGAGACAAAGGATCTCTCACAATTTTGAGTGGATGAGCTTCATGAATCACTGATTTCTCATGAACATAGATGGAATACAACAAAAAACTCCTCAATGGAGCATGCCTTCAAGGCACAATTTTCATTTGGTCAAGGTAGAGGCAGAGGAGGATCAAATTATAGAGGAAGAGGAAGAACCCCACATAGAGGTGGAAGAGGTAGCCCGTCAAGCTCAAGTGGAAGGGGAAAAAGTAAAAATCCAAGTCAAGGCCCAAGCCAAAATCAAGCACAAGGTCAGAGGTATGATAAATCTCAAGTTCAATGTCATTATCGTAAGAAGTATGGTCATTATGCAAATGAATGTAGAAATAAGCAATATGATATAGGTAACAAACCGAGTGAAAATTTCAGAAAGGAAAATTAGAACCAAGATAGTATTTTTCTACCTTGTAATGTATGTAGCACAAGGAAAAAAAAAGGATGACATATGGTTTATAGAGTCAGGGTGCAACAATCACACGATAAGGAACATAGAAATGTTTAACAATCTAGGTGAAAGTGTGAAATATGAAGTGACATTAGGACTGATAACAAAGTATCTATCATGGGAAAATGAACAGTTAACATTCTAACAAAGAAGGGGGAGAAGAAGTACATTTCATATGTACGTTTTTTCCCTGGTTTGAAGCATTGGACAAATCATGCAAAAGAGATACACTATCTTTTTCAACAATGGAGAGTGCACAATTTTGGATAAGTCTCCAAGAAAACAACTGATTGCAAAATTTCAGATGATAAGAAAAATAATGTTTCCACTAAAGATAAAACCAGATTTGAAGGAAGAAGGTTCACAAGAACAACTTTCAATGAATTTAGAAGAGGATGAAGGAAATGTTGCAGTTGCCAGACAAGTAAACTTTCAAGAACAGTTCAAAGATGAAAACTGGTCATGGAATTTGAGATTTGGTCATCTCAATTTTGGAGGCTTGAATTTGTTGTATAATAAAGACATGGTGAAGAGATTGCCACAAATAGAAAAAAATTGATAGATTATGTGAAGGATGCATCTTGGGTAAAAACATAGAGAGACATTCCCAACAGGAAAGTCAATAAGGGAAAAGGCACCCATTGAGATTGTCCATTCAGACTTATGTGATCCAATGAAGACACCATCAATTGGTGGAACCTATTATTTTTTGAATTTCATATATGATTATACAAGGAAGACATGGGTCTGCTTCTTAAGGAAGAAATGTCAAGTGTTTGAGTGATTCTGCCAATACAAAGCTCTTGTTGACAATTAAAGTGGACACTAAATCAAAAAATTTATGACTAACAGAGGTGGAAAATACGTCTCAAATGACTTTCTACATTTTTGTAGGGAGCATGGAATTCACAACCAATTTACAACAAGGTATACACCTCAGTAAAATGGTGTCATGGAGAGGAAAAATAGGACCTTATGGAAATGGCAAGGAGTATGTTGAAGGAAAAACATTTTCCAAATGACTATTGTGCTAAAATTGTCGCTTGCGTAACATATATCATTAACAGGTGTCCAACCAAAAGTGTTAAGAATATGGTTCCTAAAGAGGTATGGAGTGGAAGAAAGCATAGTGTCACTCATATGAGAGTGTTTGGATGTGTGGCTTATGCACATGTCCTAGATGAATTAAGGAAGAAGTTGGACAACAAGGGAAAGAAATTAATATTTGTTGGATATAGTGATGAAACCAAGGAATAAAAGCTCTACAACCCATTAACCAAGAAGGCCATAATAAACAAAGATGTGCAGTTCATATAAGAGGAAGCATGGGGTGGAAGTTTAGAGAAGACAATTAATGTGAAAACATGTATACCCCAAGAAGACAAAGAGGAATTGATTGCAATTAGTAATTCCTCAATGGTGACTCCTCCTACACCTATTCAAGCTCAACAAAGCAATCACCAAGTGACACCCTCAACAAATAATAGAACAATGTCGCGTAGTCAAGAAAGTAGTAGTCCAAGAACACCGCAAAGAGCCTCAACGTAATCTACTTCAAGCACAACATCAAGTGACATGTCAAGTCCCATAGAAGTTATATACAAGACACATGTATATATCCATATTCCCTTGATCTCACAATATTTAACTTCTTGCAAAATATAGAATCATTCCACTGTTAATCTTTTGCATAAAATTAATTGCAAACACATGTGAAGCAAATAAAAACAATCGCACATAACACCGTTGTTTAACATGAAATCCTGAATCTGAAAACCCCAATTATCATATATTATGTATCATGGAGATCATGTAACAATCTCATACAAATCTTAGTACATCAAGCTCTCAGTACAATCAATCATCACACACTAATCAGAAGAAATCTACAAATCCATGCACCGATTTCTTGCCACCTGCTACCTTGCCTCCACTGTGCAATCCCTACTGAAGAATAGCTCTGAATGAATTCGAATTACACTTGCTTGAATACATAACCCTAATTGGCAACTCCAATGTGTGCGTGGTGCAATCAATGCATCACTATAGTCACAACACATAGTCCATCTTGCCCTTTCACCTATCTCTACACTGGAACTGCCATGCACTGTAGTTAACTGTTGTATTGTTCATTTGATTAATGAGTTATTATTTGTGAATTAATTAACTAATTAATTCACTCCACTCTCACTAGTGTATCATTCAGTTAGACTAGATACAACTAGCTCAACTGAGTTTAACTCCATTAACTGAGTTAAACTGAAAGACAACTCCATGAACTACTCTTCCAACTCTGTCATAACTTTTCTACTTCAGTTCTAACTGAGTCCTCCATGCATGAACCACCAATAAACCCTAGGAATTGCGTAATTCCTTCAGCCCACTGATTTTCCAAATCTGTGCACTGAAATTAAGTGCTCCAAGAGAATAAGTTACTATTTATTCTGAAGGCGACTCTTTTCACTAAGCTCATCATATTTTTGAATCTCAACACTCCCTCTCAACAAGATAGGGATTATCCTTCACCCCGATCCTGCCTCTATGGTATTCAAATTTGCTCCTGGTGAGCGCCTTCATCAAAATATCTGCATCCTGATCTTTCGTAGGAATGTACCGAAGCAACATGATCTTCCGCTGGACACAATATCTGATATGATGATACTGGATATCAATATGTTTAGATCTATCATGAAACATAGGATTAATCAAGAGTTTAATGCAACTCTGATTATCACAATGTATCACTGTAGGATATAAATGTGAACCGAACAAACCAACCAGGACCTTCCTCATCCAGATAGCCTCACATGCAGCTTGAATTGTTTCCATGTATTCTTATTCCATTGAAATGAGTGCCAGAGATCTTTATTTTCTGTTGTACCAAGAAACTGCTGTAGATCCGATACTGAAAATCCCTCTTGATGTGCTCTTTCTATCTGTTGGGCTTCCTGCTCAATTTGCATCCATGAAGCCATGCAACTTCACCTCATCCATCTATCTGTACCATAAGCCATACTTAGATGTGCCCCTAAGATACCTCAAGACATGCTTTCCTGCCTTCTAAAATAGCTTAGTAGGCTTAACCATCGCTTGTGAAAGCTGGTTCACCGCATAGCATATGTCCGGTCTTGTATTAACTAAATACATGAGCGAACCTACCAACTGTTGATAAACAATGACATCCACTACCTCTGCCGATGTAGCACCTCTTTCCTCCAATTTCCTGGAAGAGGAGTGTCAATAGGCTTGCAACCTTTCATGTGAAACTTCTCAAGTATCTCCCGAGCATACTTTCCTTGAGACACAAATAGTTCACCTTCCCACTACCATATTTCCAATCCAAGGAAATAATGAAGGAGGCCCAAATCCTTCATCTCAAACTCCTTTGCAAGATCTGCCTTGCATGAGTATATCAATTGCTCATAACTTGTTAGTATTAAATCATCAACATAAAGAACAATGATTAAAAGCTTACCCTCCACCAAAATTTGGTACAGGTTTGCATCCGCCTCACTCTTGGTGAAGCCAAGTCCAGTGAAATAGTTGTTGATCCATGTGTACCAAGCACGAGGTGCTTGCTTCAGCCCATACAACGCTCTTTTGAGTCTGCACACATGCGAATCGCTGTTGAAGATCTCAAATCCATCAGGCTGCTCAATGTACACCTCTTCTTCAATGATCCCATTAAGGAACGCAGTCTTCACATACATCTGATGAATGTGCCAACCCATCTGCGCTAAGAGAGCAAGGATGGTCCTTATGGAAGAATACCATGCGACAGGTGCAATTGTTTCTTCATAATCAATCCCTTTGATTTTTGAGAAGCCCCAGGCAAAAAATCTTGTCTTATACTTCTCGACGCTCCCATCAACAACTTGATTTACCTTGTAGATCCATCTTGATCCTACAACTGATTTACCCATCGGACTTGGAACAATCTCCCAAGCATTGTTTCTGACAATGGAGTCATAATCCTCCACCATGGCATCTACCCATGTGGGCTTCTGCACTGCTTCTTCAAAATAATATGGCTCTGTCACGATACACTTTCTCATCAGAGCCATGTATACAGTAAATCGGTCAGGTGACTGTCTCTATCTGCGCTGTGATGTAGGGACTCCTACATTCTGTGCCACATCAAGATTCAGTCTCTCAGCTTCTGTGGTACTCTTTCTGCCTTGTCTAATGTTTCATTCTGCATGAGTGGACTCCTCCACTCCATGAATCTCCTCCTGTGGCTGATCCACATCTAGAGGCTCATCTTTCGGAACAAGAAGTTCCTTCACTACATGCAAGTCTAGCTCCCTCTCAAGCATAGCTTGTGTAGCACCCACGATCGTTCTGTTCTTCCTCTCCGTAACCCCATTCTGCTATGGGTTATGAGGCACTATGAGTTCTCTTAGAATTCCTTCTTTGCTACGGAAGTATTTGAATTCTCCTGAGATGTATTCACCACCATTATCGCTTCGTAGAGCTTTCACTTGCTTCCCCGACTCCTTCTCCACCAATGCTTTAAACTCACAAAACTTTGATAATGTTTCTCTCTTCTTCTGCATGAAGAAGATCCAACATCTACGAGAATAGTCATCAACAAATATAACATAATACATGTTTTTTGTTGTTGAAGCAACTGAGAAAGGTCCACACATGTCTGTGTGAATTCTCTCCAGGATCACCGAAGCACAGTTCTCCTTCTCATGAAAGGTGGTCTTCACAAACTTACCCATAGTACATCCCTTGCACTGATCTAACTGCGCAAGAGTACCCTTGGGAAGTACAATAGAAATCTGTTGCAAAATCTTCGAAGCACCATGGTGAAGATGGCCCAATCTCCTGTGTCATAATTTGCCCTCATCCCAGCTCACTACTTCTTCTGCTTTTCCCACCATTGCAGTGCAACCATCTACCTCCAGCTTGTATATATTATTAACTTGAATCCCTATCCTCTTGGTTTGACCCATTGTATTATGTTGAAGGAAGGCTTTTCTCTCACTGAAAACAACATCATAACCTTTGTCTTCCAAGATTGCGATCGAGACCAAGTTCTTCTTCAGACCTGGAACATGCATAACATCCTTCAACAAGAATGGATTACCAGACTCCCTCTCAAAGGTAATGGTCCCAATGCCGGTCACACTGTATTGACCATCGTCGACCATCTATATATGCATTTGAAGGTCCTTCTCCTCCAAGTCACTAAACAACTCCTTGTCTCCCGTAATATGGAAAGACACACCACTATAAAGATACCACACTGATCCCATATAGCTTGAAACCAAGCATGTGATCAAAGAGAAATCAAGTTCAAATTGCAAGGCTAAGGCCTCTCTAGCTACAGCTCCATCAACCTTCTTGTTCTTTTTCTTCTGTGGGTAGTTAGTGGTGAAATGCCCATGTTTGTGACAGTGAAAACACTTCACTTTGGACAAATCCTGCTTCTTGCCTTTAGTATCATATTTTGAAGGAAATTTCTTCCCCTTCCCTTTCCTTGCTTTGGCAGCCAAAGCACAATTCTCTTCATCTTCATTCGTAGATGAAGAGCCATCCCTGGTACCCCGCCTTATCTCCTCTTGCACAAGATCCAACCAAAGTCACTCCCATCCCGGTAGTTTGTCCCGTCCATTGACAAAGTCTTTGTAGCTATGCCAAATCTTCTGAAGCCCAAGGAGAGCCAAGCTCACCAAGTCTTCATCATAAACATAAATCCCCAGACCTCCCAGCTCATCCCTACAGTGGAAAAAATTCATGAGATATTTTGGAATACTGTCGCCCTTCTCCATTTTTATTTTTTTGAGCTTGTCTTTCAGCGCCAAATTCCTCTGGTCGCTGCTTCTTTGGAACAAATATGTCAAAGCCTTCCACATTAAAAATGGAGTGGATTTCCCGTGAAGGTTGGACACAATATGGTCCTTCACACCTTCCAATAGAATTCCTCTTTTCTTTGCTATCTTCTTTTTCCATGCGTCAAGTAATGCAGCATCGCTAGATCCCGACTTAGGAACATCCCTATCGATGAAATCCTTCAGTCCATTATCCTCCAGCACTGCCTCCATCCTATCCTTCTAGGATATGTAATTCGAGCTCCCATCAAGGGCATAATCCAATCGCAACCCATTGAAAGACATTTCAATGTATACTCAAGTTCTGCACCAAGAATTTTCTGTAGCAAATTTGAATTGTCCACCAGCACAAACTCAACAATTCTTCACAATTGCAATCTTCAAGAATTAACACTGCTCCGATACCATGTAGAAATTATATACAATATGCATGTATATATCCAGATTGCCCTAATCTCACAATATTTAACTTCTTTCAAAATACATAATCATTCTATTGTTAATCTTTTGCAGAAAATTAATTGCAAACACATGTGAAGAAAATAAAAAAAATCGCACATAACACAGTTGTTTAACGGGAAAGCTTGAAGCTGAAAACCCAAAATATCATATATTATGTATCATGGAGATCATGTAACAATCTCATACAAATCTTAGTACATCAATCTCTCAGTACAATCAATCGTCACACACTAATCATAAGAAATCTGCAAATCCATGCATCACTGATTTCTTGCCACCTGCTAGCCTGCCTCCATTACGTAATCCCTGCTGAAGAATAGCTCTAAATGAATTAAAATTACACTTGCCTTGAATGTGTAATCCTCATTGGAAATTACAATGTGTGTGTGGTGCAATCAATGCATCACTATAGTCACAACAGATAGTCCATCTTACCCTTTCACCTATCTCTCAACTGGGTGTCCACTGGAACTGCCATGCACTGTACTTAACTGTTGTATTGTTCAGTTGATTAATGAGTTATTATTTTTGAATTAATTAACTAATTAATTCACTCCACTCTCACTAGTGTATCATTCAGTTAGAATAGATACAACTAACTCAACTGAGTTTAACTCCATTAACTGAGTTAAACTGAATAACAACTCCATGAAATACTCTTCCAACTCTGTCATAACTTTTCCACTTTAGTTCTAATTGAGTCCTCCATGCATGAACCACCAATAAACCCTAGGAATTGCGTAATTCCTTTAGCCCACTGATTTGCCAAATCTGTGCACTGAAATTAAGTGCTCCAAGAGAATAATTTACTATTTATTGTCGGATTATGATTAAGAGCTAATAATAATCGACACTTCTATTTTTAGATCGAAGATCTATAAATATACTTCGCCCAATATTCTAAAAATAGAATTTCATCTATTTTTCCAACTTGACCAACCATCCACAAATAACATCCTGCAACTTCTGAAATATAATCACCATCTCTAAAAATAGACATAGTCTAAAAATAGACTTGCGCCAAAAATAGCCTGTGGGCCCACTTAGTGAAGGAGAATCTTTTCACTAAGCTCATCATATTGTTGAATCTCAACAAGTACATCATCCGAAAGCATAAGAAGACAAAAAATCACAATTTTAAGTGAAATTTACGAGCAAAATTATGAAGATGATAGTAGTGCAGGTCTGAATTTCTTATTTGCATTATTTTTTCATGTAGATGACCCAATCCATTTTGAAGATGCAGTCAAAGAGGAAAAATGGATCACAACAATGGATGGAGAAATATGAGCAATAGAAAATAATGACACATGGGAGTTAGTGGACCTTCCGCAAGGAAAACAAGTCATTGGAGTGAAATGGTTCTATAAGACCAAGAGAGAAGTTGAAGGAAAGATTAAAAGGCATAAAGTGAGGCTAGTTGTTAAAGGATACAAGCAACATCATGGAAGAGATTATGCAGAGACATTTGCATCAGTTTCAAGCATGGATAAAATGCATACAATGTTGTCAATTTCCACACAACATAAATGTAAAGTGTATCAAATGGATGTAAAATTAGCATTCTTGAATGGAGTGTTGAAAGAGGAAGTATATGTTGTGCAACCACCTGGTTATGAGGTATAAGTCCAAGAAGACAAGGTGTATATGTTGTGCAACCACCTGGTTATGAGGTATAAGTCCAAGAAGACAAGGTGTATAGATTTAAGGAATCCCTTTATGGATTGTGTGCATGGTATGGAAGAATAGCTTCTTACTTGATGGAAAATGGCTTTGAAAAATGTGATGACGAACCTACCTACTCTCTACATAAAAGCGATAAGATTCTTATGTTGTTTTATATGTAGATGATTTGATTTTTACAGGGGTTGATGATTTCCTCATTGCTAATTTCAAAGAAGTAATGAAAAGTGTGTTTGAAATGACATAATTGGGGTTTTTAAGGTATTTTTTGGGCATACAAGTGAAGAAAATAGAAAATGGTATTTTTATTTCTCAAGAAAGGTATGTTGAAGATATTTTGGAGAGGTTTAATATGAAGAAAATAAAGTCTGCACCAAATCCAACTCTCATGGTTTTCAAATTGAGCAAGGAATATTGCAACAACAATGTCAATCTAACAAATAAAATAGTATGGTGGGCAACTTGATGTATTTGACAACAACTAGGCCTGATATAATGTATGTGATAAGCTTGGTGTCAAGGTTCATGGAGACACCCAAGGAGAAAAATTGGCAAGAAGCTAAAATAATTTTAATGTATTTCAATGGGACAAAGGAGTATGGTATTTTTTACACCACAACAAATGATTTTAGGTTGGTTGGTTACAATAACAATAACTGGGTAATAAGTGTTGATGATAGAAATAACACGTCATGATATTTTTTTCATATAGGATCTGGAGCCATTTCATGGGCTTCCAAGAAGCAGCTGATAGTGTCATTGTCAACAAAATAAGCTGAATATGTTTTCGTAACAACAATAAAGTGTCAAGAAGTTTATATGAGAAGAACATTAAGGGATTTATGCCATGAACAAGAGGGAACAACAACTATTTTTGCGACAACCATTCTGCAACTGCACTATCAAATAATTCTATTTTTCAAAAGAGGAGAAAGCACATTGACACTAAATATCATTTTATTAGATAATTGGTTAACAATGGTGAAATTATGTTACATCATTGTAGGTCACTGGAACAATTTGTAGAAATTTTCACAAAGCCATTAGAACATGAAAATTTTGTTTATCTTAAAATTTGTTTGGGAATTGTCAATGGCGGCAGTTGTGATTAAGGGGGAGTGTTGGAAAATTAATCCCAACCACCGTATTTATGATACTGGCAATGGCCATCCTCTAAAAGTACAACAAAAAATCAAAGACCATTTTTCCTTGCATGAAGAAGTTTTTGTTTGCAGGATTTAAGACATGAATTAAATAAAATTATGAGCGGGAGTACAAACTTCCCATTCCACAACAAATAAAGTAATTAAGAACAAATAGGAATTTAATGTAGGGTTTCTAAAAATGTATGGTCATAATTTTACTCCACAACTGTTATTTGTATTCCGCAACATGTGCAGGCTCCAAAAACTATTTCTTGTACAAGATCCTATACTATGTTTTAATACTTTGACTTGTCATGAATTAATGTGTTAAAATGTAAGTTTGAATATATAAGTAAGTAAAATATCTTTGTAAGAAATTTTGTTTTTATTTAGTGAAGGAGCCACAACTTCGATCTGAACGTATTTCATATATTTGGAATTATAATCAATTTTTTTTATTGTGTTGCGTCCATTTACTCGGTTTTACTCTATTTTGTTGTGCATAAATTTTCTTGAATTTTTAGTTTTGTTTTATCATAGAAGTCAATTATGTCAATTAATCTCTGCAGCTGTTGACTTGAGGAGACTCCTCTACCCAATATTTTTCCTGTTGATCATTAATGGAACAAATGAATCTTGACATCACAACAATGACCATAAGCATGAGCTGGGTCTTGGCATTGCAACAATGACTAGGATTCACGAACTACAATACTGCAAAATTATTTCCCAGTACATGCATTCAGTTTGGCCTTGTAGCACCTAGATAAATTTGAGGAAGCTAAATTGAGTGCCCATAACGATGACAAAATAACCTGATGATAAATTAAGCACACAATTTTGAGCATCCCATTTTGGCTCAACAATTTTTTGATAGAAATATAATTTCTTTACATCATTGTCACCTTCGTAGTTTTCATTTATTATTTCTGCATTGATTTTGAGCTTTCTTTGAACATATAAAAACTAGACTTTTATGCTAGAAATATATAGATTAGTTGTTTCTTTGCCACCTGATTTTGAAGTTAGTAATGGGTAATTAGAATACAAACTCGGGACAAAACAACACTAAGTTGTTTAACAGCTTTAAACCTCAATCACTCAAATATCTCAGAGAAACAAGCAAGACCATTCTATATTTATAGAGAAGATAACAAGGTAGGGGGAGACATCTTCACAATCATGGTTTGTCTCTCATTATAAAGAAAAAAAGAAGGCTATATGCATATTGGAATCACATCATTTGAGCATGTTTTTATAGTTATGAATGGTACAAATAAAAATATCCTCTAAAAATTACTATAGAAATATTCAACAAGTATGGGAATTAGTTTTTCCATTAAAGATAGGTTGCACCTACAATTGCATATAGACTTGGGTTCCCTATGCATAGAATAAATTCTATTTTTGATAGGAGATACACTTCTCTTTTGATAAGATATACCAAGGCAGCACAAAACTTGTAGGTTAGGGACTATTTACATTAAGGGATGTTAGAAAAGTTTTTAAACAAAACCTAGCAAGTAAGTAGATATAGAGGACATCCACATGTTGGGAAAATCTAGAAGTCTGTATCATCCAATAATGTTTTTAAAAAGGATTTCCTAGTTTTTTCTTGTGTTTATACTAATATTTTTTTGGCATATGTTAAAAGAGAATCATGAGTTATGTATTGCATAAAATTTCCATAAAATGAGAGACATCTCTTTCTAAGATAACCTACCCGGGAAGTAGAAGGGATGAAAATGTGGTCTTGCAATATAATGGGTGGTGTTGTTGCTCCTAGAGAAAACCTTGAGTTGAAAAGACCTGTGCCTAGGAAATCTTCAAATTAGAGGTTAGATGCAGACAATTTTAAGGATGCCTCTCATAGAATATATATTAAGAGGATAATGATTGTGGTGGTTCAGGAATGATGAAGACATTGGAGTTTGATTCATGTGAATTACCCTATATTGTGAAAGGGCTCAGGAGGTTGTATGGCTTGGTGGCTTTTCAAATGGGCCAAATATGAAACAATGAGCAGAGGATTTCAAAATATGTAGAGGTGTTGAGACGGAACAAAGGAGGAACCCACGAGAGACAGGCTTAAAAATCTTAAGAATCTGTCTCCCGTGAACTCAGAGGAAGCGACTGTAAGTGGAATGTGACCAAAAATAGAGATTTGTGGAGTGCGAATTAAGGGGGCATAAAAAGTTTAACACATGAGCATTATTCATACATGAATTCATGAATAAAGATGCACACCACCAACAACTACATTACACGAATCATCAAAGCAGCAGAACATTGAAAGATGATTATACACAGACATGAGATTACTGATAAACAAGAGAATATAAATACATACTACTCATTTCTCCATTTGGAATCCAAATAAACAATGTTGTATATCATATTATATTCAAAACATCTCTCCCAAATATGTATCTCATAGCATAAAGAGCACAGTCATACAAAACTACAGAAAAAATTCTCCAAAATTTAGGACCTTTATTTCATCTCTGAACTCTCTACATATAGAGTTGTCCTTGAGGGTTTACGATCGAATAAACTTTCATGATCGACCCACACATGTGAAAATAAAAAATATCATAACCAAATCACAGAGCGTGCATCAAGAAATCACTCCTGTAATCACAAAATAAAAATAGATTCAGGTGAAATCGAGAATTCAATAATGAAACATCATAATAAAATACTAAAAGAAAAAACATAGTTGGCCATGGAGGCCAAATCCAGGAATATTCAAATGGGATGGCGAGGAGTAGCCATGAATAGGTGGGAAGTCTCTCTTCCATCACATGATTCCACCTATCGTCGAAAGCCCCACTCCCTTCTTCTCATGAATTCCATTAATCATCATGAAACGTCTAGTCATGTTGCGCGTGCCTAGCTCTTTAGCAAGGAGTTCTTGGATAAACTAAATATACCATAGCTGCGTTTGTCCCGCCAAAAAACCATGCAGTGTTTGACATGCAAAATCGGAGACTAGGTTTCAGAGGGGGGCCAACTAGATCATGAGCCATCGGATGTGTGATAGGGAGTAGAGATGAGGGGAAGATGGTGGTAACAACCTCTTTTCCTTTATAATTGCATAGCTAAAACTGGGGCCTGCAACATTAACACACAATAGGATGGTTAAAAATGAAAAGAGAAGGACAAAGTCCGTGGAAGGGATTTGATGACATGGAAAGGAGGTGGGGCCGCCTCCAAATCTCAATTAGGAATTCAGGAGTTTGTTATTATGAGAAACATGGATAAAGGTTGTGATTTACAATTTGTGATATCGCAAAGTCAAAGATTATTGCAGGTCAAACTTCATATCGCAAATTGCAATCGGGAGTCCGGGATCTGGACAGGTAACAATAATGAAACAATGTGAAGTGCGATGTGAGAGGAGAGGTGATGTGGCATGACAAATGGTGGGGCCGCCTACAAATCACAATTTGGGAATCATGAGTTTTCTATTATGAGGAATGGGGGGTAAAGGTTGTGAATTGTGATTTGTGATGTGTGATGTACGATGAGTGGAAGGTGACGTGGCATGACGAAATGTGGGGCCACTCGCAAATCGCAATCAAGAGCTTTCTGTTATGGGAAATGGTGGGCAAAGGTTGTGATTTGCAAAATGTGATGTGCGATGAGAGGAGAGGTGATGTGGCATGATAGATGGTGGAGCCGCCCGCAAATCACAATTAGGGAATTGAGAGTTTGCTATTATGGGGAACAGGGGTAAAGGTTGCAAATTGCAAAGTGCGATGTGCGATGAGTGGAAGGTGATGTGGCAGAGAGGGTAGGTCTCATTTACATCATAATCAGGTAAATTGTGCATGCAGAGTTAAAAAAAGTATAAGTGCACTGGATTTGGCGATGCGAAAAGGTAAGTGGGTACCAATAAAAGTTTAGAGCAGAGAGAAATGAATTATGAATGATAAAGGGTCATGCGGAAAAGGTGAAAAGGGCTAAGGTTTTATCGCATTGGGGGTTTTGCAAAGGAGTGCAATGGTAACATGTATGGAGTTTTGCGATATGTGATCGAAATTTAAAGAAGGGGCCCACACCAATGTTAAAAGAAGAGGTGATATTACATATACCATATATGAAATATGATATATGTAACGGTGTGAAGGATACAACCAACGGGTTCTGGATCATAGTACTTGGACAATAGCTCTTTCCTATTTTGACTAGGGGGTGTCTGCCCGACAAGTGCTTGAATTGCTCGACCTTCACTTTAACCATTCACACCTCTTTCCGTGATTTTCTTATAGGGGCCACTTCTCCACATTGTGTGCAGTCACAGGCCAACATTGGCTCCATCTATGGACAACGTGCTGTTCTAAGTGCATTGAGAACCCGCAGACGTGAATGCCTGTGCCTTATTGGGTGCATGGAGTCACAAATGCATACTGTAAATCTAAACTGAAACTACAACTGAGCTATGCATTGCAAACTGTCAAAACATAAATCATTGCCGCATCCTGAAAATCTTGAATGCTGAAATATGAACCATGCTAAAACTGAAATCCTAAACACACTTGAACTGAAAACTCCAAAGAAATCTGAAACTAAAACTAGAAATATGCTCATAGCACTGAGCTTATTTTCACACCTACATACCCTAATCTTCTGGAATTACTGCTATTCTAAATGATACAATAATGCCAGTGTAACTAGGCAAGCAACTACTCTAATAACTTTGTTTTTCTCTATTTTCCACCAAACTCAGGAACAAACCTGTTAATGGTATTTGATAGAAATTCCTAGCCTGATATTCATTGCAAGGAGCTTGGTAAACCTGAAAAACAACATAAATGCTGAAAAGGTATGGTGGCTTTGTGATGAATAATTTCTCAATATAGATAGCCACTCGATCAAGATACACTTGACCTATTTTTGAATATGTTGACCCAATTGATCCAACCTCATAACCTGGTACTGCACATGTGTTCTCCATGTCTTTAAACAACTCGGAACATATTTTCATTTTATCTGATGAATTTTGTGTCGATACTTCTATTGAATCAGAAAATAGGGTAGACTTTCTGATCATATCCATATCATAACAGCTTCTGAAATTATTACATGTACATGAAAATTGACTTTGAAAATGCCAACCATCCAACGTATCAGCTATTGGGTCATGAAGTGATTTAGATGAATGTAACGTTGGTTCCACTGACATCTCATGATTTATCTTGTGATTATTAACCAAAACGTGACCAAGATTCCCTTTCAAAATTTGAGATGAATTAAAGCATAGAGGTATATAATCAAATTGGATCAATTCTTCCTCTGTTTTAAACTCTGCCTCTCTGTTCAACAAGTTCACTTCTACATCAACTACAATATTTTGCATTTCTTCAAGGGTTGCAATGTCCCTTTCTCTTACTTGGAATTCCATCTTTGGATTAAAGGCATATGGGTAGTGCAAGATAGATACTCCTGGGGGTAGCGTTATATCATCAGACATTGTATGATACACCTTATTGAGCCTCACTAAAAAATAATGTACTGTCTCCCTTGGCTGTCTTTTAAAATGTTCATACTCTTCTATGATAAGAAAGACATTTCCCATGATTAACCATCAACCTAGGGAAATGTGCATGAATTGATGAAAATTGCTCATGCTAGCAGCTGGAAGATTCTCAAACTAATTTTTAGCTTTACCTTGCCATGGTAGGACCAACATCCTGATACATACATCATATTTTTCCTTTACTAATGAATGAATTACACTGAATAAAGGATCATGGTAAACATGCAACATAAGATCTTCTAGAATATTTGTAACAGGAAAAAAAACCTCATTCCAAACTGCTTCTTTGCTTGTGTGTTGAAACTGATTCTCTTCAAACAAAAAGGGAACCAATTTTTTTTCCTCATTATCCATGGTAGTCAAGTGATCTGAGTGTTCTTTATCATTCTCTTTGTCACACAGAAGCTTGCAAGGGAGCTGCAAAATCTCGTTAATTTCGGGTGAAGGAACATGATTTGTAACCATTTGTTGTACTACTTCATTAACATTTGCGAAAGAAGTTAATGATGGAGAAATTTTATGATTTTCTTCAAGGGCTATAAATTGAGATAAGGTGCAACCTGAAAGAGAATTTGAGAAATGGTATTCATCATGCAAATTTGATTGGTCTTTAATCTCTGAAATAAATACTACTTGCTGAAGATATTCATGTGGATCTAGACAATTAAGCTCTACTGCCTTTGTTTCCAAATCACCAGACTGCTGTTGATTTTTAGTGTTTTCCTCTGGGAAACACTCTAACTCTTCCCCTTCTTCATGGAGGGTAAGCTCACCTCCCTATTCTTCATAATAGGATAGGAACTCGTTTTCTTCAGAGTCTATGATTTCTTTAGGTCCCTCTTCGACCTCCAATTTATGAGTGAAGAGATTCTCCATCTCCCCCCAGGTGTGAATTATGTTTTTAGCTAAATATTTGAACCATTTTCGGGCCTCCCCATATAGTGAGTGAATGAAGAGCCTTAGAATCACATCGAGGTGTTATACATTTACATTCTCTGCCAAGGTGCAAAATTTTTCAATGTATCTGAGCAGGCATTATATCTTCCCCTGTAAACTACGACAACAACTCTAGATAGTCTCGCGACATCATTTAGAGGCTGAGGGAGGGCCAAGGGGTCATAATTGTTCAAAAGGAAACCTGACACAACCATCTGGTTTATAGGTGGGGGTAGATGGTAGACCTGAATATGGTATGAGGCCCCAAGATTACTTCTGATTAGGACTATTTTATAATGGAGTTGCCAAGGTGAGGAATGCGCAACTCCCAACCCTTCCTGCTCACCTGTATGAAGGGTGAAATTTATGTCGTCTCCCGGCGAAAATATTTCTTCATTCGTATCCTCGACAATGACAGAAAAAATATGTTGTTTCTCTTCGAGACAGCCTTGAGTTGCAAAATACCAGTGCCTAAGACATCTTGAAATCAGAGGTTAGATGTACACAATTTTAAGGGTGCCTCTGATAGAATATGGATTAAGAGGATAATGATTGTGGCGTTTTAGGAATGATGAAGACTTTGGAGTTTTATTCATGTGAATTACCTTATACTGAGAGAGGGCTTAGGAGGCTATATGGCTCGGGGGCTTTTCAAATGGGCCAAGTATGAAACAATGAGCAGAGGCTTTCAAAATATGTAGAGGTGCTGAGAAGGAACCGAGGAGGAACCCATGAGAGACAGGCTTAAAAGTCTTAAAAATTTGTCTCCCTTGAACTCAAGGGAAGCGAATGTAAGCGAATGTAAGTGGAATGTGACCAACAATAGAGATTCGTGGAGCACAAATTAAGGGGGCATAGCAAGTTTAACACATGAGCATTATTCATACATGAATTCATGAATAAAAATGCATACCAGCAGCAACATTACACGAATCATCAAAGTAGCAGAACATTGAAAGATGATTATACATAAATAGGAGATTAATGATAAACAAAAGAATACAAATACATACTACTCATTGCTCCATCTAGAATCCAAATAAACAACATTGTATATCATATTATGTTCAAAACAACTCTCCCAAATATGTGTCTCAGAGCATAAAGAGCATAGTCATACAGAACTACAACAAAAAATCTCCAAAATTTAGAACCTTTCTTTCATCTTTGAACTCTCTAATTATAGAGTTTTCCTTGAGGGTTTATAATCGAATAAAATTTCTTGATCAACCCAAACATGTGAAAAAAAAAAATATCATAACAAAATCGCAAAGCATGCATCGAGCAATCACTCCTGTAATAATAATAAAAAAAAAATCAGGTGAAATAGAGACTTCAACAGCGAAACATCATAATCAAACAATAAAAGAAACAAAACTTTTGGCCATAGAGGCCAAATCTGGGAATCTTCAAATGGGGTGGCGAGGAGTAGCCATGAAAAAGTGGGCAGTCTGGCTTCCATCACATGATTCCACCTGTCGTCAAAAGGCTCCACTCCCTTATTCTCATGATTTCCATTAACTGTCATGAAATGACTAGTCATGCTGCGCGTGCCTAGCTCTTTAGCGGGCATTTCTTGGAAAAACTGAATATACCATAGCTGCGTTTGTCCCGCCAAAAAACCATGCTGTGTTTCACTTGCAAAAACATAGACTGGGTTTTAGAGGGGGGTTGAACTAGATCGTGAGTCGTCGGATGTATGATAGGGAGCAGAGATGAGGGGAAGAGGGCAGAAACAACCCCTTTTCCTTTATAATGGTAGAGCTAAAAGTGGGGCTTGCGGCATTAACACACAATGGGATGGTTAACATTGAAAAGAGCGAGACAAAGGTCGTGGAAGGGATTGATGACGTGGAAAGGAGGTGGGGCCGCCCGCAAATTGCAATCGGAAATTTGGGAGTTTGTTATTATGATAAACAGGGGTAAAACTTCATATCACAAATCGCAATCGGGAGTTGGGGATCCGGACGGGTAACAAGAATGGAACAATGTGAAGTGCGATGCACAATGAGAGGAGAGGTGACGTGGCATGACAGATGGTGGGGTCGCCTGCAAATCGCAATCGGGGAATCGAGAGTTTTCTATTATGAGGAAAGGGGGGTAAAGGTTGTGAAATTACGATTTGCAATGTGCAATGTGCAATGAGTGGAAGGTGACATGACATGAGGAAGGTGGAGCCACCCGAAAATTGTAATCGAGAGATTTTTGTTATAAGAAATGAGGGGTAAAGGTTGTGATTTGCGAAGTGTGATGTGCGATGAGAGGAGAGGTGATGTGGCATGAAGGATGGTGGGCCTCCCACAAATCACAATCGGGGAATCGAGAGTTTTCTGTTATGAGGAATGGGAGGTAAAGGTTGCGAATTGTGAAGTGCGATGTGAGATGAGTGGAAGGTGACGTGGCGGAGAGGGTAGGTCCCATTTACATCACAATCGGGGAAATGGCGCAGGTGGAGTTAACAAAAGTTCAAGTGAAATGAAGTTGGCGATGTGAAAAGGTAAGTGGGTACCAATAAAGGTTTAGAGTGGAGAGAAATGAATTATGAATGATAAAGGTTCATGCGGAAAAGGTGAAAAGGGCTAATGTTTTATCGCATCGGGGATTTTGCGATGGAGTGGAATGGTAACATGTATGGAGTTTTGCGATATGTGACCAGCGATTGAAGAAGGGGCCCACACAAACATTAAAAGCGAAGGTGATATTACATATACCATATGTGAAATATGATATATGTAACTGTTTGCGGGATACGGCCAATGGGTTCTGTATCATAATACTTGGACAACAACTCTTTCCTCTTTTGACTGTGGGGTGTCTTCCTGACCTGTTCTTGAATTGATCGGCCTTCAATTTAACCATTCATGCCTCTTCCCTATGATTTTATTATAGGGGCCACTTCTCCACCTCGTGTGCGGTCACATGCCAACAGGTGGGTAGCCATTATATATATTGATTTTAGTAAAAAATGTGGTAGAATGGAAGAAATGACATGCATTATATCAAGCGGTTAAGTTAGGAAGCCTTACCATACCTATTGTTGTATATAGGAGAAAGCATGGAAAACACCTGAGCAATCGAGACGATCACCTATAGTTTCACCCAACAAGGAAATTTGAATAGTGTTCCAAACATGTGGTGTAGCCCTCACACATTTGAAATAGTTCTTGTTGCAAGTCCTAAGAATCTCACATGAACTCTTGAAGGTTCTAATAATTCCCACCAGTGCGAACATAGCATACTATGGGGAAGCTCCAAGTCTCTTCTTTGCAAAAGGTTTTCAAGCTTAAGAGAAAATCCAATAGAATTTTGGTGAAAACCTATTCCTTATGGAACAAAGTACCTACACTTAAAATTAAATTTGAATAAAAAAAAATATAATTAAAAGAGAACAAGTGGTGAAGTGTGGTGTGGCATGAGGGGAAGTGACAACATGAAGGGAAGCAACATCAGGAGAAGTCACAACAAATCTTTCTCCAAGTGAAAGTGAAAATAAGAAAAGTCACGGCAAGTTTTTAGTCATAACAAGTCTTTCTCCAAGCCACAACAAGTCTTTAGTCATAACAAGTCTTTCTCCAAGCGATGGTAGTGAAAAAGTTTCAAAAAATTTAGTATGGTACATTTATGTAACATATACTAACAATAAATATTAGAGGAGTAATGTTAGAACTAGTAATGTTAGAATTAGTTCTAGCATTATTTTAATCCCAAAAAATGTATATGAAATATATGTCTTTTAATTTATATAATGGATTAACAACGTGTCTTTTAACGTAAGTAATGGATTAACCATGTGCAATATAACCTCAAATAAAATCATCCAATAAAAAATAAGGAAAAGGAAATTTTAATAAACGATATAAAATAAAAGTGAAAGTAATTAATAGTGGTCACATGCCTTTAGTTAGGCATAATAATAATAACGACTATAAAAATTTGCTAAAGCAACTTGTTAGAAACAACCTAAACGATCTAAAATGATGGGGGTTGTTTAATTACAAGGAATTACATGACCCCGCATATTGCACGGAAGCACATATCCATGTCACTGAAACTGTCAAAAAAAACCACTAACCTAAAAAAATATAACAAAGCCCCACAAAGTGAACTAAATCATTTTGGTTGTTGATATTTTTTCAATCTTATTCTCAATATTGTGGTTGTTGATATTTTTTCAATCTTATCTTAATAAGATTTAACCATATTTGAATATGTTCATTGGAAAAAAATATGTGTTAAACAATTCATTGAAATAAAACTAACAACTTGGATATTCGGTGAGGATTTGAAAGGTCCTGGCTTCGCAACTGGGGAAAGTCATTCCAGTGAGATATTGATTGAAAGTATTTTGATTGACCTTTATATCAGGAGCATATGCGTATTTTGATTGACCTTTATATCAGGAGCATATGCTCACGTATTTGTGACATGAACCTATAAACAACACAACTGAGCGTGTAATATCCTCTCGAAAAATGGTCTCCATTTAAAAAAACAAATGAATATAAAATGGAAAAAGATGTTTTTAGAATTATGAAGAACTTTACAGTACATTGTCGTATAAATAGTTAAAGGAAAGCAATTTTCAAAGAAAAAAATACAACCATAATTTTTATTTGCAAAAAACAAAACTTCACGACATACAACTATCTTTGTGCATTGATAAATATTAAACAAGTCAATAAAAAACAAAATGTTTGTATTTTAAGTAATAAGAAGTATAGTGAACAAAAAAATGAAAGTGTATATATATCAATCAAGAAATTGTATGGAGAAATTTTTGTATTTTAAGTAATAAGAAATAGAGTGAACAAAAAAAATGAAAGTGTATATTCATCCATTAAGAAATTGTGTGGAGAAATTTTTTAAGACACTTATGTTATTTAAAGCAATAGTAGATATTTGACAATTAAGAAGGGAGTTATAGAAATACTAGCAATTTGAAACTATTATCAATTTTGACTCTCTCACAATATAGCATTCTTAATTAAAGACCCATTATAGTACATCATAGACTAATTCATTCTTCAAACCAAAAAAGCAAGGCTAAAGATAAAATAAAAACACATATAATACATCTCAAAACCTTATCTTTCATCTTCAACAATCATTAAAAAAAGGATGGGAGATTACTCCAAGAAGGGATTGGAGGCTATGTTCAATCGAACCTAGTGAATAAAGACTATTTCACGATAAAGCTACAATCAATATATATTTTTTCTTATGTGTAGGAAACAATTATACAAGAATTTAGAAATGTATTTTATCCTTAACACAAGGATATTGAACACTCAGAAGTTCAATTAGAGAATACACATCTCCAACAACCTTTGTTACAAGGGGGAAGCTCCTCAAAAATGAAATTTCACAACATTTCTAAACATGAATCTCAAACATCAAAGTCAATGTCAACCAATAATATATGTGTTAGGGTTCATGATAAAGTAGGATTTAAGCACAATTTCTACTGTAAACCATGCCATTTCTAATTAAGGTAATTATTCTTAAATAAGTGCATAAAACACAATATTTTATCATTAAAACCTCATACAATCAGAGACTACAGAACAACAATAGAACTAAAGAACACAACCCCAAGCTTAAAATTTTATTTTGAATCTACATACGCCCAATCCTATAACCTTATATATCATGTCAGCTGGTTTCAAATTACATATCATACATTAGCATAAAATGGTTGAAATATTTTCTTACCATTGTACAACAAGAAGTTAGATCACATGATCCATCAAATATTCATATTTGTGTTTGAGTAACAATGCATTGAATCTAAACTGTGTATTAGGTCCATTAAGTGGGAACACCTGCTATGCGCATCTAAACCACCCACATGTTTTATATGGAACTCCAAGATGAAAAGTTCAAGGATGCATTTATCAATTTGATAGAAATGACCCCTAATCCTTGAGACCTAGAGGTGCACATCTATTGTGAAACCAATATCTGTGTGAAAAATAAGTCTATTACCAAACCGATATTTTTGTGGAAAATAATGTATTGAATATACATGGTATATTGGATTCATAATATATGAACATTAGAAAAAACACATCTAAACCTAGGCTTGTTGTACACCTTCAAATTGCAAAGTTTAAAGATACATCTCTCAAGCTCTTAATAGAATTGACATCCAAGATTTGAAAGTTGGAGGTATATTCTCTTATCAAAAGAATATTTGTAATGGGAAAAATGAATTCAATATAAACGGTGTATTAGGTCCAATGAATAAGAAAACTAACACAAACAGATCCAAACTTGAGTTTAATATACACCTCCAATTTGCAAAACTAGATGCATATCTTGAGTACAAAGAAATGACCTTTGCTTTGAGGCCTAAAGGTGCATATATATTATCAAACCAATATTTATATGTGAAAGCACAGATTCTAAATGGTAAATTCAATATTGAATATTTAAACTAGGTTTGACATGCACCTCCAATTATCTCAAGGATGCACATCTCAAACTCACAAAGATAATCTCAGAACTTTGCAATGCTAAGGTGTATATCAAACATAAATTCATATGATTTTATGCAAGTATTAATCATATCTCGTGCTATAGTTGTTTTTTTACAAGAAATTTGGTAATCAACCCTACAACCAATATGGATAAAACAATACCCCAACACTACTCTAACAATCATAAGGCCTACAAAACACTACCTCATATGCTTGGAATTCTTGCAAAATATCTGAAAAATAAGCTTCCATGCTCCCTCCACTACAAAAGTAAACCATATAAAAATGTTAATACTAGATTGAAATATCACATTTAAAAAAAACAAGGTGCATAAATCATGCACTAATTGGCCCCTGTAACCCTTGTTCAATTAATGCCTCAAAAGAGTTTCTTTGTTAAAAACCTGAAAGATAAATATGACATGCAAAAAATGATTTCAATAGAAATAATCCCCATAATCTTGAACTAATACAAAGCTTCATTGTCTCTAAAACACTAAAAACTGAGATAAGTTCAATTTCCATAAATAATAACCTGTATAAACATAAGATTTGACATCAATTAAATAAACCATGACCACGGTATATAAA
The DNA here is from genome assembly GCA_034641835.2 of Pinus albicaulis. Classification (NCBI taxonomy): domain Eukaryota; kingdom Viridiplantae; phylum Streptophyta; class Pinopsida; order Pinales; family Pinaceae; genus Pinus; species Pinus albicaulis. The sequence continues at coordinate 70,027,387 of MU968411.1, forward strand.
TTCTTATCAAAACGACCCTAATACAACCCAAACACAAACTCACAAAAACAATTGTAGCTCTCTAGAAGCCATAGGTTTTAATCGTTTATCATTGGCTCATCGTAGAGTTCCCTGCGTCTATAAGTATATGCTGAAGTGAATAAAGTTGAGGAAAATAATAAGTGGGAGTAGAAAGATGAGCTACCTTATTTAAAATAATGACACAAGATTTCTCTTTTGGAGACCTCTCCTATAAATTTCTAAAGAACGCAACAACATCCATGTGTAATCCACGAAAATTAGGGCCACATTTTCAGTTATAATAATTTAACTATTTTCTTTTTAAAATAATAATGAAAATTAAAATATTAAATAGTAGAAAGTTTAAAATATAATGAATTAAATATGAAAAATATTATGGAATAGGCATGTGGGTTTTCATGTTGCCCACGTGACCCTATGGACTCCTGCACTAAACCATTCACATAGGGAGCACGAGGAGCAGAACCAAAGATAGTAGGAAAGAAAAGAGCAAGGTTAGCCATAGCACTGTAGGAAAGAAAAGAGCAAGGTTAGCCATAGCACTATGTGTATAATACCATACAAGTGGTGTAAGACATGGAGGTGAAAAGGATATGTCACAAAATATGGAACTAGAATTGGAATTGCTTCTTTGACTCGATAAAGTCAATCAATTGGATACACTGGGTCTTAAATGGATGGATCTAGATATTCAACTCTCGTGATGTTGGTTCTTCTACGCATTCTTCTTAGGATAAAATAGGAAATGTGTGGGATCGCAAGAGGTTGCTTGAAAAATTAGACAAAGAGAATATGTTGAAAGAATAAGAGAAAAGGAGTTTGATGTGTTAGCATTTGGACAAATTTTGTAGGAATCTGTCCGCATAAAAACTATGATCACAAAATCAACGATTTGTGATTATCATTTAACTTGTAGTAGAGAATTCATGACTTGAAGAAATGAAAACCAAAATTTGGATGGCTTCTGGTTGGTCACCTACTGCCATTTTGTGTTTGCAAATGAGTCAAGCTATAGTAGTTACGGGTAAGATTTTTTTGGGCCATTGGTTTGAATTTCTTGATCTAACTAATGTACATGCTACTTCATAAGGACACATGTAAGTTGTGGAATAAAATGAATTGTATAGACAAAATAAGCTATAAATACAAACTCTACCAAATACTTACGTGGATGCTACTTTTGATGTTGTAATGATTTGTTCTTTTAGTATCCAGTTAGGTTAGGCAGAAGATTCTTTATTTAACATTAAATGGGTACTCAAAACCATCCATCTGCATTCTATAATTTTATCAACAAACTTGACAAATGATGTAATTAGTACTTTTTGTAATTCCAACCTTAATTTGATAGCAGGTTCCTTATGTAAAATTGGGGGAGCAAACACCCCTTCAAACAACCAACACCTAGAGGATAAAGGGGGAATGTATAAGAGCATAAATAGATCATCATAGAGTTCCTCATGCCTCTCTAAACATGCATGATAGAGGAGGCACTCGATGATCTTCTTGATACAAGGAAAAGAATTACATAGCTACGTGTTGTGTGATTGGAAAGCCCTAATTCATGGGAATAGAGAGGTATAGGAAAAATAATATCCAAGTGTATGAAGTACACCATAGGAATAGGATACCCCATATCTAATAGTAAAAAAATACAAAGCACGACTATTAGCACATTATCTAGGGACATACCCCATTGGATCACCCTAAAAAACCTCCACTAGTCAATATTAAACATTCCAGATGGTGCCTTTCACACCATGATTAGACACTCCACACTTGGGAGGTCGGATAGTTAGGCGTTTTTTGTTTTTTTTATGATTCCCTTATTTTATCATGCCCTCGACTAGACCATAGTCGTGTGGATTCATTAGGTTGGGTAGTTTGATAATTGGGAAATTTCGAGGTCGAGAGGTTGAGACAATTATTTATAAAAATTCATAGTCACCCCAAGTTTCTAGTTGGGTGGTCAGAAGGTCGGGTAGTCGAGAAGTTGTATTTTTTTTTACAAAATACTTTTGTATTCGACTTGCGACCTAAGTATTCAAAAATGAAAAAAATATTCAAGGTTTTTTCTTTTGTTCATTTTGTGATGCCCAAAAGAAAAAAGGCTTGTTGTAAACCTTGTAACAAGAATGAAAATTAATCCTTGAATTTTTATGTTATATGTTTCATACCAAAAAATTATAGAACAAATAATAAGGAAGACTAGACTTGGCTTTGTCTAATAGCCCAGACTATACTGTATGCATAGTCACAATTATTTTTTTGAATCTCAGGTCAATTATTGATATTATAAGTCTATATTTTATGTGACACTATAAATTATTTCTAGAATTTCAGTGACTCATTCTCAAAGGCCACATTTCTTGTCTGTTTGTGTTTACATTTATACCTAGCAATAAATTTCTACATTTTTTTTCTTTGGTATCAATAGGGCTAAATAAGAAGAGTTCTCTAGTTGCAGTTGTATTCAGAGCTAAAAACTTGACACAGATGAATACAAGAACATAGTGTGGCAAGGAAACACAAATGCTCAATTTATTTTAGATGCCTATGCTACAACAACATATTGCAGCTCTTATATGACAAAAATGGATTGCTCAATGAAAATTGCATTTAATTTTATTTTAGAAAACCAAATATCTTTTGGAGACAAAAAAATTTAAGCTATTCAAAAACTTGGAAACGCATTGCTAAATATGAAACAAATTTCAACTTGACAAGAAGTGCACATTGCTCTAGTTTGCCTTTGTAGTTAACTTCTAGAAAAATAATTTTCTAAAAAGACCTATTTTGTTAGAATAAAACCCTGATAAATATGAGTTCTCAAGTTTCAGTTGTATTCAGAGATAAATACATGACAAAAATGAATACAAAAACATAGTAATTGACAAAGAATATTTTGAGAAAATGTGCAAGTATTGAACCAACTCCTTGTGCTAGTTTTGTGTATAATAACTCTTCTGCTGGAAATCTGGGCGCATGCAGTGTGGAATCGAGGCTCAACATGGAATCTGATGTCATTTTTTGCTTCATCTTATAGGCATAACTGTTTTCATGGACATAATGACACACATATATTACAAGAAGTAATACTATAACAAATACTAGTGGAATGTACCTTCTTGAGGAAACTTGTACAATGGTGTTGAAAAGAATAGTAACTTCACAGTGGCATATAAAGTGATAAACATTATAACGAGAAATAGATGATTCTACTATATTATAAAAATTAGAAATGTGAAGAGGGATCAAGGCACAATTATGAATGCAAGAATTTCTATGCTTGCATCCAATTTACATAAGGAATTCTTGACAGGTGGAAAAAATCCTCTTGCAACAAGTTAGTATGTAGTGAATAAAAGTTCCAATTATATTTTTGTTTTCGTTAAGTATGGTTGTATACATCCTGTAATAAAGGTCTTGTTTACTATCTAAAACTAAAAGTAAACTAAGATGTACAGTTCAATCCAGTCATTGATGGCCATTAATATAATATTTTGCAACATAATCAAAATTATATATGTGGAAATTTTGGGCCAATTTTACTACATAGAACAATCTATATTCTAGATTAAATAGCTGAAGAAATTAGCTCATGCATTTTCCATACCAATTCTCACTTGGACAGTTTGATGTATTGCCAATTAAACAAATCTGAACAAGGTGTGTTGATCTATGGAAAAAATAACAATGACTGGCATGACTCTTTGTTTGAGTATATTTGTATACTTGCACCATGTTTTGATATGTCTAATATGAGAAAAAAAGCTACACAAGTTTTTTATAATTGTTTCATTTGCAATGACAATACAACTACCATTTTCTTAAAAAAACACCTGAATACTAGAAACATTGAACAAGAGCAATGTATCAATGATTCACAAGATTATATTATAAACTTATTACTGCCATATGCATATGGACATATAGAGGAAAAAGGTTTTGTAATACAATGGATATGTGAACTACTTGATGTTAATATATATATATATATATATATATATATATATATATATATATATATATATATATATAAAGAAAATATATTTTCTTGAGATTCTATCCATCAAACACTTGCTCCAAACTCTTTTACATTATGCATGTACTAATATCCACATCAAATGCATATTTAACCAATAATTTAATCAGTTTAAATACATGCAATTAAAGGATTTAAATAAGTATTACACCACAAATAATATCATGAAATTTAAAATCCTAATTGGAATTGAATTCATAAGATCGAACAAATAAGTTTTGGTTGAAGATTTAAATAAAAAGTTCAAAAATATTTTGATGGTTTCCCACTATTAAGACAATTTTTTTGGTATTTTCTAGAATATCTATACATGCATAATTTATAGTAAATAAATAACAAATTCTATCTCATAGAGGAGAGAAAGTGTGTCTACATTTTAATACTGTATTGCCATGATCAACAAGCAATAAGTAAATCTACAATATTTTAATTCATGATTATAAAAAGATGTAAATTGCAAAATTTTCATAAGAAATCTTAAACATAATTATCAAATAACAATATTTTAATTCATGATTATAAAAAGATATAAATTGCAAAATTGTCATAAGGAATCTAAAACATAATTATCAAATATTCATTTAGAATAAAAAAACATAAGTCATAGTGTAAAATCAGAGGCATTTATTAAGTAATTAAAATCATTTACTGACATAAATACCATAGGTGATCACACATGAATAGTGAAAATGGTTTTGAAAAAAAATGGCACTTCAAAATTGATTAAAAACATCCAAGTATGTAGTCTTCATTGATTATGGACCCTTTGAACAAAAGCATAAATGTCTATAAATAATAAAAAATAATAAAATAGATATTTGAAACATGAAAATCACCATATTTTATGAAATTAAATACTCAATTGTAAAAAAATATTTATTCAATTGATTTCTTACATAACAGATGCATCCTTTCATAATATTCAGAGTCTTCGTAATTGATACTAAGTAGAAGGTGAGGTGCATGTAATTGGATATAATTTTCCCATTGTGAATACATCTCATACAATGTAGAGAAATAAATGGAAGGAAATGGATTGATGTTGATATGGAAGTTGGAAATTAATCCTTGTATCTTTTTCTTCTTCTTTTGATATTTGACCTCAAATTTGGCAATAAGCTTGATTTGTTTAAAAGACAGCTGCATAAATTTTTGGAAACATTTTTGTCTCCAAAATTTAAATTTAAATTTTTATTTTTATCAGGTCCTTGGAAACAATATCTTCTATAGCCTATTTTAATTCTCCTTGAATTGCTTCCTTTAATGACTTGCCACCTGATAGGTCAAATTCTTCTATAAAAAGTGTTCCTTTTTCCCAAATTGGTAAACATTTCTCATGTGTCATTTGTATGCATGCGCTGATTTATTTTTGCTCTTTCTCTATGCAACTTAAAGAAGAAGACATTAATATTTTATCCCTCTTAGAAATTTTTGGAATCTCACTAGAATGAATTTAATTTTCTGGAAACAATACACAAAAACTTGTTTTTAATTGATTTGTATTCTTCTAACAATGAATCATTTTTTTTTTTTTTTTGTGAATTTGGTAGGTCCTTACTATTTTCTATTAAATATCAAAAAGAAGGTTACATCAGATACAAAGTGAGTGAACTCAACCTGCCCGAAGGAAACCAGGTTTGTTGGCCACCTTAACGCATTGAAAGCCATCCAAAATTGATAATGTTTCCTTCTTCTACTTGTCGCAATGGCCAATTCACTGTTTAAAACATTAACTAAGTACCAACTATAAACAAAAACACTATCCGCAAAATTCATAAAAACTTAAACTAGGCTGCTATCCATCAGATGAGTCTATTGGTGCAGGATCCTTTGTCGTAGAGCCATGTCCACTTGCTACAACTGTTGCAACTGCCTTTCAATTCGACCAATTTGAGCTGTCGCTTGAAGCTGGGACATCTTGATATGCTGGAGTTGAATGTTGATGTCCTGAAACAGTTCCATCACTGCTGATGCTTCATTATCTTTACCTGGATGAAAACTTTGCATTGCTTTGGCCAGAACACATTTTATTTAAATATGTAATTTCTTGATAAAATCTTGAAATTCTATCCATTTTTTCATAGAATTTTGATTGATTCTTCCTTAAAATTAGACAAATTTGTATAGGAATATTGATATTTAGTTGTTGGGTTGATGTATTGATTTATATTTTGTTAATATTGATAGCAATCCCCTTACCCCCTACATCTATAGTCTCCTAAAGGTTCATAAGTCGGGGGCCCCATTAATACCTATTGTTAACACAATAGGTGGTTCCTCTTATCATCTGGCTAAATTCCTAGCCCAAAAGCTTAAACCCCTTGTAGGTCAAACCGATTACTTTGTGAAGGACTCGGCTTCCTTTATCAAGGAGTGGAAGAACATCAAGCTGCAACATAGTGAGCTTTTAATTAGCTTTGATGTTGTGTCCTTATTCACCAAAATCCCCATCCAGGAAGACATTGATGTCATTAAATGGATCTTTGATGAATAAACCTCTAAATTGGTTAGCCTTTGCCTCACCTCGAATTTCTTCAGTTTTCAAGGTGAGTTTCATGAGCAAACCTGTGGTGTTGCGATGGGCTCTCCTCTTTCCCCCATAGTTGCTAACTTATTTATGGAGGTATTTGAATCAAGATCCCTGGCCTCGGCTAAATTCCGATCTAGGAAGTGGAATAGGTTCATGGATGATAATTGTATCATCTAGCCCCATGTTCGGGAGAAATTAGATCTGTTTCTTGGGCACTTGAACTCGCTTTCTGATTCCATCAAGTTCACGATGGAAGTGGAGGTTGAGGGTTGCCTTCCTTTCCTTGATAACCTTCTCTCAAGGAATAAGGATGGTTCCATTTCTCACCGAGTTTTTTGCAAGAATACTCACATAGAACAATACCTTCATGATGCGTCGCATCATTTTCTTGCTCAGAAATTTGGTGTCCCATGTACTCTTGCGACTCGTGCTCTTATAAACTATGATGGAAACTCCTTGGAATGAGAGAAGTCCCATATTCTTGACGTTTTTGAAAATAATGGTTACAACAGATCTCAAGGTCTTAAAGCATTTCGAAATGCATATAAAGGGTTAAGTGGAAAGTCTAATAGGGTGGATCCTATTTCCAAGGTCCATCTCCCATTTATCCAGGGGACAACGGACAAAATTGCCCATTTCCTTAGAATAAATAATATCTCTTCTTCTTTCAAACCTCTCTGCACTATTAGAAATTCTCTTAGGTTTTTTAAGGACCCTATTGACCCTAAGGACATGAAAGAGGTTTGCATGATTCCTTGTTCATGTGTAACTCCCTGTATGGGAGAAACAGGTTCATCCATTTGGCAGAGAATTCGGGAGCATGCTATGGATATTAGGCACAATCGGTCTTGTACCTCAGCTCTTGCTGAGCATGTGGAAAAATGTTGTCACCATCTTTGTACTTAATATTACAAAGTCGTTGCCAAAGTAGATCACTTCCACCATAGGAAATTAAGAGAGACGATCGGGATTGAACGACATGCTAAGAATCTCAACCATGATGATGGTTGGAAATTAAGAGCGAGCTCGAGCCCGACTCTTGCTAGGTAATTTTGTTTATTTTTATGTATTCAAATATATATATATATATATATATATATATATATATATATATATATATATCTAAATACATAATTTTCATTTAATTAATTAATTTAATACATAGATATGTAATTTATTAATTTTCTTTATTCATTTTATGCTATTTGTTTATTTAAATTAATTTTTTTTTACCCCTGCCTATTTCGTATTATATTTAATTTAATTACATAATAATTTATATAAGCCCATTTTTAATTTTAAATTAATTAATTAATTTAAACTAATTAGCTAATTTATTACTTGATTTTAATTCTTAACTAACTAACTTTCTAATGACTAGTTCAAAACAACTAGTCTTAGCGACGAGTTCTTAATGGCTATTTCCGGGAAATGATGTGTCTCCACTATTTATTCCTCGATATCAATTAGTTTCTCCACCTTGTCCTGAGGATGAACCACATTAGCTGGTTCGAAACGTCGACCAAATCCTAATGATGTGATTAATCCTAAAGACATTTATCTACATTTTGAAACTAGTTTGAAAATTGATGAAAAAAGATTTACAGTTGTTTGTATGCATAGTATATGGTTCTAGTATGAAATATTTTGAAATGTGGTCCATGAGGGTTTGAAGTTTGGGGCCTACAATGTTACAGGTAGAGGCTTGCAGCAAAGTGGTGCCTTTCTCTGTGAATAGTGGCTTCCTTTGACTGGTGGCTAGAGAACTTACTCAAGGAATAGAGGTTTCCTTCTAGTGAGGGTGGTGACCTGCATAGTTTATGGGAGTGGTTCCTTATGGGTGAGTTGTGGCTCACATATATTTGGGAGTAGAGGATTGCATAGTAGTGATGGCCAACACTTATGTAAAATATTTTTTATATAATAGAAGAGACGAACATGAAGAATATTTGCCGACAATGGTTTTTACCCTTGCAGTTTCCACCTTACATCTAGTGTCTCATGTATTATTATTGATGTGTTGATATTATGTGTTATGATGGTTTATGGTTCATGCCTTGATGATCTCATGGTTTTATTCTTATTGATTTTGATGCTAACGTGATCATGGTTATTGATATGTTATTAGATGCTAATATATTGTGATATGCTGCAAATTAGATGTGTGATTCAGTTAAAGTTTAATAAAGGGTAATTTTTTTTTATAAATCACACTACTGGTTGAACCCCCCTCTTAGCAGTGTTCAAGGTTTCTAACATCCATCCCTTTCTCTCTCTACCACTCCTTTTTGTCCCCCATCCCCCGATCTCTCTCTCCCCTCTATCTCTCTATTTCTCTCCCTCCCCACCTCTCTCTCACATGTTTACTCTCTCTCTCTCCCACTCTCCCACTCTCTCCCTTCTCCATTATCCCCCAATTTTCCTCTTTACCTCCCTCTCTTCCTCCCGCTCTTCTTCTACCTGGTAACTCTCTCTCTCTAAAAGATTATAGACATAAAAGTGAGCATGAATGCACACCTCTTTCAAAATCCCATGCAGACTTTTGAAAACACACATGTATGCTTGAAAGTGCGAGTGCTTTTGAAAATGTAGGTGCGTTCTAGAAAAATCTAAGCTAGTAAGAATGAGTAGTAGTTCTTAGGAGAACCAAGGCTATAATATTAGGAAGGCATGAAAGTTTTAAGAATGAGCATTAATTTATTCTTAAGCACGATCATAATGGCCTCATTGATGTTTTTTAGACATCATTACATTGCTAACACCAATTACTTTTATTACTTTTTAATTTTTTTTTTTTTAATTGAGCCAACATTACTATTTATTATTATTATTTTGTAATCTATCACTTTATTATAAAATATATTTACATATCTCCTATATTTATCACTTAGATTTAAAATAAATTTAGAAACAAAATATGAAAATCTATATGTGTGTGTGTGTGTGGAAAATAATAGCTCTATATTGCATGACTCTTTCTCTCTCTCTCTCTCTCTCTCTCTCTCTCTCTCTTCCCGTTGTTTTCTTTATCTCACGTCCCCTCCACTCTTGCCCCCCCTCTCTCACATTGGTCTCTGTTGACACCTAATCCTATGGGTTGGGTGTGAATATGTAATATTGTATAATAAATAATATTAGGAAATAAGGAAGGCCAAGAGTCATTGGGAGATTAATCCCAATAGCCTCACCTCCATGTATAAATACATGTACATTCTTCATCTAATACACATTCTGATTTGTGGAGTTACCTCCTGGTTTGACATGGTATCATAGCCAATCCCACTATTGGCATTTTTTCCTGTGGTGTAACTCCCTCATTCCTTTGCTTAGTCAGTTTTATGTTCACTGCATCTAGTTTTTGCTGCTCTATTAAATTGTTGTACTGTAATTCTGCATTTTTTTTTATCTGCAATTTTTTCCCACTTCTGATTTTTATAGCTTCTGGAGATTCTGCAATTTGTAGTTATGAAATTCTGCAATTTGCAGCTCCTGTAAACACTTGCAAATTCTTCATTTATTAAAATCCTGCAATTTCAAAATTGTTTAACGGCCTCTCAGCCTCACAACTCATCACTCACACTGTAGACCCATCTCACCTACCCAACGCACCTGCAAATGCTCACTACTCCCCTCCCTCTACGCTATGCCCCACTCAACTCTGCAATCCGCCCTCCCTTACAGCAAACGCTCCCCTCGTTTGTGCGTTGCACACACTTCACCTTACGCCTCCCATTATTAAATTTCTATTTTTAAAATCTTTTAACCCCTCACACTCTCCACCCGCGACCTTCCCACACCCCTACTCCACTCTGTCGTCCCCATCTCATGCTGTCTGCTCCATTTAACACCGCCCCTTACACCCCTCACCGCCTGCATACCCCTCCCCACCTGCACATACCCCGCCTCCCCATCTCACGCTGTCTGCTCCATTTAACACCTGCACATACCCCGCTATCCGCCTCCACGCTGCTTATAATACCGCCTCCACGCTGCTTTGAATGCCACTCCACCACCATATACCATTCCACATCATTGTTCCATATTACGTTCTGTCCGCCTGTCCATATTCTGTCTGCCTCCACGCTGCTTTGAATACCACTCCACCACCATATACTGCCCCCTCCCATATTTTAATACCCCTCCACTCTTATTTAATACAACAGCCCCCATTTCTATTTCTGCTTCATTCATAATACCGCCTCCCATTCACAATACAGTTCCCATATAATTTTTTTTCTCTGTCTATATATATATATATATATATATATATATATATATATATATATATATATATATATATATATATATATATATATATATATATATATATATATATATATATATATATCATATAACCAGCTTTTAGAAAAAGCTCACTCTTCATTTAATATAATTATTTCCGTAATTATGATTTTACAGTGGTCTTTTCCTCTTCAAAATAATTTTTTTTCTAGCAAAGTAATTATTTTTTCCTTCAGAAGAATGCATTCTCTCATAGCTATTGTAGGGGTGGTTCTCTTAGGCAAAGAGAAATATCTTGAATGGTCTCGGAAGATTAAGCACACTCTCATTTTTAATGAGTTGTGGAAAGGAATCTGTGAAGGACAAGAAGGAAATCCACCAGCAAAGCCCACTTCAGACAAGGAGCTCGCCATTTTGGAAAACAAGAACTGCAAGGCCTATGCCCTGATTGTAGCTTCCGTAAATGAAGAGGTGAGTCGCCATATTTCATCATTCTCAAATGCCTATGAAGCCTTGAGAAAGCTAAAAGAACTCTATGACTCACATTCAAAATTAGAAAATGTTCAATTGATGATTAAGCTGTTCAGTCTTGAAATGAAGAATGATGATCCCCTTGCTTTAGCTTCAGAAGTAAGATCTATAATGCATGACATTGAAAGCACTGGTGTAAAAATGGACATATCTCTCATAGCATATTTTAAGGAATTATATCTGAATTACTCACATTATCTTGAGTCATTGCAAGCAAGTGGAAACCTTGAGCATATCACCTTTGATACACTTGAGAAAAAGTTTGCAGAAAGAGAGAAAGCTTTCGGGAAGATGATAGTCCCTTCATCTTCTGAAGAGGCTGCATACTTGGCACATAGAGAAAAGAGTCATGCTCCAGATTCATCCAGAGGAAGAGGTGGCAGCAGAGGCAGAGGAAGAAGAAACTTCACAGAAAGGGGGGGCAGACAATCTGACAAATCCAATCTTCATTACACACGTTGCAATAAAGATGGATGTGATGCATCCAAATGCAAAACACCTTGGGAGAAAATTGAGCAGTAAAGAAATCAAGACAAAGGTAAAACTAATGACAAAGACAAAGGTAAAGCACCTGAATCTGCTCATTTTGTTCTAACACACTGTAACAATGGAGTAACTGAAGACTTGTTTGATGTTTCATTTACTTCATGGAGAGATGATTGGTTGCTAGATTCAGGAGCAACATGTCACATGACATTTAGAAAATATTTTTTTGAAGAATTCACTGACAAAGTTGATGGAGTAGTATATTTCGCAGATAAATCCAAACTCAAGCCATCAGGGCTTGGCACAGTCAGGCTTAAACTGCCTGGTCTTCCAGATCATATCCTACATGAGGTTCTATACCTCCCTGAGTTGAGGAGAAACTTGTTGTCCTTGGTCCAAATCCGCCAGCAAGGACACTCCATTCACTTGTTTTATGGCAAGGCAGAGGTCAGAAAAGCATCAGATCACTCACTTGTCATGGAGGGAATAGAAGAAGGGAGAATCTGGAAGCTGAAAGGTTCATCTGCTCATGCTCAAAACTTTGCATTCACTTCACATCATGATGAAGGTACATTCCCATCAAGTCTTTTATGGCATGCTAGATTTGGACACTTAAACTATGAAAGACTTCATTTGTTGAAGAAAAACGGTGTTAATGGACTGCCTACAATTCCTAGAAAACCTAAGGAATGTGATGCTTGTATTCTAGGAAAGCATAGCAAACAGCCATTTCATGATTCACACTCCAGAGCACATAGAAAACTTGAGCTTGTTCATTCAGATTTATGTGGCCCTATGCCTATTTCTTCTGCAAATGGAAATAAATACATGATGACATTTATTGATGACTACACCAGAATGTGTTGGATTTACTTATTGAAGAATAAGTCTGATGCTTTTCAAACTTTCAAGAATTTTCATGCATGGATTGAAAATGATGCACAAACACATATTGGCTCTCTACGCACTGATAATGGAAAAGAATACACTTCAAACGAATTTGAAAATTATCTTCGTCAACATGGAATCAAACATCAAACAACTGTGCCATATAATCCACAACAGAACGATGTAGCTGAAAGAATGAACATAACTATTTTAAATATGGTCCGCTCCATGTTATTTTTCAAGAATGTGAAATTGATGTTTTGGGCTGATGCAGTTCTATGTGCTGTTTACATAAAGAATAGGTGTCCTTCAAGTTCAATTAGAAACAAAACTCCTTTTGAAATGTGGCATGGCCACGTTACTTCGGTAAAGCATTTCAGGGTCTTTGGGTCCACCTGTTATGCCTTGATACCCAAGGGTCAAGGGAACAAACTTGGTGCTAGAAGTCGAAAATGTATCTTCTTGGGGTACTCTGATACCTCCAAAGGATATCGTATCTATGATGAAGCAAATAAGAAGTTTGTAATAGCAAGAGATGTCATATTCCTTGAATCCTCCAAGAGTGAAAAGGTTGTTGAGCGGCAACTTGATCGCCTGGATAGATTCACACATGCAAAGTCTTTCCAAGAATTTGATAATCAGATTCCACATCTTGAAGGGGGGATTCCGATATTGAATCAAACTGTGGAATCATGTCCTGAAGCACTCTCTAAACCACATGAAGAAACAACCACGGATGACACATTGAATGATGTGATTGACAGAATTGGGAGATTGAATCTTGAATCAATCCAAACTCAGTCAAATGAATAGCCTGGGCCATCTCAGAGAGGTCCTCCCAAATGGCTGACAAAGACACTGGAGAATGTTCATCCTGATGAGGTTGGAAAAACAGGAACACGAAGTTCCACTAAAAAAATCGAAGGTGATGTAGATAATTTTGATTCTCCTGTTGATATGGATATTTCTTATAACTGTGAATTGAGTTTGTCTATAGATCATGAACCAACTTCCTTCAAAGAAGCCGCTTCTCATGATGAATGGAAAGAAGTGATGCAAAAGGAGTATGATGCCTTGATAAAGAATGGCACTTGGAAGCTAGTTGATCCGCCTTTGGGAACAAAACCAATTGGTTGTAAGTGGGTCTACAAGAACAAGTATAAAGCAGATGGCTCACTTGAAAAGCATAAGGCCAGGCTTGTGGCAAAAGGTTTTTCACAAAAAGAAGGAATCGATTATGAATAAACTTTTTCTCCCACTGGACCACCATCCGGACTCTCTTTGCCGTAGCAGCTCAGAATGGATGGAAAGTCCATCAGATGGATGTAAAAACCGCCTTTTTGAATGGAGATCTAAAGGAGAAAGTTTATATGTCCCAGCCAGAAGGATTTGTGGTAAAGGGTCAAGAACACAAAGTTTGCAAGTTTATAAAATCCTTGTATGGCCTCAAGCAAGCACCACGAGCCTGGTATGAGAAATTAACCGAGCATCTTCTGAAACTTGACTTCAAACATTTTGATCTTGATGATGCAACTTTGTTTGTTAAGAAAGTTGGAAAAACAGTTGTATATCTTGTGGTATATGTAGATGATCTTTTTATAACAGGAAACAATGAGAGCTATATTGCATCCATGAAGAAAGAGTTGAAGAAAGGTTTTGAAATGACTGATTTGGGTCATGTTCATTACTATTTGGGTATTGAAGTAATTCAACATCCTAAATTCATATTTCTTTCTCAAAAGAAGTACATTGGAGATCTCTTGAACAAATTTGGCATGAATGACTGTAATCCCTTAACTACTCCAATGGAACAAAACTTGAAGCTCACATCTATTGAAGGGAAGGAATTTGAGGATGCAACTAAGTATAGACAGCTTGTAGGAAGTCTTATCTACCTGACCACCACCAGACCTGACATTTCATTTGTTGTTGGAATCCTCTCAAGGTTCATGCAAAAACCTTGTGAAGGACATTGGTCTGCTGCAAAAAGAGTGTTAAGGTGCTTGAAGGGGACTCAAGACTTTGGACTCAAATATACACAGGTATGCGACTTCAGCTTGATCGGATACTCTGATTCAGACTTTGATGGCGACAAAGAAATAGGGGTGTCTACTACAGGTTACACCATGAGTCTTGGATCAGGAGCTGTCTCATGAAGATCACGCAAACAGTCAGTTCCAGCAGATTCCACGACCGAGGCAGAATATGTGGCAGCAGCTGAAGCAACAAAGGAAATTGTGTGGCTCCGAAAAATCCTGGAAGATTTGCAGATGAAACAAATGTACTCCACACCACTCATGATCAACAACACTTCTGCAATAAATTTGGCCAAGAACCCAAAGTTCCATGATTGAACAAAGCACATCAATACAAAGTACCATCTAATTCGACATCATGTTCAAGCCAAAACCATCCATCTACATCATTGTTCCACAAATGAGAAAACTGCTGATATCTTCACCAAAGCACTTGGAAGAGAAAAGTTTGAAAAGTTCAGATCGATGCTTGGGCTCACCAACATCCCTTCGGATTAAAGGGGGGAATGTTGACACCGAATCCTATGGGTGGGGTGTGGATATGTAATATTGTATATTAAATAATATTAGGAAATAAGGAAGGCCAAGAGTCATTGGGAGATGAATCCCAATAGCCTCACCTCCATGTATAAATACATGTACATTATTCATCTAATACACATTCTGATTTGCGAAGTTACCTCCTTTTTTGACAGTCTCAACACCTCCCCCCCCATCACTTCTTGTTTCCCATATCTCTAACTTTATGTGTGTGTGTGTTTGTGAGTTTGTTTTCCCCTCTTTACTTTTCTCCATATCTCTCTCTTCCTCATGTCCCCCTGCCCCCCCAAACTCTCTTCTTATTTACTCTCTCTCACTCTATCCCCCCCCCTCTCTCTCTCTATCCCCCCCTCTCTCTCTCTCTCTCTTGAATTCTCACTCACTCTCTCCCCCACTCTACCCTTCTCCTCCAATTCCTCTCTCTCCCTTCCTCACTATCCCCCTATTTCCCTCTTCCCAACTCTCTTCATCCTCGTCTCTACTACCTCTACCCTTATGTCACCCTCTCTCCCTCTCTAAACCTTCTTACCTATCCCCCTCTCCCTTTCACTCTCCCTCCTCTCCCATATTACCAATCTCTCTCTCTCTCTCTTTCTCTCTTTCTCATTCTCACTTTCTCTCCCCCTCCCCCTCTTCCTCTCTCTCCCTTATCCATTATCCTCAAGTTTCCTTTTTCCCTCTCTCTATATCCCCATCTAACCCCCTCTCTCTCTTAGTGCCTTCTTCACAACAAACCCCTCTACCTATTCTGTCTCTCTCCCTACCTCCCTCCTTTCTTCTCAAAGATTATAGTCATAAGAGAACATGTGCTTTAAGGAATGTGCACAACCTTTCAAAAGAAAATACACAATTTTGTAAAAATACATGCATTATTTAACCACACATGATTTTGAAAATGTGAGTGGGTTCCTAAACATCCAAGGTGGCAACACATGCATGGTAGTTGTGAGATAAGAATGCATGTGTGTTTTTACAAATGGGAACTCATTGCTGAGCATATTTATGATGGATTAAATGATATTTTTTAGGCATCATCTTGTTGGGGCTTATTACTTTTATTACTTTTTATTTTAATTACACCGTAAGGCGTCACAATTTGAAAAAAACTCCCCTAGCTACCACTGTGTCCATGTTTGAGCCAATGGATCAAATGTTAGACGATTGAAATGTTTTAGGCCATTAGATCAAGTAAATATTTTTATATATGTTTTTTATAATGCCAATTTTTTTCTTTTTAATAAGTTAGATTGAATTTAAGTTTTATAGCCCATGGTATTGACCCATGGTATTCATGTGAAATGTAGTTTCTTTATAGGGGGAACTAAGATGGCCTAAATCAATCTTAACTATGGATTTAAATTAATTATTTTTAAATTTCTATAACCATTATTCTTTTAAATTTTACTTAACAAAATGTATCTAAATTTTCATACATCCAAATATACATAGTTTTTCTTGTTCTGTATTATTTTTTATACAACTATTTTATTATTCCAAAAATACATGCTTTTTTTGTTATACATTATTTATGTTACAACTATTTTATAATTCATGAGTATTATTTATTAATATATAAAAAATCTAGCTGCCACTTGTCCATGTCTGAGCCATTGGATCAAATGTTAGATGATTGAAATTTTTTAGGCCATTAGATCAAGTACATATTTTTATATGTGTTTTTTATAATGTTAGTTTGTTTTTTTTAATAAGTTAGATTGAATTTAAGTTTTGGAGAATTTTAAGTTAAAATGTTGTTATTAAAAAGTTGTAACTAATTAATTTATATTACATGGATAAAAAAATATAAAAAAAGGAAAATAACTATTTATATATTTCAATATTACATTTTTGTGCTACTATGCTCACCAATGATGATAAACTATAACTACAACCCATGGTATTGACCCATGGTATTCATGTGGAATGTAGTTTCTTTATAAGGGGGAATAAGATGGCCTAAATCAACCTTAACTCCGGATCTAAACTAATTATTTAATAAAATTATTTTAAAATTTTTATAACCATTTTTCTTTTAAAATTTTACTTGACAAAATGTATCTAAATTTTCATACATCCAAATATACATAGTTTTTCTTGTTGTATTATTTTTGTTACAACTATTTTATTATTCAAAAAATACATGGTTTTTTTTGTTATATATTATTTATGTTACACCTGTTTTATAACGCATGAGTATTACCCCCTATTAGGGTACCACGTAGCCACAAATGGATAGGGTACCACGTAGCCACAAATGGACATAGGTCAGTGCCACGAGGATATGTGCACCTGACCATCCACCATAACCAATAATTGAAACCTATGTAGAAGGACAAGGAAGGGACGTGCTCACATGCTCAACCGTAATGGAAACCCGCGGAAAAGAAAGTTGCCAACATATCATGTCAGGAAGGGGTTGGAAAGAGAGCCTACGGGCTGAGTTAAAATAGGAAAGGGAGCCTCAGAGAGGTTAGGTTCTCAACACGCGATCCCAAGAGCAATCCGAGGAAAAAGAGGAATAGCTACAGTGACGTCCGAAAATTTGGTATGTTATGGCTACTGCCACCTTTCTCTGTCAATTTCCTGTTACTGTCGTCAATCATGAAGGCGTCATCAAATTGGAAGATGATTGTAATGCCATGCATGAAGTTCTTCACTACTATAGCAGGTGTGCTTGCCAGTATGAAATTTTCTTTCGTTTCTTTTGTTACAATGTAAATGAAGGGTCGTTAGTTATTGAACCCTGTTTTAGAAGCCCCCCATTAATTCTCAAGGAAGCTCAGTCAAGGCTATGGATCAACGTCGAAACCTAATCAAACCCCTATAGGTTCAGTGTCGAAACCCAGTCAAACCCCTGTAGGTGTTTTAATAATAGAGCAGGGCCAATTAATGGTCTTAACCCTGACAGTCTGTGTCCTCAATTGACATCCCCGCCTCCCTATGAGCTCTACATGCTCGCTCTTTGGAACCCTCCCCTGCGGGAAATTTATCCCATAAATCAGGGTCTTAGTACCATCAACAATGAATTTTCTTGTTAAGACTATGAGCAATCTTGCATGCCCAGGAATTACATCCTCTGCACCCATAATTTCCCCTGTCAACAAAATTCGTTGTTGAGTACCGTCAAGATTCCCTACCGTAAGCTTTGCTATTCGAAAAACCCCAGTAGTAATCCAAATCTCATTTGTAGCAAATATATTTTAAAAGTCTCTGTCTTTTAGATTATTACCATGCATGATGCTGGTTGCTCCGCAATGAATGAGGATCCATATTGGTGTAGTGAGCTCTACCAAAACTCACCCAGAAACTGCTACCAATTATATGTTGTCATATACAGGCCTGTTTCAAAGTATTACAGGGACAACATAAGAGAAGTTGGGGTCTTTCCGTCAGACAAAAACAATGGTAAAAGGAAAATATGGGAAACTCAAGGGAACCGGAAAAGGGAAAGAGAAACAACCAATTCAGAATGAGGGCCCTAGCAAGCGTGGAAGGAAAAATAATAAATAAGTAATGGAAAATATCTTTGATCTTTATGAAGCTAGAAACCCAACTCAGATCTGAAATAACATTCAAGGCTGGGAAAGAGAGAGTAATTACGAAGATGAAGATATTAAACAGCAGGGGGCCACCATGGACTTCCACTACGACTCGAGGAATACAAGAGGAAGGTTATCCCTTTTCCATCAATCTGTCAACACCTATTGGAAGCTCAAGTGCATTTTGGCGAAGGCCATGACTAGCATGCAAGAAATAGAAGGAAACCCAACAATGGCTTCAAACTTACAGCAAATCAAATAGGAAATTTGAGAAATTGCCATGTCTCAGTACCATGCTCCAGCGAGAATTGGAAGAATTGAAAGACAATTACAAGCAATGCAGCAAGTAGAGATGTCGGGTTCTACTGCAAAAGACCCGGCTCCTATTGACTCTTGTGATGGGTGGCATTTGCTCTTAGTAGTTTTTTAGCTTTTAATGATTTTTGCGGAAATTTTTTACAACCTTTGGCTAAATTATAACTTTTATGGACATAGTAAAGTAGATATAGCTGCAAGTAGAAGGAAAAAACAATTTCAAAACTGGTTGGCCTTTAATTCTCTTGGGTGGCCAACAGACCTAGTTTCCTTTGGGCAGGTTGAGGTCACTAAATGCATCAATATATGTATAACAATCTGCTTTTTTGATAAATAGAAAATAGTAAGGATCTGTGCAATTAACAAAAAAAAATTAATTCATGAGTATTATTTCTTAATAAATAAAAAATCTAGCTTCCACTTGTCCATGTTTGAGCCATTGGATCAAATGTTAGACTATTCAAATGTTTTAGGCCATTAGATAAAATAAATATTTTTATATATTTTTTTTATAATGTTAGTTTGTATGTTTTTAATAAGTTAGATTGAATTTAAGTTTTGGTGACTTTTAAGTTAAAATGTTGTTATTAAAAATTTGTAACCAATTAATTTATATTACATGGATAAAAAACAATATAAAAAAAGGAAAATAACTATTTATGTATTTAAATATTACATTTTTGTGGTACTATGCTCTCCAATAATGATAAACTATAAATACAGCCCATGGTATTGAACCATGGTATTCATGTGGAATGTAGTTTCTTTATAGGGGGAACTAAGATGGCCTAAATCAATCTTAACTCTGGATCTAAACTAATTAGTTAATAAAATTATTTTTAAATGTTTAGAACCATTATTCTTTTAAAATTTTACTTAACAAAATGTATCTAAATTTTCATACATCCAAATATACATAGTTTTTCTTGTTATGTATTATTTTATTATTCCAAAAATACATGGCTTTTTTTGTTATATATTATCTATGTTACAACTGTTTTATAATTCATGAGTATTATTTCTTAATATATAAAAAATCTATTTGTCCATGTTTGAGCCATTGGATCAAATGTTATTTGGTTGAAATGTTTTAGGCCATTAGATCAAGTAAATATTTATATATATGTTTTTTATAATGTTAGTTTTTTTCTTTTTAATAAGTTAGATTGAATTTAGGTTTTGGTAACTTTTAAGTTAAAATGTCGTTATTAAAAATTTGTAACCAATTAATTTATATTACATGGATAAAAAACAATATAAAAAATGGAAAATAACTATTTATATATTTAAATATTCCATTTTTGTGCTACTATGCTCTCCAATAATGATACATTATAAATACAACCCATGGTATTCATGTGGAATGTAGTTTCTTTATAGTGGGAAATTAAGATGGTCTAAATCAATCTTAACTCTGGATATAAACTAATTATTTAATAAAATTATTTTTAAATGTTTATAACCATTATTCTTTTAAAATTTTACTTAAAAAAATGTAACTAAATTTTCATACATCCAAATATACATAGTTTTTCTTGTTTTGTATTATTTTATTATTCCAAAAATACATGGTTTTTTTTGTTATATATTATCTTTGTTACAACTGTTTTATAATTCATGAGTATTATTTCTTAATATATAAAAAATCTATCTGTCCATGTTTGAGCCATTGGATCAAATGTTAGTTGGTTGAAATGTTTTAGGCCATTAGATCAAGTAAATATTTTTACATATGTTTTTTATAATGTTAGTTTTTTCTTTTTAATAAGTTAGATTGAATTTAGGTTTTGGTGACTTTTAAGTTAAAATGTTGTTATTAAAAATTTGTAACCAATTAGTTTATTTTACATGGATAAAAAACAATATAAAAAAAGGAAAATAACTATTTATATATTTAAATATTACATTTTTGTGCTACTATGCTCTCCAATAATGATAAGCTATAAATACAACCCATGGTATTGACCCATGCTATTCATGTGGAATGTAGTTTCTTTATAGTGGGGAACTAAGATGGCCTAAATCAATCTTAACTCTGGATCTAAATTAATTATTTAATGAAATTATTTTTAAATGTTTATAACCATTATTCTTCTAAAATTTTACTTAACAAAATGTATCTAAATTTTCATAGATCCAAATATACATATTTTTTCTTGTTCTGTATTATTTTTGTTACAACTATTTTATTATTCCAAAAATAAATGTTTTTTTTGTTATATATTATTTATGTTACAAGTGTTTTATAATTCATGAGTATTAATTCTTAATATATAAAAATTAAATTAATAATGAATTTTTTTAAAATATGTGACCTTTTTTAAATTTCCAAATTATTTCAGAGGACATGATTTATCTTGAACAACAATGATGAATGTTCATAATTCTCATTTCTTAAATAACACTAAATTTACCTTTAAAGACATCGGTAACAATTGTTTGTATCAAAGTCAAGGATGCGCAAGAAAGGAGACATGGTGAAGAGAAGCTTCCAATCTTACAACAAGCCCTAAAAAGGTATAAAGTTGAATGTATGGAATCCATTTTCCCTGATACACATGAGAAGTGCAATGAAAAATCTTGGAATTTGGAAAATGTCACGAAGCTTATCTCATGTTCCATTCATTTAAATATGAAGTATATGGAAGAAGAAAAGCAGGACAATGGATACTTATCAATAATGTATGATTCTTTAGAAGGAAACAACGTTGACAAGGCTATGGAGGACCAAATAGAAGAATTAAAAACAGAAGAGGACTCTTCAGAAAATGGGTTACTCAAGGATTTTGGAATCCAGATGAGCTACATTATCTCACTGATTCAAGCAAGCAATCAGAAAGAGACAGAAAATAGTGATATAGAGATAATTGATTCATAAACAAGAGAAAGCTAGAATTATAACCCGAGATAGAGTTATGGGAAGAGAAACATTCCAATTGTAAGGAGGAGTCAAAGTTACATGAGTAGTAGTTCACTCAACATAATTCTCCATGGCTTATTCTGGAGGAGAAATTACTCAAGGATTT
Source organism: Pinus albicaulis (assembly GCA_034641835.2). Lineage (NCBI taxonomy): Eukaryota > Viridiplantae > Streptophyta > Pinopsida > Pinales > Pinaceae > Pinus > Pinus albicaulis. The sequence continues at coordinate 70,049,586 of MU968411.1, forward strand.
TGGAATCCAAATGAGCTACATTATCTCACTGATTCAAGCAAACACTCAAAAAGAGACAGAAAATAGTGATATAGAGATAATTGATTCATAAACAAGAGAAAGATAGAATTATAACCCGAGATAGAGTTATGGGAAGAGAAATATTCCAATTGGAAGGAGGAGTCAAAGTTACATGAGTAGTAGCTCACTCAACATAGTTCTCCACGACTTATTCTGGAGGAGAAATTTCCTACTACCTCATCAATTGAATAAGACCCGCATGAGAAAATAAGAAGAGATTCCTCAATGTTATTTTCATTTGACATCCAATCACTCTTCTCTTTTTTGTCTAGTAGTCTCTTTACCTTTTCCCTTAAATTCAATGACTCTATTTTATTATTCAAAAAATACATGGTTTTTTTGTTATATATTATTTAAGTTACAAATGTTTTATAATTCATGAGTATTATTTATTAATATATAAAAATTTAAATTAATAATGATTTTTTAAAAATATGTGATCTTTTTTAAATTTCCAAATTATTTCAGAGGACATGATTTATTTTGAACAATAATGATGAATGTTCATAATTCTCATTTCTTAAATAACACTAAATTTACCTTTAAATGCGTCGGTAACAATTGTTTGTATCAAAGTCAAGGATACAGAAGAAAGGAGACATGGTGAAGAGAAGCTTCCAACCTTACAACAAGCCCTACAAAGGCATAACGTTGAATGTATGGAATCCATTTTCCCTGATACACATGAGAAGTGAAATGAAAAATATTGGAATTTGGAAAATCTCACGAAGATGATCTCATGTTCCACTCATTTACATCTGAAGTATATGGAAGAAGAAAAATAGGACAATGGATACTTATCAAGGATGTATGATTCTTTAGAAGGAAACGAAATTGACAAGGCCATGGAGAACCAAATAGCAGAATTAAATACACAAGAGGAATCTTTAGAAAATGTGTTATTCAAATATTTTGGAATCCATATGAGCTACATTATCTCACTAATTCAAGCAAGCGCTCAAAAAGTATAGACAATAGTGATATAGAGACAATTTATTCATAAAAAATAGAAAGCTAGAATTATAACCCGAGATAGAGTTATGGGAATAGAAACATTTCAAGTGTAAGGAGTCAAAGTTACATGAGTAGTATTTCACTCAACATAATTATCCACGACTTATTCTGGAGGAGAAAGTTTCTACTACCTCATCAATTGAAGAAGGCCCACATGAGAAAATTAGAAGAGATTCCTCATTGTTATTTTCATTTGACATTCAATCACTCTGCTCTTTTTTGTCTAGTAGTCTCTTTACCTCTTCCCTTAAATTCAATGACTCAGAAAATAATAGACCAAAGAGACTTACCTATTGCAATAAGTTGAAAAAAAAAGGTATCTCTAAAGGGTCGCTTGGGGAGGAATCTATTATTTAAAAGATCCAGAAAATAATTTCATTTTAAAACAAAAATGTACTATCACTAGGGAAGGGAGTTATTACATTTAAAATTTGTTCCCATTCTTGTCACTACAAAATTAGATTGTGGCTTTTTATTTGATGGGAAAATAAATGATCTTTAAAAGGCACTAAAGTCTTGAATTATGATACTTAAAGAAGTTGCTAGATTTCTTGATTATGAGCTGATTTTTTCTTCTTACTTTTGGGTCTTCATGATGTTTGTTATTCTAACTGAGGTGAAAAGTTCCAAAGTAGTGGAATATTGGTCGTTCAAAGAGGAATTATGGAAATATGATTGTAGATCATTTATTAATATAAATTATCTAAACTGAGATTAATTAATCATCCCCAAGGGTTAAAAAGGGCCCAAATGTCTCGTATCCATAAAAATTACAATTAAGATAACTCTATGCTCTATGTTCAAATGACAGGTGAAGGAGGATTACCATACTTAAGCTTCTTAGTAGTCTCTTATGAAGTAGAACATGTCATAGTGATAAGTTTTTATTCCATTAAATAATTCTAGCTGTAGAGCACAGTCAGAGTTCTAGGAGTAGTATTAGAGGAATTCAACATTGCGAAGGTGATAGAAGAAAATAATTTCGTGGAAGGGTGAAGTATACCCAACTTGGTCATAAAAACCAAGTGCATCCTTCAAGTAGAAAAAAAATGTAGATTTCGTCATATAGAGGTCTTGAGTACTTTGGCCAAAATGTCTCATGCATTATGAAAAAACACATCTTACATGCAATTAATAACAAGAATTTTTTCCACATCAATTAACCAATATGGATATTTTTCTTTGAGATCCAATAAACATAATTCTCCACCCCTTATTCTGGAGGATCAGTTGGAGCCAAGAAAATTCCTACTACCTCTTCTTTCTTATATGCTATTCTTTCCTATACCACAACCTTACGACATTTCCTTTGCAACATGTGGTGCAATTGCTAGTAATTTTTTAATTGAATGGACATTATTGTTTTTATTTGATCTAACATTTTATTATAACATCTATTTACATCTCCCACATATAGAGTAGTAGAGAATAAAAATGTATAAATCTTTATATTAATACCCCATATTACACTGAAAAATATGTCTAACAGCAAAACTATGAAAATATTTGGATTACTATATTTATTAGACATGTCTATCAATAATTCAATATCAATAATTTAATTTTAATTTAATATCAATAATTATTAGGTGGATGGTATGATTAAAACCTCCACCAAATATTATAGAATATTTAAGTTGATAAGCACGTCTAGTCTATTTTGGAACATGACTTCCATAATTTTAATTTAATTATCAATAATTATTAGGTGGATGGTAAAGATTTAACTTGAATAGAATATTTTGGAATATTCTTAATAGTATGCACAAATCAAAGCTTGAGGTTTATCTCCAAAGTAGTTTTTCTCCTTTTTCCTTTTTAATTAAATTGATTAATTAGAAAATATCATATGGATACATGTCATATGAAATGAGTTATAGTTTTGGGGGCATGTTGTATTGATAAACCATAGTATTGGGCCATGATATTGTAACAAATGCTATTTAAAGATTATGAATTTCCATGATAAAATGAGAGCAAATCTCCATGGTTGAGAGTCACTTTCCATGTGTTTTTAATGTATATATGTTTAAATTACATATTAATCATTTTTTGTAATTAAAAATCAATTATAATGATATTTTAAAGTAATTTTTTTTTTTTTTAGATTTTTTTAATTTCACCAAACATGAAATCTATTGGGAATCTTGTCCACGATTTTTTTTTTAAATGTATATATGTTTGTATTATATATATATTTTTTTAATAGTTAACTATAATAAGTATGATTTAAAATAAAGTTAACATTTATTTATTTTTTATGATTTTTTCTAATTTTAACAACATAAAATATATTATAAAGTAAGTGTTTTGATGTTTATTATGAATTGATGCGTATCAATATTTCTTAATAATTTATATGGCTATATTAGTTTTTATGCTGATAATCATGCTATTTTCAATTGTATGAAAATAATGAAATGACCCAGAGAGAAGAAAAGGAAGACATAAGATAAAAAATGGCTATCCGACAATATACCGATGAAAACATACCAGGGATGAAGCTAGAGTGGCATATGTATGCCAAGGGCCCTTTACCCATTAAAATATACTTGAGGTAATAACCAGTAATTTCATATATAGTGATATGTGGTTTAAGTTAAGTTTCGCTGGATATATGACTTGTTATGATCCGAGTAGGCTTCTGGCTTGCAGAGACCTCCCTTAGATTAGTGTAAAGAGTTACCAATTCACTATAGTTAAAAAAAAAAATAACCAATAATTTTATAAAAGATATAGTAATGACAATTTTTTTAGTTGAAATTTGGTGATATAAACTTATTATGGTGAAGTATTAGATTTTTTACCATTAAAAATATTAGATTTCTGTACATTATATTATATTACTGAAAAAAAAAAATTAATCATTTTCAATCAAATTTAAATTTAACAAAATAATAGTTGCTGGGAAAAAACAAAAACAACCAAATTTCTGTACTTGATTTCAACCAAAATTAACGGGAATACTTACAAAGGAAAAAGGCAAAAACATCTTACGTTTACACTTAAGTGAAATGGATTTGCGTTATGAGCTATTTTATAAAAAAAAAATTATGTTCCATTTGATGTTGAGTGCCAGTTGTAGCGCCCCCTAATACATATGACGTCTGTTTCCACCCATCCAGCCTTGTACCATCTGGAATGTTCCACTTTGCCGTGATTTTTTGAATTTGATATCAATTTTCCGCCTAAAATTGAGTAGTTGAAGGCTCCTCTCACGACTAGTAGTTGAAGGTTCCTGTCACGATTTGGTTGCTTTGCAAGATTCCTTCAATTTGGTGATAGGGATTTGTATTTCATATCGATTCTCTCACGTCTGGAATAATCTAGGGACACAGCATAGAAAGGAGTAATGATGACAAGGGGCATTATTAGTGACAACGAAGTGCTTTGTTCCGGGAATACGTTGAAATTAAGGAGAGCGTAAGTGATGAGACGTTGTCTGTTAAATTGTTGCTCCTATAAATTTATGTATTATCATATTTTGCGAAATTAACATAAGAGTTAATTTTATATTATTTTAAAATTAAATATATAGAATTTTGTGATCAACATAAATATATAAGAGTTCTATCCTGCACTGCATTGTTTGCTTTGCTTTTGTGAAATTCTATCATGTGGACCTATCTTGCAATTATTATAAATTTATAAATTTGGCTGTATTTTAAAATTTATTATCAAAATTTGATTATATAAATTTTCTTTTTTTAATTGAAATTTGAATATATATTTTTTCCACATAATAATCATTGAAATTTTAGGAATTTGGCTTCTATGATCCATAGAATGTGTGTAATAATTTTTGGTGAAAATCACATAAAAGAATTTTTTGTCATCACCGAAAATTATTACACACATTGAAATTTTGTTATATGCTTTTTCTCTTAGCAACATTATTTTTAATTTTAATTTTTGAAAATCATATTTAAATTATTTTCATTTACATATATATTTCGAAAAAAAATATTTATTTATTTTCTTTTTTTTCTCAATTTAAGTCATTAAATGTGAATGCTAAAGTGGGACATCAATATTTTTTAAATTTTTTTAATCTAAATGAAACATATTAGTTTTATGATTTCTTTTTAATTATCTTTTACAAATGTGTCCTTAATATTTGAATTCAAATTCTCTAATTTTTTTTTTTTCAATTTTGATTAGTTTTTTCCTCTCTAAATAAGTAAACTTATATATGGATGGATACAAGTAACTTATCTACAAACTCACATGTTGTACTTATTAATTATTATTAACATCACGAAAATTTAAGTGAAAACAAGAAAATAATTGTACAGAACTTAGGTGTTTGATTTATAGTTTCACTTATAATTCATCTACAAAGCAAGAGCTATTCACTATACATATAACTCTTGTACAAAGAAAGAGCTATTCATTAAGCATATTTATATCTCCAGCCTAACACAATTAGATGAAGAATAATGTGAGCATTATGTGCATGTACGTCATATACTATACCAAGTGACATGGACATGGGTTCTACATAGCCAACTTCCCATAATTGAGATATCGAGGTTATAATTTGAGATTTATATTTTTAATAATATAAATCTCAAATTTTGTGTGATGAAATAAAAGTTTTGGATTTCAAACAAATAAGACGATGGAAAATTTTATGGAAAATAAGAGAATAACTACTAAAAAGCATGGCACTTTAGTTATAATTTAGCTCTCGCTTAATATACTCGAGAAAATATGTATAATGTGCACATTATGTCTCTACCTTCTACATGGTTAGTGGCATTCACCATTAAGCTTTGAGGGTTCGTTGAAATAGTTAAAGTCCCATTGCTAAAAGCATTTCACCATTGAGAAGTCACTAGGTCAATTCTCCTCAATGCCCTAGAGTTTAGGCATTGATTAATTTAACCAGAAGTAAATTTGTTCAAATTAAAAAAATAAAATAATATTCACCATTCAAAATTTTCAAATTTTTTATCAAATACCTGATATTCACCATTCAAGTCTTTATCTCCAACCTAACAATCCTCTTTAAAACTCTCAAAGGTAAACATTATGTGGATACATGATACATACCAAACTCCATGTACATATACATGCACTTTTAATAACTCACCTCCACACATTGTTTTAATGACTTTAACACAACTTTTCCGCATCCACGATAGCTCTTCTCCATATCTATACTTTAGTAGATATATAATGTTATATATGATTCTTATATATATTAAGAATATGTTTTTTGTTATATATATATATATATATATATATATATATATATATATATTCAATACTTATTATTGGAGTAATACTTAGTACCAGTGAGACAAACATATCTCTTTATATATAATTAGTAATACATTTATCTTGTAATACGTTATATTATTAATGTATTTTAATTATTTAATATTTTTTTATGGTTAGAATATTATGATACAATTTTACTAAAATTGTAGTTTATTTTTATTTAAAATGAATTTTTGAATGTATAAATATGATACAATTTTATTAAAGATTGTGATTTTGTGTTATTTAAAATGTATTTTTGAATGTATAAATGAATTTAACAACCGAAAAAACCTAATTCAAATTTATAATTCCAACAAATTTTTCGTAATTTTTTCAAAAAATCAACTAAAAAATATATCTAGAAAAAAAAATAAAAAATTTAAATTACACTAATAATATCTCATAATAACAAATGATTCTAATTGTAGTTTCATTAAAATAAGCATATCTCATATTACTAAAAAAATAGAGATATGTTCATAGTACAAAGTATTTTATCATAATATATGATTACCACTTAATTATGTAATACCAAGTATTATCTAAATATATTTCTATATTATTCTAAGATATATAGTTAGGTATTTATGAAATATATAAATGTGGATAATACCCACATATTATTGAGATATTATTTAGATAAATATGCTAATGTGTATTCCTAGCCAGCGCACACATATTAGTGTGTATATATACATTAATATGTGTACATATATATCTTTTGGGTATACTAAAATGTATATTTTAATAATCAAATTCTAAGAAAATATCTAATTACATTTCTATTCCACATAAAATTAACATAACATTTAAAAAAACAATTAATAAAATAATATGTCAATATGAATTATAGATAAAAAATTTAATATTTATTTAAATAAAATATTTTAATATATAACCAAGTTATATTGTTATTATTATGATGAAATAAGATATATATCTATGTCATAGAGTTAGAATTATCCCAAAAAAAAAAAGATAAAACATGTATGCATTTTCATACTTAGGCACCATGTTATTGTAGAGGCGGGGAATCTAACAATGTTAGAATGGTCCCTAGATACCCCTTCCGTAGATAAGGTTTGCCCCGTAAGCATTCCATTAGAATCATGAAGTGATTAAGAGATGAATGACAGGGCACTTAAAATGATAATGTCACAACAATGTATGTGTTGATAATGGAATAATGATGATAGTTGTGATGCAACATAGTTTTGGCTGGTATTGTTATTTAATTGATTTTTTTTTTCATAGTGTTTTTTTTAGTAATGATATATTTGTTTTCAAATAATAAAATAAAATAAATAGCTCCACATAATGATTTAAGTTCAGCACAATAGACTATAAACTTTGCAAAATAGGTTATAATTTCTTAACAATGAGCTAAGTTCCACATAATAGGCTATGTTTCTCGTTTTCGCACCATAGGCTAAGTTTCTTACAAAAAAGTTATTGGTTTTCCTCTTCTTAATGATGCATTCATTTTCAAATAATAAAGACAATGTTGTATTTGTTTTCCAATAATAAAATAAAATAAATAGTTTCGCACAATAAGATATGCTTCACACAATTGGCTATAAACTTTGCACAATGAACTAAATTCTGCAAAAAAGAGATAAGTTACATACAATAGGATATAATATCTATATAATGAGCTAAGTTCCACACAATAGGATAATATTCTCGCTTTCGCACAATAGGCTAAGTTTCTCACACAAAATCTATTAGTTGTTTTCTCGACAATGATGTATTCATTTTCCAATAATAAAATAAAATAAATAGCTCTGAACAATGAGCTAATTTCGTCACAATAGACAAATTTTCTAGCTTCCCCACAATAGGATAAGTTTCTCACACAAAATTTATTATTTTTTTCTAGGTAATTCCAATAATAATAAAAACAATTACTTCTTTTTGCATAGTGTTTTCTTCGTAATGATGCATTAGTTTTCCAATAATAAATTTATATAAATAGATCTACACAATTATTGATAATATTTCAATTGTAAATAATTATGCATATGTGTGGATGAGTTGTATTATACAGAGGAAGCTTTCAATGTGTTTCTAGATAGCTTTCTTAGCACAACTAGTCGTTTTCTCATATATTAGTTATTAAATCCTTATCCCATATTTTTTTTGAACTTGCATTTTCTCGTTATTTCCGCCTCTATTTTCTATTAAATCCTTATTCGAGAGTGTTTTTTTCATTTGTATCTTCTCGTTATTGTTTCTTCCACATGACTTATTTCGCATAATTAGTAACCATTTGTCTTTTGTTGATAATTATTATCTGTTTTAGTTAAAATAAATTAAAATAAAACTACTTATTGGGAAAGGATAACACCGTGGAGCATATGCACTTGTCCACACAATCAACCTTACAAAACAAGTTCATTAACTAAGAAACTGGTAAATGTGAATAAAAAATCACTAAATGTGAATCGTTAATCTAGGATTCACGTTTCATTTTAATCATATCCAACAGCATAACATATACTGTAATAGATACCATATTATATTACATAATTTACCTTTAGTCAACAAATATATATTAGTTATGGAAATATAGTGAATCAATACTGCGAATATAAGGGGATCACTTTATCATGGATCATGTGCTTTTAAGTTATTAGGTTAATGCTTTGGTATGAAATAAAATATGAACATACTCGATTAGATTAGATTTATTGACTAATATATGATATTCTTAGTGACGCATAACAAAAATTGCCTTGCAACATCTTATTTAGGGTCCACAAAGCTTTTTCTGCACAACTAGTCGTTTTGTCATTTAAGCTCTCAAGCTTACCTTATATGCACTTCCAGATTCACCTAACTGAATTTAAACCAATATCAACACACATTACAACTAAAAGGCTCCTCTGAATTTTCCTCATTCCATACAAATTCCACAAATGCATTTTTTCTCCACATAACCTCCACACACGAATAACAATCCTCGCACATCTCCTTCTCCATATAATAATTAAAAATTCCATTATGCAAAATAAGCTCTTAAGATTTCATTATAGAATTCGATTTGTCTCTATCACTATTTAATTGATTTTGTTTGCATAAATATTTTCAACCTTTGTTCACATTAAAGCTTTTTTATTGATAATAGTTTAGTATTAACAATGAATAATTTATTCTTATATTATTGATAATCTTTTAATTGTAAATAAGTAGGAATATGTGAAGAAGTGTGGATGAGGTGTATTGTGCAGAGGAATATTTCATTGTGTGGATTGCCTCACTTAGCACAAAAGGATTTTCATCTAGTATTAAATAAGGCATATTTACTCAAGAATGTTGTCTATCCTTAGATTATTATTTAATCGATTATATTTGATAAGGAAGATCAAGGTTGCATGGCCGAGGAATATTAGAAAATTGGAAAAATATCCTATGAACCACCCCACATAACAGAAACTAACAATATTAATCATTCTCCAAAGATACATAGCATTAAAATCAAAAGCCCTATGCAAATTCTCTTCTGCACAAACTTTGTAATATGCATAGTAAAATATCTGCACAATAAAACATGATAATATTCCCCATTCTCCCACACATACTCCATCCTTTGTAAAAATTCATACAATATATGATCTAAAAATTTGTAAAAACATATCGACATAATGACTTGTCTAACATGTCGCACCCCCCCCACCCCTCCCAATCTTATTAATAATATTTAATTTGTGTGGAAGTTCGAAGAAAGTTCATTACCTAGAGGAATGTGTATCTGTTTGTTTGTATAACTAATTAATTTGGGTCCTCATTTCGCTGAATTTTTTGTCTCAGCGCATGGGTATACTATACCAGAGATAGTATTTATTTTATTAAATCGTTTACTTATATGAAGTTAATGCTAATATTTTAATTGTAAATATTTTGAATATTTGTTTCTTCAAGCAATTGTGTGAGAAAATATGTGCACTTTGTACTAACTACTAATATTATTGCTTATATTTTAGTTATAAATACTTCTATTTAAGTGATTATGTGAAAAAAGCACATCAATATTGAATGTGTGTGTGGTTGTGAGTGCATATTTCGCTCACATTTCTGTGTCATACTTTGCCTGTTCCATTTTTCTTGCTTCCGCATAACGATGTTTGCAAAGCTTCGTTTGCACATGGTATATCTTTATGCTTATGTTGGTATCTCTGAATATGTTTCAAATAAGGAATTTGTGTGGAAATTCATAAGAAGTCTACTGTGTAGAGGAAGCTTTCAATGTGTAGAACGTCGCACTTCACACTAACGGTTTTTATTGCTAATATTTTAGTATTAAAAACTGCATATTTTTTGTTCGCAATAAGACCGAGGCAACTACTGGACTTATACGATATCCTTCTACACATGGATATTGATTTCTCCAACCAGGAAGGGAACATAAAATGGAGTGAAATTAGATGGTGTAGATTACACGTCATTGTACATTAATTTAGGTATTCCAAATGGCCAGTTCCTTGTAAAAATTTCAGAACATTAGAGAATCCAAACTATTTGTTCGTTGTGCTATCGCTGTCGAGCTTGTGAGAAAAGTCAGTTTTTGAATCGCATAGAAATATCAGAGATTGAATTCACTAAGGATTGAATTGAGTGAACCCTAAGGGAATTTAAATTTTCTCATATTCATTGAGTAGATTGAATTGCATGAAATTGGAGGACGACTTCAATATGAGTGCAATTTTTTACTCAAATAGTGTACTCAGTTAATGATATAAAGAGAAATCAACCTATTTTATGAAGAAAAACATACAAAACTTTGGTGGTGGTAATTGACAACTTCAATTCTTATTATTTTAATAGAAATTTCAACATGCCTCTTGTTCTCCTACACCCATCTTATATGCCCATGTCAACTCTCCATATATATAGAAACATATTGAAGTCACCAAAAGAACTTACAAAACCACAAAATGGGCATTTGGGCATGATATGTGTAACACCCCCAATTCATGTGTTTGAATTTCAAAGTTAGATATTTGAACTTTAATCCTAAGGGGAGTGGACCCCAAAGGATAAATATTTTGTGAATGTAATTAAAAATTTAATTGAGGAAATGAATAAAATAATGTGGTGCGCATTTACCAAAATGAGATTTATGAGATCACTCAAATCCATAGATGGATGAGGCAAATATTTCCCCACAATCTTTCAAAAACTTTCGAAAGAAATTAATTTTAAATTTAGATTTTTATGAAAATCTGAATTTCCCAATGATGAGGAAAGTAGTTGGGAAGAGGCAAAAAGTCAGAAAAGTCAGAGAAATCATAAAATGAAATTAAAGAACTTTGAATTGGGAAGCCTAGGCAAACAGGAAGAAAAGCATCCTAAGATTCTGGACGCAGAATTAGAAACATGCTTTGGGGAACAATAGCTTAAATAAGTTGCTCTTGTATAGATTAGAGGTTGATTTGATATAGGAGAGGATCTCAGCTCGGGGGTGAGTTCTGGGAGACAGAAGGACTCTAAGGTTGGGAGGTTGGTCAATTGCATGAGTGGTATGTCTCTAAATTTATTGGTGTGTTTACTTCATATAGTATGAATTGGCTACATATAAAAGTTAATTGTATATTAGAATATAAGTTCTACATTTAACAGAATCAATCATAAGGAATACACCCTTGAAATTATGCATAGTTGTAGAACTAAATCTGTGGAGTAGAATCCAACAGAATCTTTAAACCAGTGTTGGGTTAAATCTGAGGATACTTATTTCTCCACAGAAGAAATCTATAAATTAGTTTTAATCTGCTTCTGTTTCATAGCATGATTGTAATATATATAAATATAAGAGAGAGAAATCTGGGTTGTCAGTACTAAATTGGGAAATAGCAGAAGAGGAATTGTAAATTTCAATGTGTATTAAAGAACGAAAGTAGAGGCTGTATCGACTGATCTTATGGTCAGCACATAGTTCATACATACCCAGAAGCTCAATGGTAAATTTATTTTGCATGTAAGCAGCCAATACTTTAGCAAAAGAAAACAACTATTGAATTGCAAGAGACTATGCATTGATAGTATATTATGGAACCATTCTAATATTAGAGAACAGAAAGTGAAAAGAAAAAAGATAGTTATGCAAATAAACAACATTCATATGCACCACATCATAGTATATTGAAGTATATGTACCCTAGTCCATTTTATGCACCCAATTCAAGGAGGTAAAATAGTAGATTTTACATACAAATGTATTTTAAACATAAAAAGAGAGATACATAATTATACACTCCCTGTAGATAATTTAGACAAATATCCTGTGCAAATTTATAACAAGGGTATAAAATAGAAATGGTGATATGTTGTACTATTTCCAAGAAGTATTGAAGAGACTTCGCTACTGCAACTAGTAAAACTATACACTAGTGCAGTATGAGAATGTCATACATAAGGCAGAGTATGAGAAAGCCTTTATAAATACAAGAAGGATAGACAGACTGAACCATTATTGAAAACTATAATAAAACTGAGGAATAAGAATACATGCAACCGAATTTCAAAATGAAGAGAAGATAGTACATTAATTTTCTTGAGGTTCATAAACGAAGACATGAGCTGAACGTTGCAAAGTGATATAAATCTATGAGATTTGCATCATGACCAAGATATATATATCTATATACAAAAATCGAAACGAGTATCAATCCCTGTGGCTTGAGGATTGTCTCGAAAGGCCACTGGAGCAGACATAAATAAATATTCAAGTCGAGACTTAATAGTTTGAATTGTCCAAACTTATACAACTTCATTAATAAAAATTTTAAGCTGTCTAGCTGTCTAAGGAGCACTATAGAGTTCATTGATTCCTTCAACCAAGAACTTTGAATATTCCATCCATAAAACTGTCAACAAGCATTGCCAAAGGTTGCTATTACTCTCTCAGTATCACAAGAAATGACTGTACCAAGTTATGTTCCGCACAAGTTAATGACCCAAGTTAAATCCACTACTAAACGAGATAAGTAGGACGAATGTGCGCCCAGACAAAACGAGGACTGAGAAAAATGATAGTACCTGGTGAGGTAGAAGTTGAAACCCATCCATAGCCTGTACGCATACACAGGAGATAGAAAATTGTTACCAGTAAATAAATAATGAATGTGGATGCTCAAAATCGAATAACGAAGTTAGCCTTACCCAATTAGTATGAGCTCAACCTACACAGGTCAAGATGGGAATGAACCAGAGCGTCGCGCCAGCGCCAGAGTAATAAACCCCGAGAAACCATTGATGAGTTTAATATGGGGGATAACCTTTGAATACAAGAGCCGTTGGTCAGAAGAGCTCTGGAGAATTCATATACAAAAATTCCAAACGAATGGATTCAATATGCACCATCTAACGCATGAGAGGCGAAACAACAATTCTCTGCAAGCTAACACAGAAATATATGAGACGCGATGAAATCTTAACAAGTGGGTGGATGCAAATCACCTGAAACAAGATAACGACATGCGATACATCTAAGTCCAACAATCGCCATAAGGGCTCAACGAAAGGAGCGTAAAATTCAATCCGCACAAGGAAGCCATGATTTAACAGTAAGAATCGAGCGGGTACGATAATTTCATACCTGAATCGTCATGCTAGTATGGAGATACGCCCAAGAGGTAGCCGAGCTTGGTGGAGAGCTAGGGCATAAAAAAAAATAAAAATTTCTCTGTCATGAATAATACCAACGCGCAGAAAGAAAACAAAAATAACCCTGAACAATTCCATATGTGAAATTATAATCGGATTGATCAACAAAAACCCTAAAGCCACGAATGAATCGACGCTATCCAACTGGCGAGATCTGAGGGAAGGAGTCACGGATCGAAGTATTAATAAGCCAGGTACATCCTGCATTCAATATCCAACCCACCGAGTAATGTCATTAAATGTCGATTTGGGCTGGCGGTGTCATAGAATTGGCGTAGTTGATAGGGTAAGGTGACGGGAGGAACCTGGATCGTCGTGGAACGAATCCACGTGACCAAAAAAATGGGCAGAGACTTGTTACTACCTATGTGGCGAAACCAAAAATGAAACAAAAACTATCTGTGAGCTTACGTGGAAACTGATTCTCCGTCTCCATTCACCCATACGATGCATCAAATCACAAGCTCATATTACTTGGAGGCCAACCCAAGGGAATTTGTTTGAAATCGAAACAAGGACGAGTGGACAATTAAATTGACTTGAGTAATATGTACGCCGAGATATAACCATAGGTCAAGTCCGTTCCACCATGAATTATATGCTATCCACCAGTGAAAACGTGGAGTCATAAAGACGGAAGTTTATGTAATTTCATATAGATATATGTATAATTACAACCGTGGCTAATGTGTGAACCAAATCAATTCCATCTACGTCCCTTTATGGTCTACGAATATGTCAAACAATTACAACAAGGGTGGGACTTATGAAGTGGATAAACATATATAATTTTTATAACCCATTCCTTGTTATGATAATTATAGTGATGGATATTACAATTTATTTAAATTTCATATGCGTTTCAGATCAATTTTATTATGTATAGTGGAACAAAGTTGACACATGGGAAACAAATCGAAATTTAGGGAAACGATCCTGATCAGAGCAAATTTGCAAAGGAATAGTATAATCCCTTACTAGGATTCACTGAAATAGTTGAATGATTTTTTTTTATTTTTTTTTGGAGGTAAATGGGAGGTGTGACAAATGGTATCAGAGCCCACGTTATAAAACTGGGCTGGTGACATTGTGCTCACTGTTGCTATGTATTCACTGTATAAATTAAATTCTGTGGAAAAAAAAAAATTTATTTTATTTTTATTTTCACTGATCTGTGTTGAGTGTGTACAGTGGTGCTGAAATGGAAGAAGGTGGTGAAATTTATGTTGATCTGCGTGATGAGGATAATGAACCAGATCCAAATGCGCCCATGATGGCTATGTTGCGGGAATTGCAACAAGAGTTGGCTGATATAAAAAGCCAGAATGATAGATTGTCATTAGCCAGTGAGGAGCAGGAAAAGCTCATCAGGGAATTAACTTCGCGGAACAGCCAGGAAGGCGAAGGTTCCGGAAAGAGGAAAACTGATGAGTCTGAAGATGAGGATGCAGTAAGGCATCAATACAAACAGAAAAATGAATTACAGGGGGAATTCCGAAAAATCAAGCCTCCCTCCTATGATGGGGAGAAGGAGGAAAATGCGGAAGCTTGGTTATTGAACATGATCAAGTATTTCCAGGTCTATGAATATGATAGCAATCTGAAGGCCAAATTAGCTATTTACCAGCTACAAGGCAAGGCTACCTTGTGGTGGGAGGAGACGAAAATGGTGCATGCCATTGATGAAAAGACAGTCACCTGGGAAGATTTCCAGGTTAAGTTCAAGAACCGCTACCTAAATGAACGTTACTATGATGACAAAGCAAAGGAATTCCATGAAATGAGACTGGGACAGCTCAATTTTGATGAGTTTGTTACTAAGTTTACAAATCTGCTGAGATATGTACCCTACATAAGGGAGGAAAAGGCAAAGGTACAAAGGTTTCTGAATTGTTTGCCTACTGTTTAAAAAGAGAAAATTGAATTTGATAACCCAAAAAAAATGGACGAAGCTATTAGAAAAGCCAGATTATGTTACCAACAGTTCAAAGGAAAAACTGAACAAGGGAAAAGCTGGGTAAATAAGAATGAGTTCAAAGGGAGGAAATAGAAACTAGCCTATTTGAAAATTTTTGGCAGAGATCACCAGCGGAAAAAGTTTAATAAACCCAAAGAAAGTCAAACTGCTCAGTCCCAAGTAGCTTCCAAACAAATAGATGGAGACAGTAAAAAGGAAGGGATAGTCAAAATGAGAGAACCCCTGAAATGTTGGGGCTGTGGAGAACCCCATATTTTGAGGGACTGTCCTCATCGAAACATTCATCTGCTCATGAGAGATCGGGAAGCGACAACAGTAAATGATATAGCCAGAAATATATCAACTATCAGTGCAGCCCTAGAAAATCGGCAAGCAGAACATCAAGCAACCATGGTGGAAATGGAGGGTAAGATTTCTGACCTATCTGTTACTGTTCTGATTGATCCAGGTGCTTCTTTGAGTTACATTAGTCCAAATATTGTAGAAAAATGTAACTTAAAAACTGAAAAAATTCAACAGTCATGGTTGGTACAGCTTGCCACTGGAACTAAGAGAAAGGTAACACATAAACTGCCCAGAACAGAAATCAAATTAAATGAGTTTCAAACAGAAGTAAACTTGAACATTATGCCCTTAGGGTCATATGATCTACTGATAGGAATGGACTGGCTGGAAAAGAAGAAAGCCTTGATGAACTGCTGGGATAAAAATTTGCATTGTGTAGATGAGGAAGGGAAACCTTTTATTCTCAAAGGGAAACAAAAACCTATTTCTGTAAGACAAATTTCAGCATTGCAATTAAAAAGAACAGCTAGAAAAGGATACCAATTTTATGCAGTGCATGTGGAAGAAACAGAACAGAAAACTGAAGAGGAATTACTGGATGTTGTACCAGTAATAAGAGAATTCAAGGAAGTTTTTCCAAAGGAAATCCCTCATCTTCCCCCCAACAGAGAGATTGATTTCTCAATCGATCTGGTGCCGGGAGCAACACCTGTCTCCCGAGCACCTTATCGAATGAGTCCTCCTGAACTGATGGAATTGAAAACGAAATTGCAAGAACTGTTAGATAAAGGGTATATCAGACCAAGTGTATCTCCTTGGGGAGCACCGGTGCTGTTCGTGAAAAAGAAGGATGGAACTTTTAGGATGTGCATTGATTATCGTCAACTGCATAAGTTGACCATTAAAAATAGATACCCTTTACCTAGAATTGATGATATTTTTGATCAAGTGAGAGGAGATTCAGTATTTTCGAAAATTGACTTAAGGACTGGTTATCACCAGCTTAGAATTAAAGAAGAAGACATCAGCAAAACAGCCTTTCGAACCAGGTATGGTCACTACGTATTTGTAGTCCTACCTTTTGGTTTGAAAAATACCCCTGCCTCATTTATGTGCCTAATGAACAGTGTGTTAAACAAGTACTTGGATAAATTTGTCCTTGTGTTCATAGATGATATCGTAGTTTACTCAAAAAGTGAGGAGGAACAAAAAGAACACTTGAGGATAGTATTGAAAACTCTAAAGGAAAATCAGCTATATGCCAAGTTTAGCAAATGTGAGTTTTATAAAGATAAGATCCAATATTTGGGTCATATTATTTCCGAACAAGGTCTTGCTGTTGACCCCGAAAAGATAAAGGCTATAAAAGAATGGCCTGTACCAGCTGATGTTTCAGCAGTGAGATCATTCATGGGGATTGCACGCTATTATCGCAGATTTGTAGAGAGGTTTTCTGCCATAGCACATCCCATCACATCATTACAAAGGAAAGGTGTCAAGTTTGAATGGACTGAAAAATGTCAAAACAGTTTTGACCAATTAAAACTGAAACTTACTACCGCCCCTATACTGAAGATTGCAGATCCTGATAAAGAATTTGTGGTATGTACGGATGCCTGTAGAGAAGGATTGGGAGGAGTTCTTTTGCAGGAAAATTCAGTTATTGCTTATGAATCTAGAAAACTGAATATACATGAACAGAATTATAGTGCCTATGATTTAGAATTAGCAGTTGTTATCCATGCCTTAAAAATGTGGCGGCACTATCTTCTTGGAAACAAATTTACCTTGATGACTGATCATATTAGTCTCAAATATTTCTTTTCCCAAACTGATTTGAATGCCAGACAAGCCAGATGGCTGTCCTTTTTAAGTGAATTTGATATGGATATAAAACATATTAGAGGGAAAGAAAATAAAGTTGCTGATGCATTGAGAAGAAATGCTTGTCAGAATATCAATAGTATTGGAAGTAGTGCTCAGATCGATGTAGAAGATTTGGTGAATAAGGCAGCAAATCAAGACCCAAATTATGAAACACTTCTGGTGAAATTACAGAAAAAGGAGAAAACTGATTTCACTCAAAACCAAAAAGGGCTGATCTGTTATAAAAACAGATTGTATATTCCCAATGTAGAGTCCTTAAAAAGGGAAATTTTGGATGAGTACCACAAATAACCATATGCAGGACATCCAGGATATCAGAAAATGTTAACAGCTCTGAAAAAGAAGTTGTTCTGGCTAGGAATGAAGAGAGATGTAGCATAATATTTAAGTAGATGCATGGAATGTCAACTAGTCAAAGTTGAACATCAGCATCCTGCTGGCCTTTTAAACCCTTTACCGATTGCAGAATGGAAATGGGACACAGTTTCCATGGATTTCATAACAGGGTTACCCAAAACCAAATACCAACATGATTCTGTAATGGTAGTAGTAGACACTCTAACAAAAGATGCTCACTTTATACCAATGAAATCTACCTTTGGGACAGCTCAAGTAGCGAATGTGTTCCTGAAGGAGGTAGTAAGGCTCCATGGGGTTCCGAAGGTGATTGTTTCTGATAGAGATGCTAAGTTTACAGCAGCCTTTTGGAAAGGGGCTATTTGGAGGTATGGGCACTAAATTGAATTTTAGTACTGCTTACCACCCTCAGACCGATGGTCAAACGGAAAGAACAAATCAAATTTTGGAGGACATGCTGAGAATGTATGTAATGGATAAACCATCAAAGTGGGGAGATTACTTGCATTTAGCTGAATTTGCCTATAATGACAGCTACCAATCCTCCGTCAAAATGAGTCCGTTTGAGGCACTGTATGGAAGGAAGTGTCGTACTCCTTTGAGCTAGAGTCAGCCAGAAGATAAACTAAGGTTGGTACCAGATGCTTTACAAGAGATGGAAAGAATTGTTAAACAGATACAAAGAAACATCAAGATAGCACAAGATCGCCAGAAGAACTGTGTTGATAAGAAAAGAGTGCACCAAGAATTTAAAGTGGGGGAGCATGTGTATTTGCATATTAAACCCAAAAAGAGCACCCTTTATGCTGGAAGTTGTGCAAAACTGGCTCCTAGATATTGTGGTCCTTTTGAACTCTTAGAAAGGGTGGGACCAGTGGCTTACAAACTGGCCTTACCACCCCATGTTAGAGTTCATGATGTATTTCATGTTTCATTATTAAAAATATATGTGCATGATTCTTCTCACATAGTTGATTGGAATGTTGTACAAGTGGAACCAGAAGGGGAGTTTCTGCCAGAACCGCTTCAAAAATTGGAGCGGGAAGAAATTGAATTGAGACGCAGAACAGTAGCAAGAGTAAAGGTGCAGTGGAAGCAATTTACTGCTGAAGAAGCTACCTGGGAAAGAGAAGCTGAAATGATGGAAAAATATCCATTTTTATTTGCAAAATGAACTCTAGTAGTTGAATAACAACACCGAGGACGGTGTTTATTTTCAGAGGGGGAATATGTAACACCCCCAATTCATGTGTTTGAATTTCAAAGTTAGATATTTGAACTTTAATCCTAAGGGGAGTGGACCCCAAAGGATAAATATTTTGTGAATGTAATTAAAAATTTAATTGAGGAAATGAATAAAATAATGTGGTGCAGATTGACCAAAATGAGATTTATGAGATCATTTTCTAAATCCATGAGGATGGATGAGGCAAATATTTCCCCACAATCTTTCAAAAATCCTTGAAAGAAATTAATTTTAAATTTAGATTTTTGAGGAAAAATTTGAATTTCCCCAATGATGAGGAAAGTCGTTGGGAAGAGGTAAAAAGCTGGAAAAGCTGAGGAAAAGCATCAAACAACTTTAAATAATCCCTAAATTGGGAAGCCTAGGCAAACAGGAAGAAAAACATCCTGAGATTCTGGACGTAGAATTAGAAACATGATTTGGGGAACAATAGCTTAAATAAGCTGCTCTTGTACAGATTAGAGGTTGATCTATGTCAAGGAGATGATCTCAGCTCGGGGGTGAGTTCTGGGAGACAGAAGGACTCTAAGGTTGGGAGGTTGGTCAATTGCATGAGTGATATGTCTCTAAATTTATTGGTGTGTTTACTTCATATAGTATGAATTGGCTACATATAAAAGTTAATTATATATTAGAATATAAGTTCTACATTTAACAGAATCAATCATAAGGAATACACCCTTGAAATTCTGCATAGTTGTAGAACTAAATCTGTGGAGTAGAATCCAACAGAATCTTCAAACCAGTGTTGGGTTAAATCTGAGGATACTTATTTCTCCACAGAAGAAATCTATAAATTAGTTTTAATCTGCTTCTGTTTCATAGCATGAATCTAATATATATAAATATAAGAGAGAGAAATCTGGGTTGTCAGTACTAAATTGGGAAATAGCAGAAGAGGAATTGTAAATTTCAATGTGTATTAAAGAACGAAAGTAGAGAATGTATCGACTGATCTTATGGTCAGCACATAGTTCATACATACCCAAAAGCTCAATGGTAAATTTATTTTGCATGTAAGCAGCCAATACTTTAGCAAAAGAAAACAACTATTGAATTGCAAGAGACTATGCATTGATAGTATATTATGGAACCATATAATATTAGAGAACAGAAAGTGAAAAGACAAAAGATAGTTATGCAAATAAACAACATTCATATGCACCACAGCATAGTATATTGAAGTATATGTACCCTAGTCCATTTTATGCACCCAAGTCAAGGAGGTAAAATAGTAGATTTTACATACAAATGTCTTTTAAACATAAAAAGAGAGATACATAATTATACACTCCTTGTAGATAATTTAGACAAATATCCTGTGCAAATTTATAACAAGGGTATAAAATAGAAATGGTGATATGTTGTACTATTTCCAAGAAGTATTGAAGAGACTTAGCTAATGCAACTAGTAAAACTATACACTAGTGCAGTATGAGAATGTCATACATAAGGCAGAGTACAAGAAAGCCTTCATAAATACAAGAAGGATAGACAGACTGAACCATTATTGAACACTATAATAAAACTGAGGAATAAGAATACATGCAACCTAATTTCAAAATGAAGAGAAGATAATACATTAATTTTCTCGAGGTTCATAAACGAAGACATGAGCTGAACGTTGCAAAGTGATATAAATCTATGAGATTTGCATCATGACCAAGATATATATATCTATATACAAAAATCGAAACGAGTATCAATCCCTGTGGCTTGAGGACTGTCTTGAAATGCCACTAGAGTAGACATAATTAAATATTCAAGTCGAGACTTAACAGTTGAATTGTCCAAATTTATACAACTCATAAATAAAAAATTTAAGCTGTCTAACGAGCACTATAGAGCTATACGGATTCCCTTCAACCAGTGTTCGGTGAATACCGACCTGCAAGGGGGGGAAAACGAAGCGAACGTTAATGTCAAAGGCCGCTATTACTCTCTGTATCAAGGTAAGAGAGCAAGACGCCAGGCTCATATTACCTGCACAAGTCAACGACCCAAGTTAAATCCACTACTAAACGAGATAAGTAGGACGAATGTGCGCCAAGACAAAACGAGGACTGAGAAAAATGATAGTACCTGGTGAGGTAGAAGTTGAAACCCATCCATAGCCTGTACGCATACACAGGAGATAGAAAATTGTTACTAGTAAATAAATAATGAATGTGGATTCTCAAAATCGAATAACGAAGTTAGCCTTACCCAATTAGTATGAGCTCGACCTACACAGGTCAAGATGGGAATGAACCAGAGCATCGCGCCAGCGCCAGAGTAATAAACCCCGAGAAACCATTGATGAGTTTAAGATGGGGGATAACATCTGAATACAAGAGTCGTCGGTCAGAAGAGCTCTGGAGAATTCGTATAAGAAAATGCCAAACGAATGGATTCAATACGCACCATATAACGCATGAGAGGCGAAACAACAATTCTCTGCAAGCTAACACAGAAATATATGAGACGCGATGAAATCTTAACAAGTGGGTGGATGCAAATCACCTGAAACAAGATATCGGCATACGATACATCTAAGTCCAACAATCGCCGTAAGGGCTCAACAAAAGGAGCGTAAAATTCAATCCGCAGAAGGAAGCCATGATTTAACAGTAAGAATCGAGCGGGTACGATAATTTCATACCTGAATCGTAATGCTAGTATGGAGATACGCCAAAGAGGTAGCCAAGCTCGGTGTAGAGCTAGGGCATCAAAAAAATTTTCTCTGTCATGAATAATACCAACGCGCAGAAAGAAAACAAAAAGGACCCTGAACAATTCCATATGTGAAATTATAATCGGATTGATCAACAAAAACCCTAAAGCCATGAATGAATCGACGCCGTCCAATTGGCAAGATCTGAGGGAAGGAGTCACGGATCGAAGTATTAATAAGCCAGGTACATCCTGCATTCAATATCCAACCCATCGAGTAATGTCATTAAATGTCGATTTGGGCTGGCGGTGTCATAGAATTGGTGTAGTCGAAAGGGTAAGGTGACGGGAGGAACCTGGATCGTCGTGGAATGAATCCACGTGACCAAAAAAATGGGCAGAGACTTGTTACTACCTATTTGGCGAAACCAAAAACGAAACAAAAACTATCTGTGAGCTTATGTGGAAATTCATTCTCCGTCTCCATTCACCCATACGATGCATCAAATCACAAGCTCATATTACGTGGAGGCCAACCCAAGGGAATTTGTTTGAAATCGAAACAAGGACGAGTGGACAATTAAATTGACTTGAGTAATATGTACGCCGAGATATAACCATAGGTCAAGTCCATTCCACCATGAATTATATGCTATCCACCAGTGAAAACGTGGAGTCATAAAGACAGAAGTCTACGTAATTTCATATAGATATATGTATAATTTCAACCGTGGCTAATGTGTGAACCAAATCGATTCCATCTACGTCCCTTTATGGTCTACGAATATGTCAAACAATTACAACAAGGGTGGGACTTATGAAGTGGATAAACATATATAATTTTTATAACCCATTCCTTGTTATGATAATTATAGTGATGGATATTACAATCTATTTAAATTTCATATGGGTTTCAGATCAATTTTATTATGTATAGTGGAACAAAGTTGACACATGGGAAATAAATCAAAATTTAGGGAAACGATCCTGATCAGATCAAATTTGCAAAGGAATAGTATAATCCCTTACTAGGATTCACTCAAATAGCTGAATGAATTTTTTTTTTTTTTTTGGAGGTAAATGGGAGGTGTGACAATATGAGTATTGATAAGTTTGTGTAGGGATTCCATGATCTCCCATTGAATCTG
This sequence comes from Pinus albicaulis, assembly GCA_034641835.2. Classification (NCBI taxonomy): domain Eukaryota; kingdom Viridiplantae; phylum Streptophyta; class Pinopsida; order Pinales; family Pinaceae; genus Pinus; species Pinus albicaulis. The sequence continues at coordinate 70,073,146 of MU968411.1, forward strand.
TCCAAGAAACATTTAAAGTGCCGAGAGATTTTATTGTGCATATTTTTCTTGTTTAATAATAATATTTGTGTTTTTGATCTATCATTGACATTCGAGTTTACACATAATATTGACAAGAATTTTACTAAGATAATAAATACAATGAGGAGATACGATGCAACATATTCACTCCCTCTACTAGTTATTAATTGATTCTCCTTGCACAAAGCTTTCCATACAGTGAACATTTGTTCTGAGCACACGCTTCCTTTGCATAGCCACCTCTGCACAACTTCCTCCACACACACACTTCCTATGCACATTAGAATCTAGCTTTGAAATCTTGCTTGTAAAATAAACCTAGAAAAATGTCAAAAGGAAGAAGAACCTAGTTGGCATGTGGCAGTTTGTCGTTGTATTTTTTTTTTTTTTTTTGTTGAGTAGAACAAAGCATAACATAATGCAAAATTCTATTTTAGCATCCAGGTGGATTTTTTAGGAAGTTAAATTTATTTTTGAATTTGAAAAATAAAATATATATAAATTCCACATCTCGATAAGGATATTTTAATGGTGATTCTGTCAATTAACATGTAAGTGCTTCATGTCAATCAAGTTTCATTGTGCAGAGGTGCAAAATTGTTTTAGCCCATTCTTATTCTGTACTATTTTCTATGCCCAATGATTTCTGCATAGCTTCCTTCGAACATGCTATATCTGGAGACCTATGCAAAGTTATTGCTAATACGTTTAAGTGTAAATAATGCTTATTTTCGAATATTACAAATATACGTTTGTTTAGGTTCTTTTGGAAGTGATATTTATGTGTATTTCCACATTTGAACTAACTACTTATATTATAGTTAAAAATAATGCATATCAACAATCAATTCAGTAAAACCTAGGTCATCTGGTAATTTCATAACACAAAAGACACCTTTGTATAGCTTTTATTGGACAAACTTTGCACCAAATGAATTTATTAGTAATATTATTGCTAATACTTTAGTTATAGATAATGCATATCAATATTCAATTAAGTAAAAGTTGTGCGGAATGCAAAGAAAGTTTTGTACAAAACAACATTTCATTGAACAAAAGCTTTGTTTGTACGAAGGAAGTTCAATGTATGTAGAATTTTGTTTTGTGCAAAACTCCACACTTCAGACTAAAATGTTTTATTTCTAATATGATTGGCAATATTTTAGATTGGAAAATTAAAATTTTTCATCATTGGACACATTGACAGTTTGCGCTTAAACGATTTAATCAAATCTGTACTCAAATGAATTGCAATTAACAATAATTTTAAATTTGATTTTAATAAATAACACAATATGATATATAAAGAAAAGTTTAAAAGCATATGGTCGAATAAAAATAATATTTTTTATCATAAAATCAATATATTCAAGTGGTTTTGAATTAAAAATAGTTCCTGCAGTTCAATTTGTAAATATCAACATTTCACAACATGTTTAGATTCAAGACATATACATTAAAAACAAAATTTCTCAACAAGAGAAAAACTAATTTTTATCAATGATTTTTATTTATAGTTCTTTTAAGTGTGATATTCCTTGTGTAAAGCTTTGGCTATGTAGAAATAATTCATTATGATCAGTGAAAATTTTCATTTTAGTATTCTATTGTTAGTTAAGAAATAGATGTCTATATTTCCAAATCATTGCCAAATCACTAATTTTGTTTAAGGAAACAATAGAACACTGAATGTAATAGAAAAAATGAAAGAATATTTTTGGAAATTTATAGAAAACACTATGTGAGAGTAAAACGTAAATGAGTGTGGCCATAACTCAAATTTATGCAATAGAATATTCAAAACATGGTCTTCAAAGAAAAAAATTGCTAAGGAGAATCAAAGATGTCCAAAGAAAGCTTTAAAGTAAATGGATTTATTATTGTGGAAATTAGTGTTCCATTTCCTTGAACGATATATCCATCTAGAAAACAAAAATATTTGATATGTATTATGAGTCCATGACCCATTGAAGAAATATGTTGACCATTGTTTTAATGTATTCCTCGTTGGGGAAAACTGTGACTTCCATTTTCATGTTTTCGATGAAAATCACTTTTCCAATTTCTCCAGTTTCTTCCTAAACGTCGAAAAATGCCATAACATTGTTCTTATTGACGTTGAAAAATTAATTATACCCATTTAATATGTTATGTAGTAAAATTCCTGATGTTATCAAAATTTGCTACCATTTTCTATTTTTTCTCCTGCAATTGAATTTTGTACATGTCCTCTGAAATTAACTTAGAATCCTGCAACATGCCCACATTGTCTAAGCCTTTTATAATGTCCATTTCCTTGAAATAGGAATCAAATCTCCTTTTGGATAGTTAATTACAAGCATAATTGATATTCTCAAGTGTAGTGACCCTTTTCGCCGATCAAGCTTCAAATTGCTTCACTCATTCAACATTTCTTAAATGTTTATTTTGATTTTCGAAATCAGAGAGTATTGATAGCCTATGCTTAAAAGTATTTAATTCATTTTCAATGAATTTCTTGTATTCTATAAGATTAATACTAACCAAGTCTGTATTTTTTTTTATTTTCTCTTGCAAATGAATTAAAATGAGAACTGATTGTTAGGCATCTTCAGTAATTTTTAATCTTTCACATATCTTCTGAAGGTTATATGTCATCATTGCATTAAGTACATTTGTAGCCTTATTGAATGTTTGTGGTTTTACAACAACAAGAGTTTACTATGAAGGTGATTGTATTGCTAGTGGATTCATTAATAAAGGAGCTATATTTGTAATGTATTGTAGTTATTTTAATTTCCTCTTCTGCATATGAGATTTTGGATGCACGTTGGAAACACTTTGAGTATTACATCATTAGTATATTGTTGCAATACCATGACTCCCATCTTATCAATGCCAAAAAAATCAATATCCATGTTTTCTTGATCAATAATATTTTCATTTTCAAGATTTACCTTTTCAAATCTCAATTTTTGATTAGTCTTGTCATTCTTTTCATTTTGCAATGGGATAGGACGTTTATCAAATATAATGTCCTCTTACGCAATTTTCTCCATTATTTTTTGATTTTCTACTAAACTAATAACAACCCAATGAGGTTTTTCACTGCTATAACCTTCTACGTCTATAGCTTGTTCAATTCTTTCTCTATTTATGCCACTTTTGGACTTGGGTGTTTGAAATATATGTGTTTTTTCTGGAAATAATTTGCGAAAATTATCTTGATCATTTCGACTACTTGCTGACTAACCAATAAACAATTTTCGAGAACAAATATTTTTTATTTTTTCTTGAGTAGTAGATGGTGGTGGACCAACAACATGTGTGGAAGGTGAATATTATTGTGCAACATTTAGTGATTTTTGTTTCTGTTTTGCCTCAACTATCCTTTGGGCATCCATTGCTGATATTTGATACTTTATTTCATGTAAATTTAATAAATCATGTTATGTAAACATATTTCCTACAGATTATGACATGCAAAAATTGCACTAGTTCTTTCTTCGCATACAATTTAACTTATTAGGGAAAATAAAATGCACATAATGGAGGGAAAAGGGAAAGTAATAGTGAATTGATAAGATGCAATGAGAAAATGCAAACCCCTAAAAAAATTCTAAACAATTGGTAGAGTTCCCATGTTCATAAAATGCGTAATGAGAAAATACAAATCCCTAAACATTTCTGCACAAAAAAAATATGTTATAGAGGGAATTGTGAAAGAACCTGAGTAATTGACAAAACGAATTGTTTAATACTACTATATTCACTGAGAAGTGAGACCAGTAAAGTATTATCTTGAGAAAATTATATGTTTATATTCTTTAATGTTGGAAGATTCAAATAGTGCTTCGTTGATTGTATAATTACAAATAGGTTTATTCGTTTAACTGCTACCTATATCCATCTACAATTTCACGTAAATTTGTTATTTGTTGTTGCAATGGAAATTGGCAGCTGTTGCTATTTTTTGTGTGAAAACTACTATATATGACACTCCTAATAAGTAACAATTGAAAATACCAAATCAAAAATATAAGAGAAGTAATAGAAATAAGTATTGATATTGAAAAACCATATTCTCCACTAAATGCATATTTTCTGTTGATTTAATATCTTTCAAATATGTGTCATACAAACAAAAAATTTAGTACAATATAAGACCATTGTTACTTGTACTACATTTTGAAATGTTTTCCGATTCGTTTCCCAGCTTATTTTTCCCAAAATATGTCAATGATTTCTTGATAGCCAAACCAGTTTTCAAAATGGATAGATGCATATATGTAGTAATAATAGAAAAATGTCATGACAATTGTGACAATTTGTTTTGAAAATTCCAAATATAATTGTTAATAGTCGTAAATGAATATCATGCATAGATGTGTTTCACAATTTCTATAAAAAATTGATTTGGTTACTGACTTGGCCTCCACTCATAAATCATTGGCGATTTGTTTTATTTTGTTAATGAAAAAGCTAATTGTCTATCAACGCCAAAAAATTTCCCAGAAATTTAATTTGTGTAGGATTTTGGCAAAAATCATGATGAAATTTCCACAATATTCCGAGCGAATTGGTCGCTTTCTGATAAGGGTTTTCATTTAATAAATCCATTAATCATGATTAATAATGCGGTTTGAGTAGTCCTCACCATCATTCTTCCGTCTCAATTACTAGATTCATATCTAATATATTCACATGTTTAACAATTTCAATAAATAGCAATTGAAAATTTTTAAGCAAACGTTAGTGGTAGATGGTGGAATACATATCAAAATTTGAAAATTATTTTCTTTCTTATTGTGGTACGGTTATTGATTTAATTTTGTCGATATACATGTAATAAATATAAGGAATGCATAAAATAATATAGATATGAGTTCATTATGATCATGTGCATTATTGTACAACTATTCAATATGACGGTACATGAATATCATGTATAGACACAAGGAAAAACCAGTCAACAGAAAAATGGCAATACATTTTACATTTAATATAGTAATAATGACCCTTAATTAATTATCTTATTGACATTAACCATGTCGCTAAACATTGGCATATAGATTCCTTTTCACAGTAGTTGATATAATTTTTATTTGGATAAATACCAGACAAAGCTTTGGGAACAATCAAAGTGCTAATGGACATGCATTTGTTGTCGGATATGCACAACAATTTTCATATAACTGATTTTGTATTCAATAACATTTTTTGGTGGAAACTATAAAATAAATACGAACATGCATTTGTCCTCTCAAGAAAATAAAAACACATTCGCATAGCTTCTACTGCATATGATAGTCATTAGATTCAATGTTGTTAAATAAAAGTTATTACATTTGTATCATAAATTGGTCTTCCTTCTTTGAAATGATAACATAACGATTTCATATATGTACAAAAGGATGGTGTTTGAAATATGTGTAGAAGGATGGTGTCTAGAACAAGGAATATAAATTTTCGCGTTCACACACATTGAACTTTGATGTAACTTCACACAAGGGCTAGCAAAGTATGAATATGTTAACTTTAACATAGTTTGTGCTGCTAAGTGAAAATATGTTGTTTTTCATTAAGTACTATGCACACTACTTTTTTTCCGAACAACTAGGGAACTAATAGTTGTATGAAAATGGTAATTGAAGAAAGATCGAAACCATATATAATATCAAATATAATTTATAAATTTTAGTGTTGTGTATTATATCCAGTTTTAACCAAATTAATATTCGTACTTATGACATATTGCATCTCATATACATCATAACAATAACATATAACGTACAAAGTGTTTGAAAGAATTTTCTATGTTCTTGATAAAGAAACCTTATATTCACACCTAGCATGCAAAAATTAATTAAAAGTAATTACTACTATTAACATCCATTCAATAAATACACACGAAATGATGTTATCACAACTAGTTACAAAGATATCAATAAGGCCATATCTAACTATATAAAATACCCTTTTCGTTATCTATAATTCAGTAAATTTAGTAATATATTTCTTTTAATAGAATGATATTTAGTATTTTATTAAGTTGTCTTGGATTAGAGAAAAAACTATGAGGATTGGTTGGGTGTGCTCTTCGTGTTTGTGCAGATGTGTCCCTTGTTGATGTAGTGGTTGCTGGTAGTGTTGGTGTACTAAGGAGTAGCTCGTATCTATATGTAATTAGTGAAGGAAATTAGTGATAAATAGATAACATGTGGAGAAATTATAGTTAAAAATTTAGATATTAAACCTACAATATTTCTTGACTTAGTGGTACACTATGATTGTAATGACAATGCAAGATAGAAATGGATGGTGAGGTTGTTTTTTTTTTTTGAGTAGTTAGTTGTGTAGCACTATCTGCTTTTAGTCAGCCAAAAAAAGTTGTGTGGACGTGCTTGCATGTATATAAAACTAGTAGTTACTTCATTATTAGTAGACTGTATGAAATGCAAAGGTTAGTACAATGAAATTTCGAGAGGATTTTGCGTGTTATGAATTTTCTTTGCAATTTTTCCCATGTACATTTAATTTTTATTTTCGTTGTTATTATTATTATGTGTATTATAATTATAATTATTATTATTATTATTTATGAACATATTTTCAATTATACAAATAGCTATGCGAACCAAGTTGTCCGGGAGTAAAAACCAAGAGAAGAGAAGAACAAATGCATGTGTATAAACATAAATAGATTTTCATGCCTCGGTTATAATGCTAAGTATTTCTTTGCATGGCAATTCAATTTTGATACCCCTGTTTTTTTATTCGAGAGCTTCTTCTTAAAAAGATGTCATTGTAACCTTTACAAAATGTAATTAGTATTATTTAGGACTACTAGTTTCAACCCTTATTCTCATTGCATTTATATTTGAGGATATCAGGAAATTTTCAAATAAGAAAATATGATAAGATGTAATTCTACAATTGGAAGTGTATTTAAGTGTCTTTTTACTTTATCAAAAGAAACCTTACAAAAGGAATTTTCTATTATTTATCTCATGAACTAAGTTTCTTCACTATTGAATAATATGAGTACAATCAACAAATGTGAAATTATCTAATCGAGAATTGGAAAATAGTTTTTTTTTTACAAAGTGAATGTCCTGAATTTCCTTGAAATCAATTTTTAAAGGATATGAAACATATCTACCATAAGTACTAGCAAAATTAGAAGATCGGTGATGATATATGTTTAATAAATATCATTAAAATATGTAGTATCAAAATATCATTTTATATATTTAACAACGATAATATTTAAATGTCATTTCATATATGATTTTTTCAATTAAGACAAAATTAAAGCGGTTGCAAGTTATTTGCAAAAACGATGACGAGATCGTGTGGGGGGAGTTGGAAGCACAATTTTCATTATGTGGAATACATAACGATTTTCGAGATTAGATATCAATTCTTGTTAATGTTCTTTTTCTATAGTCAACAGATAAGAGAATAGAACAAATTGCAAATATTGTTTAAAGCTAGATGACAATATTCAAATTAAGGAAAAATGGTATTTGTTATTGGTATTATAACAAACTAAATTATGTCATTCATATAGAAATAAATATATTCAAGTTCAAATTGTAATCACGTACAAATTTTAACTACCATAGCTATGATAAAAATAAAAACCAAATACAAAACAAATTTCCAACGATAAAAAATAGTTACTGAATATCTATTTTCATTTCTATCAACAAAAGATCAATTATGTTATAATTGTTCACAAAAATGATAAACAATGTCATAATTTGCAGAAATAAATGATTTTTTAACAATAAGGTATAGAATTTGAATAAAAATATTACCATACGACTACTCATAATAGTTATTTTGGTGATAAACACACTTTTTTTGATATTGCAGTTCACTAGCATATTCATGGTTGCCATTTCAGATCTTTGGTCCCATTAAATTTGCGCTTCTTGCATTTCAAAAAAATAGAAACAATTTATCCTTGATTAATTAAATACATAGAATAAATGATAATGCGACTTTGAAACAAAAATATGGCAAGAAAATTAAGAAGGAGGAAAACCATGTGCACATGTAAACTACCTCAACAATTTTGCATACAAAAAATAACATTCCATTAATAAAGAGTTTATCAAAAACTTTATGCAATTTCATAAATGATTATATGAAAAATATGATTGTAATGAATAACCACATCTATATATTGACTCAATCCATAATTAAATATATAAAAATTTGAAAATTTGATCACAAGTAAATAGAAAAGTGAACTTTCCAAGATTAAGAGAATTGGCACTATGTAAAAGCATATGTCCATATTTCTTAACTATTAACTATTTTTAGAGCTGTTGGTTTCTTGAAACAATTTATTTAACTGTACATGTATGCAATGTTTGATAGGATTAGTTGTAATTTTCAATTTCACCCTTTCACTATATATATCTTTCTCAATTTTTGTCAAAATGCGTTGCAATTCCACATCGAAAACATAGTTTGTTCATTAACATTAACAAACCAAATTAGCCATTCCCTTCCTTCATGTGTATTTTCATCTATATTGTTGAATTATGATGCCTTTGACTGTTTTAGTTTACCCAATTCAATTTTTGACTTTTATATTTAAATTAAATGAGAGTCACATGTAATAAATGGGTTGTTTAAATTCTTCATAATCTGTACAACTTTTACAGATGCATCTTCCCTTCGATTCTTAATGATTTGATATTCAGAAGTAGTTCTTTCAATTATTCTGATTCTTTGAGACCATGTAGATTTTATTTTCTTTATTCGATTAGCATTTTGTAGTTCCTTCTCTCTATTCTCTGCATCAGAAAGTAAAACCATTCTTTGGTTGAAATAAAATAAGTCATTGCTCACAAAATACATGTATCCTTTGAGATCAGATTCATTGCACTTGAAAATTGACTTAGATCTTTTTCCTAAGTTATTTCGATCATTTTTTTTTCCATGCATGTTCAAAGATATGTAATCATTGCCATATATTGCTAATAATATATGGTTTCATTGCATTAAGAAAACATATAAATTTAGCAAATCTGTACAACGTGCCGTGGATAATAATTGTAGGAACTATTATTCGTATTTCTCATGATGTCATCAACAAAGGACCTGGAGCTATAACATCTTCGAGGTTATTTATTCTTAATTTTAAGTCTAGGTTTTCTACTTCCCGTTAAAAAAGATATTCTGTAAACACATTATCGGTAGCTTGATGTAGCTCCATGAGCGATATGATTGTAGCTCTAGACAAATAAGCCTCCATTTTTTTTTGGGTCTAAAACGTTATTTTTGTCAAGATTCACCTTCTCAATCTTCATTTGTTTACTGCTACTTTCATACTTTGCATTTGGCAATACGACAAAATCATCATAAAAAATAATAGTTTCATTATAAATTTGTGTTATTATTTATTTATTTTTAGCAAAACATACACTAATCCAATTAGGTAGCTTAACGTTGTCAACTTCTTCATTTATAGTTTCATCAAAATTTGTTGTTCTCATAGGAATTCTAAAATTGGTTGATTTAGCAACATACACTTCTTTTGAAATAAAACTTCGATCAAGCTTCTTATGCTTCATGTTATCTAAAAAATTATCATAAATCAGTTTCGTATTTGCAGAATATTTTGTCCTATTTTCACTTGACAATGAACTTGCATCAATATTGTTTATCTAGTATTCACGTTTCTCGACAAAATTATTGATTCCTGATTCGTGGATGATTTTTTTAGCATCTATGAATAGCCCATGATTTCCATGGGTATAATTTATGTAACGTAAAAATTGATCTTAAAAAATATTGATACTTGATACTTCCATGATATATTCAACATTTATGATAAGGCACTTTTTTTTGTCGATGCATGTTGACATTTTTCACTCTATTCTCTAATTTCTACAAACAGGTTTCTGTATACAATTCTTTCCAAGTGTGTGTGAAATAGGCCCTCTTCATCAAAATATTTCATTTCTACAATGTTACTTAAGTTAAAAGAATTCAAAGTTTGTGCACGCTCTACAACATGGGAAACAATTTTTACTATGATTTATTCAATAGTAAAGAGTAAAGGAATGAATTTTTTGGTCTTTCAATATATCTATCCAACCAAGGTATTTCCTACAAACTTCAGCAATAAAATACTTGTCTATAACAAATTTCTATAATAGAAATGGCTTACCTTGAAGCCCATATATTCGAATTAGCATATTATTTTCTCTTTCTTCAAACATAGGTTTACCCCATATGAAAACTTGTGTGTGTCCAGATATTCGATGAGGTTCTTATCCAATTATCATGTTGATGATTTTCCTCACAAAAAGACCTTGAATTAGACAAAAGGCTAAAGAAGCATTATTATTCCACAATATAGGGTACTAGAATTGCATTGGTTCTTAATTCACATTGAATTTAGGATTACATGGCAAACCACTAAAGTTATCACTTGAAATCAAATCTATTATGAGATATGCCATCATGAAGAACCTTTTGGTTTTGGATAAATTGGTTAACTGGAAAGCTATTTCATTATAAAAGATATCAACCTAGTCGAATACAAAATCCTTTTTGTATGTCTGAAAAAAAATATATACAATGCACTTCAGAACTATTTTTGTAGTTCCTTGGCCCATGACATGCGCAAAAATACAACAAAGGTCTCTAAATAAATGTTTAATTGAAAAAATTTCTAGAACAAAGAGATTGCAAGGAACTTAGTGACTTGGAAAAAAAAATCTGCAATAATATTAGATTCACCTACTTCTAAAATTGTGAACCTATTTTCTTCAGGAAATTGTAAGTGAATATTAGCCTTCAGTAACTTGAATATTTTTCTAAATATCTTCACTTTCAAAGTTATTCTCTTTGTTTGCAACATAATTCTTCTATTTCTGAATCAAAAGTTCCGTGCACAAATGAACAATTTCCGAGAAATAAAAAAAGTGTTAGCACATATCCAACATTAAATAATCTAGTAGTCCAAATCTTATTACCATTTTTCTCTTCCATTGTTAGATTAACATAAAGCTCATATGCAATCGACTAGTGGAAGTTCTCATTGACAAAACCAAGTAAATTAAATATCAACAAAGTTACCAATATCAACCATATCAAAGAAGTTACCAATAGCTTCTTCACTTTTTCTGATAACCATATCAACGAAGTTACCAATAGCTTCTTCACTTTTTCTGATAACCATATCAATGAAGTTACCTATGAAATGAGAAAATGACCTGGCACCCATTTTTTTGAGGTAACAAAAAAACACATGATTTTGTAAAGTGGTGATGCAGAATCACTTTTTTGTTTTAGCATATTGTTTGCACTTGAAATTTATTATGATTTTTTTTTTTTTTTAATGTCATGGTTTTCATGTCGATTTTGAAAAGTGGTGATGCATGATTACCTATTGTTTTTGGAGCATATCTTTGACACTTCAATTTTTTATTTATTTATCAAGTATGCACATTTATTTTAAAAATGTTAGTGATTTTCATTCTAATTTTAAAAAGTGTTGATGCAACATCAACCCTAGTGGTGATTTTCATGTTGGTAATGAAACATAAAAATAAAATAAATAAAAAAAACATGACAAAAAAATCAGATATATAAAATATACAAAAATAAAATAAAATGAAAAACCAACCAAAATAAAAAAAAATTAACTTGTAAAAATGAAAAAAAAAAAAATGAAAAAAAAAAGAAAAAAACAAAAAATTTGAAAAAATAAATAAAAAAAATTAGGAAAAAATTCAAGAAATGACATAATTTAAAGAAAAAAATTAACCAAAAAAATAAAAAAACATCAAAAACATTTTTTTTTAAAGTCATAAAAAAACAACTGCCTAATTAAAAAAAAATGATAAAATAAAATAATTAAAAAAGAAAATTTCAAAATAATTAAAATACAGAAATAAAAAACAATTAAAATTCAAACATTTAAGTTTAAAAAATAAAATTTAAAAAGAAAATAAAAAAAAAAAATTTAAAATAATAAAAAATTCGAATTTCAAAAAGAAAATAAATAAAAATTTATATTAAAAAAAATTAAAAAAAAAAACAAAAACAAAAGCAAAATTTCATAATTTTTTAAATCAAAATATTAAAAAATAATTTTTTTTTTTTAAATTTTTTAAATTAAATTTAAAAAAGAAAAAAATTAAGAATTAAAAACAAAAATAAATAAATAAATAATATGAAATTAAAAAAATAAATAAAAAATTAAATTAAATTATATATATATATATATATATTAAATTTAATAAAATAAAAAAAAAATTAAAAATTAAATTAAATTAAAAAAAAACATTTGGGCCACCCAAGTGGTTGGACCCCGTTGCCGCTTGGGCGGGAGATCGGTTCTGTATCGACCTCTCACCCACGTGGCAGCACAGGACAATCACTGGGTGGGCGAGGATTTGTGTGTGTCGACCTCCTCGACGACGGGGACTTAAATATTTTTTTTAATGACTTATTAATTTGTATTTATTTTTAAATATTTTTAATTTTTTCTAATTTTTTTTAAATGTTATTTTATTATTTTTTTGCGTGTTTTTTTTTTATAATATATTTTTATTTCTATTTTTCATTTAAAAGTTTTTATTTTTCTTAAATGTTTTTATTTTTTAATTTTGATTTTTTTGTTTTGTTTTTATTTTAAGTATTAATTTTTTATTTTTATTTTCCATATGTTTTTTATTTGTGAGTGTAAAATTTTGTGGTCCATATCTATTTTATGAGGAAATTTTCTATAAAATCACATTATCATTTGAGAAACTGATGCATTTTGAACTACTCAGTTTAGTTCATCATGAGGGGATTAATGATATTTGAGAGTGCAAGCTTCTGTGATCCATAACATATTAGATTATAAATCTTCCGGGAAATCACATGAGAATTTTAGGACCGACGCGTTTCGAACTACCAACTGTAGTTCATCATCAGGATAATGATGATGAACTACAGTTGGTAGTTCAAAACGCGTCGGTCCTAAAATTCTCATGTGATTTCCCGGAAGATTTATAATCTAATAGATTAATGATATTGTTGATATAGATTATTCAATATAAATAATGCATATATGCAATGATTAATATCAAAACTAAAACCAAAAATTAATGAAAATGAACGTTAAGAAAATAAAAAATTAATAAACCTAGTCAAAACCAATATAAAAATAATTAAAATGAAAGAAAAAATAGTAAATTAAAAATTAAAAGGGTAAAATTAATAAATAAAATCATAATAAAATAATGAAATTAACCCAATTAAGATTAAACAAATAGAAATTCACAATTAATATACAAAATTATTATAAAATATTAATAAGCCAAAAATAACAATAGACATATTAGCCTTAGACATAGTCAAAATAATTAGAAGCAAAATATTAAAATAATTAAATTAAATAAAAAAATCAAAATAGTAAATTATTAAAAATTAATAAACAAAATAATAATAAAATACCAAAAATAACACAAATACGCATCCAAAATCACAATTTTCCCACCTAACGAAAACAAATAAAGCCTAAAAATAATAAATTAATAGGGATATAAAATATTTTTAAAGAGGAATAAAGATAAAAATGTCACCAATTAAATAATCATAAATATTATTAGAACTATAAATAATAACCAACATTAAAGGCGAGGAGAAACTATATAAGAAGAGAGATAAAAAACGAAGGATAGAGGAGAAGAATACAAACTAAGAGAATAGGGACAACATCCAACGACTGCTAATTTTCGAGCCATCATCCCTATTCAAAGTATGATATCTTTTCTCTATTTCAACCACTTCCCTAAATTTGCGATGATGGAAATGCTCAACCCTATCAATGATCTTGGTCTCCTCTAAACAAATTTGGTGCATAGTCTTCCCAGAATGCTCAACAAGAGTAGAGGACTGAGTCCTACAATACCTAATATCAACAACGTGTTCTTGAATCATCTTATTTATAGAGTAGTCGATTTCTCCAATGTAGGGAATCCCACAGGAACATGGGATTAAATAGACACCTTTCACGCTTTTAGGGTCCAACGCGTCCTTAAAATATCTAAGGGAACTGTGAATGGTGTCCAAAGTTATACAGGTGGAAGATATGAAATGCTTCCTTAAAATCCGGGCAACTACCAACACTACCAACTAATTCACCAGGATCTTTCTTTGGTCTAGGACCTTTGCTAGTATTTAAGAAAGCCTTAAGACCTTGATTCTTACTATAACCATTCATCTCAAAGACTCCAAGGAGATGGGCTTTTTCCTCCTCCATGTGCTCATCGTGAGAGACCCTAATATCTCTAATGGCCAATGTGTTAAGAACACCAACCTTTTGAGTTGGAAAATGATGAGAACTAGCATGAAGATACTACTTTGTGTGGGTCTTCTTCCTAAAGACTTGGTGGGAAAAAGAGCTATCAGAATTTCTAGAAGCAAGAACATCAAGAAAAGGAAGGAAACCATCAATTTATATTTCCATAGTGAATTTAACAGAGGGAGACACATTATTGAGGTGGTGACGAAAACATTCTAACTTTTGACGACCATGAGGCCAGTTTATGAAAGTTTCATTGCCATGTCCCCAAATATATATATATATATATATATATATATATATATATTATCATGTACTTTTCTGGTTTAATGATTGTCATCCCTTCTTTAACTTCTTAATCATTTTAATAAACTTCATGTGTGCTAAATATTATGGTTCTCTAGCCATTATTCACTTACTAAACTCTTACTTATAGTGTCTTAGCAAGTGGAGTCCTAACTCTTGAATAATTTTATATGCAACATTCATAGATTAATATTTCTAACCTACCTTTGCATATGTTAACCTATAATGTATACCTAACTCTAATATTTCACATACTTATAGTCCTACTATGGTATATGTTGTATACACTTACTCCCATATTAAACATAGATAAGGTTCTACTATGTTTTGTAACAAAGGCTTTAACACCCCTCACATAACTCCATTTCGCACTTAATATGTTGACCCTACCTCGATGACATGTCTTACTCCGATTTAACCTTGTGGCAGAGGCCATGTGCCCTCACATGGCCTTCACCCTTATCGATGCCAAGGATGAATGATTGAGATTAAAGGGGAAAGATCCAAGGCTCAGAAACATTAAGAAAAACCTAATGGTTTTACCTACCCTTCTCTTACTCATTTCGATCTTTCACTGTGTGGTTTGCGACCGTCATGCTTGAGGGAGCTATGCCACCATAGCTCAAACCTGTAACTCGATTTCCAAAGCCATGGTAGCTCGATTCCTCCTAGAAATCGACCCTTTGTGTGTTTAGCATGCTAGATGTGGAAACAAAATGGTGTTTGGCAGAGCATTTATTCACCATGGCCTCAAAGGTAAGGATTTTACAAATCATTCCCTGTGTTTTCTTGTTGGCATGATTGCATAGTGGTGCTAATTCTTAATGTCTGTTTTATTTGTGTTGTAGGGAACCCCATAGCATGGTCAGAATCGACATTCACCTTGGGTAACCTCAATTATATGTTTGCCTTTGTTTTATATATTTGAATTTCATTATATTTGAAATATGTATCTCACAGTGTGTTCTTCGCTTACGTAGGAAGGAACCCCTCTATTTCTCTGCATGGTCATTTGGGTAAAGAATTCTCCCATGTTTCACAGTTTTTCAGTGACAAGTCATTGGGTTAAATGTGAACTTCTTCCATCCCATTTTCCTCCAATACGAGGTAAGTGGTTCTTTACGCATTCTTCTTTCAGGGTTTTCACCGTTTGTATAGTATTAAAATTTTGGGTTTATATATATTTCGTATAGAATTTCAGTCCTGAGTTTAGTATGTCTTCCATCCAGAATTTTTGGGTTTAGCACTATGCATTTGATATGTTACATGGCCTATTTGATTACGAATCCTACTCCCTATTCGATCACTGGCTCGATTTATGTGTATTTGATATGTTAGCTGAGGTATTAGAAATCTCTGTTCTATTTGGTGTATATTTGAATTTGAATAATTTCTCATATGTAACCCATAATATGAATAGTCAGGTAAATCTGGGTCTAGTTATAATTACATTTGACATTTTTTCTAGAGCGTATGAAAATCGTTACTTCCATTACATTCGGAGTTTAGTCACTAGTTTTTCAATGTACCCATTAGTTTCTTTGTACTATTGGTTTATTCATTTGCTTGTGAGCCTAAGAGAATTGTGATTCCTCTATTTGATTAAATAATGAGTTTTACATTTTTAAATTTTCATTCTGGTCATAGTATTATTTGTAATCAATACAGTTATGAGATCTTTAGCTAATCTCTTCTATTACCATATGATTCTTGGTTTAATTCGCTTGGGTATTAAGCAGAGTATATGCTACCCTTTGCTCCATTTACTTCTGCGTATTTATTTTTATATTTATTCATCGAATTATCTTGCAATTGGGTTTTACCACCTTATACTATTCATGGCAGTTGTGTAAAGAAAATCTGGGTTGTTTCCCTTCACATTGCTAAGGGAAATGCGTAACCTATCTGGGTGTTCTACCCATTACGGTTTTCATGCAATTTTGTAACGCAGTTTAAGATCCTCATTCGAGGTTTGGCATATCCCTTCTTACGCCTGTTCTATTTCTAATTTTGGGCATTGTCGTACATTTAATTTGGATTGTAGTTTTCAACTTTGCGTAGGATTTTAATTTATCTTCTAAATTTATAATGTCGGTTGTTTCCACCCAGATTAAATCTTCTGCCCAGAATGAGAATTTGAAGGAGATGAGGATGACAACAGATCCTCGTATTCCTCCCCATACAATTCATTTAGATACCCTATTCAGTTTCCAGATTTCTTATTTTTTATTTTCCTATTTGTATGATGGAGGATCCCTTCACTCACAACATTTTTTGATTTGTATACACAAGTCGAACAGACAACATCACGAAATCGTGCACAGGTAAGGTATCTCTATGTCCCCTTACAAAATAATATTTTTGATTTATTATTTTATTTGGCTCTTTGTAATTTTCACATTTCTTCTCTCTTACAGGTATGCTTCTAAATTATGTTGGTCTGCGTGAAACTCAAGGTTCCCTCACTTCCCATACTTACTAACTGTATTGTTCCTCAGGTTGGTAGCATGTTATTCCACCATGGCTCTTCTTCTGGCAAGGATTTTAGTTTTACTCAGCTTAGGCTGGTGTTGTTGTCGTTTATATGTTTAGGTGTCAGTGCCATACTTGGCCTTTGATAGTTTGTGAACCTATGTAATATGGTTTCTTGCTTTTAATACAGTCTTATACAGACAACTGTGTAATTCTCAAGGATGCACAAAGATTGTTGTATCTGGAAAGTTTAATATATTTATATTTGGAAATATGAATTATGTTTCCTTATCTTGTCGGTTATGGATGCATATGTACTTTGCATTAGAATTTCAGATTATATAACTACAATGATCACTTTTTGAATCCTTTCATATGTTATGTGACTTCAGAATTCTCTTCGATAATAATGGTTTTCTTGTTTGGCTTACTAGTAAATAATAAATGTATCTGTAATTTATTCATAAATGCCACTTGTAGTTTCTTCTAAATTGTATCATGCATTCACTTATTTTTTTTTCTCAATAGCTAGCAGTAGCAGGTTCAATATTATTTATTCCTTCCAGCAAATTTAAAGAACATTACTTTTCTAAAGCTAGATCCATGTTAGCATTGTCTCTAAGTTTTTAGTTTTCTGGTCATCATTTTAGCAATAAATTTTGTTTAACTTAATTTCTACAAGCTATCTTATATATTTTACTTCTGCTCATATATGAATAGGTAGACTGTGTTTACCCTCTGATCGTATCCATTTCTGGTTTTATAATTAAAGATACTATACTGTATACATATACAGTACATTTGTCTACTATACAAGACACAATATTGACACTGTACAACACATAATATTTAGATTGTACATAATATAATATTGAAAAATCAAATGCGACTAGTCTACACCATGATTCCAACCTTGTTTAATATCACATTAATCCCTTATTACAAAGCAGAATATGTCTATTAACTTAGACAAGCTCACACAACTAATCCTTACTAAAAAACAAGAAATTGAATATAAAATTTCTACATGCTGCATACCAACTTGTAAAGGCGAATTTTCCTCCCAACCACGAGCTTATCCTCAAAGCTCTCCCCCGAGCAAAGATAAATTTTCCCTAGTGTTGAAAAACTCTTGTCACACTAGTGATGGCACTTTTAAGCCCACTTTCCCTAGCAAGTTTCCATAACGACGTCCCATTTTTTTGGGGTGCTATTTGCCATAGCCTAGGATTTACTTTTGTTTTTTTCCATAAAATTTTGATTTAAGACTCACTTTTACTCAACGTTTTTTTTTCTTACCTCTTCCCAGTAACCTTCCTCTTTAATAGGGATTTCTTAAATATTTTCTTCTATCTAATTTTATTTTTTTATTTTTTTCCCCCAAAGGATTTTTTTGGAGAATTTGGAAAAGTATGAAATTCTATCCTATCCTCATGGAAAATAATTTCTAGATCACTATTACTCTATCTTTACAAAATTTCCATAAATTTCATAAATAATTATTCATTAAAATATTTCCACCAATAGCATAATTGTTCTGTAGGTCCACCTAGCCTTTGTCCTATTTACATCAACATAAGAGCTGTAAATCAGGGGTATTATAGTCATCCACAAACCTTTTCCAAATATTAGGTTTGAAAGTGAAGACAAGGCTTTTGATTCAAAATATTCCATAAAAAGGTTGGCCAAAACAGGAGAAAGTGGAGAACCCATGGCAACACAAAACTCTGCTCATAGAACTCACCTTTAAAGCTAAAGAAAGTCGATGTAAGAAAAATCTCAACTAATTTGGAAATGTCTCGATGAGTGATGTTTTTTATTTCTTAATTTTTTTGTTTCCCACTTTTTCTTTTTTCCTTTTTAAATTTATTTAATTTGTTTAATGTATTTTTAGTTTATGTTATTTTTGATTTTTTTTCAATAATTTTTTTTATTTTATTTTTTAAATCTCATCGTATTTTTTATTTTTTTAGCTTTTAATATTTCAATTTTTTTTTAAGTTTTTTTTTTCTAAATATATGTTTTTTAATTATTTTTACTTCTAATCTTATCTAAATCATTTTTTTTGGGAAAAAGAAACATAAAATGTCATCATATTTTAATATAAATTCATAAAAAAATCATAAAATTTGTTATATTTTTTATCTTTTTTATTTGAATATTTCATAAAAATCTTATAACTAACATGTCATTATTAACTCCACACCCACGCAAACCGTATTTTGATTTTTTTTTTTTAATTTAATTTATTTAAGAATTTTGTTTTGTAAGTTTCTTATATATATATATATATATATATATATATATATATATATATATATATATATATATATATATATATATATATATATTATTTTTTTTATGTTTTTAATAATTTTTACTTTGTTTTTTCATTTTTTAATTTTTGTTTTGTTAATTTTTTTGCAATAATTTTTTTTTATATTTTTTATAAGCTTAGTTTTTCTAAATATATTTTTTATTATTATTTATTTCTTTTGAAGTTTTTTTATTTTATTTTTTTCATGGTTTCGATGATGAACCCTTAGCTAAACTGAGAGTCGGGGGGGAGGGGAGATGGGGGGGAGGGGTGAATCAGTTTAGTACATTCATGGACATTTAAAACTATTTTGATTCAACTTATTTACACCTTAATTTCATAAGTAGCTTAATACATAACGAATCAACAAACTTAATGTGTGGACAACAAGTAATTAACTAGATTAAAACATCACATCAACACATAATCATCAAGCACATACAGAACATATATAAGTGGAAACCCATAAGAGAGAAAACCACATATTATTATTGTTGTGATGCAAAGTCAACTCCCTCTCATCACTGATTTTCTATAGGTTCCAACCTACAGGAGGCTACTACCTCAAATTCTGAAAGCTACAACTTGCAAGGAAACTCCAACTCCCATCTGTTTTCTACAGGCTACAACCCACAGGAGGCTCCACCTCAACCAGCTCCAACTGGCCATCTATCAAGCTACAATTTGAAACAGAAGCACCAAATCCCATGTATTTTCTATAAGCAACAACCCACAAGAGGCTCCTACCTCAACCAGCTCCAACTAGACATCTATCAAGCTACAACTTGAAATGGAAGCACCAACTCCCATGTATTTTCTATAGGCTACAACCCACAGGAGGCTCCTACCTCAACCAGCTCCAACTAGACATCTATCAAGCTACAACTTGAAATGAAAGCACCAACTACCATGTATTTTCTGTAGGCTACAACCCACAGGAGGCTCCTACCTCAATTTCTGCAAGCTACAACTTGCAAGGAAGCTCCAACTCCCAAATATCTTTTGCAGGCTACAACCTACAGGAGGCTCCTACCTCACCCAACTCCAATTGGAAATTTATCAAGATACAACTTGAAAGGAGACTACAATCTCCTCACTCAACATCAAACTAAAATGCTGATTTACCTGCATATTAGATCTATTATACTCCTTCTCCACTGCTGCCTCTTCAACCTTCATATCTACTTCATATCGGCTCTCTCTTATTCTTCCACTCTCTAGCCTTCTGCAGCTCTCTTACATTCTTCTGTTATTTTTTATTCTGCATCTTTCTAACTAATTTTTTGCACACAAATATTACATCTCTTATACGGATAACTCCTGATTGTTTGCATTCTACAGGGAATACGAAGTGAATAGGCATGTCTCTCTTCCTTCCACCCATTCAATTCCTTACACTTCAGTTCAGGTTATTATATTAGACATAATCATTACATCACTCATTGGAGTTTTTCTTATGCCTATGGAGACTTGCCTTTGCATCACAAAAAATATAAAATAAATCAATATATTTACATTTACACATAAATTACAACTCAACTCTTTGAGCTTCTTTGCTTGCTGTGCATTTGTCCTCTTTTTCTTGCTGTGTATTTGTCTTTTCTGTTTTTGTTGTTATATTTTAACCATGCAACATAACCGTCTTTGCCCAAATCGACCCACTCTGCCTGTTATGTCTATTAACTGCAACATTCAATATTCTCTGCCCGCAGTTTTGTTGAGCCTGACTCGACCCATGGTGCCTAACTCCTCATAGCCACAATGTTTAGGTTTATCTGCTCTTCACTCTGTGTTGGGTCACTTACTTGAGTTTGCCTCCACATTCAGAATTTTGTTTGATAAACAACCACAGCTACAGAACACCTCCGCACAAGTGTCGGGTCTTTTTCTCCCGAATCTCCTGCTACATTCAAAATTTTCTTTATAAAATGGTGTAACCATATCAACCACTATTGCGCATGAGTGTCGGGACTTATTGCTTAGCCAGGTATTTTCTTGCATTCAGGCTTTCCTTTTTATACACCCGAGTCAAGTCTTCGTTAAGATTTAATTCTTTGTAAACGAGTGCATCCACAGAGAACCCCCGACTACATATAGTGTCGATTCTCTTACCTTAGTCCTTCTGCCCGCATTCCGAATTTCGTTTATCAAAAACACAACCACATAAAACTGGACTTTAAATATATTAGCATTTACCTCTGAACAGTATTGTGTCCGTGCCTATTTCCCATTTTGGAAACTTCCTTTGTTATTTGTTTATACATTGCTCAGCAATTCTCCCGATGCTATTTCTTAACCAAATATACCTAATCTTAGAATTTAAATTCTTTAGAATTAAACTCTGAGCTGCATTGCGTCCGATCCACTTCATACTTCGCATTTCGGCATTGCTTTAGTGTTTCATGTTATATGCACCTTTCGATCTTCTGATGTGATTTACTAAAGAAATTTTCATAGCCCCAGACTTGAAATACTTTATAATAGAGCTCTGTGTTGCATCACATCTGGCCCCTTTCGCAGTTCACATTTCCACGGAATCAATCTGAACTCTTGTGTTCTCAGCCTTCTGACTTTTCCATTTGCGATTTCCGATTGGGTCCCACCACTTATCGCAATTTCCATGTCGCAATTTTCTCAAATCAAACGTTATCACCGCTTGCAAAATGCAATTTGTGACTTGCAATATAAGGGTTTGAGTCCCACCGGAGATGCCACGTCATCTGCCACATCATCTGCCATGACATCTCCACGTCACTGTCACGTCATCACCATGTCACTTCCATGTCATCTTGCCATGTAATCTCCCGCACTTCACAACTTTACTAATGTCCAATTTTTGCGATCGTTACTAAACCTTATCGCATGCGTTGTGCAATATACTTCGCATCGCATCACCACCTCTTGTATTTATCGCATCACAACTTAAATCACTTACCATGCGAAGTCTTAACATGTAAGCAGAAGAATCACCAATTGCGATGTGTGCCATCGTCTTCTGGCCAATGAGACGCAATCTGGTTCATTCATTTTCTCGCTGTCATTTCTGCGACTTGGTCATGACTGTCCATTTCTGCTTTACTTTAGTTTGCCGACTTGACCCGTGTGTTCATGATTTTATCCATTTGCCGACTTGACCCATTGAACTGCACATGCCCTCGTGCACTGTTCATAACGAAAAACAATTCTAACTCTTGAGATTTTTTGAATAGCACGACTTAGCCCGCTCGTTCATGACTCTGCCCAAATTCATGACTTGATCCACCTTGCTACCTTTGCAGTCTTTTCTGCCTTAACTACCTTTTTTTCCTTTTCTCCTTTGATTCAAATGTTGCTCATCTCTGATCCTTTGCCTTTGCTAATGGTCTCATGTTTCTCCTTGCCTCTCTACTGCTCCTCTACCTCTCTTTTATGCTTTCTCACTTAATCATTTCCTGATCTGCTCCTTTGTCTTATTACTGTTGCTTCTATGCTCCAATAGTCTCCCCCTTTGGCATTGATGGCAACACTTCCTCCAACACACCCTCCAAGACTTCCTCTAGCTTTCATTATGAGAAGTGCCTTTCTTCCTCTACTTTCTTTTCAGAAGTTCCTTTCTTCTTCTGCTTGCTTTTCCTCCCCCTTTGACATCAATTTCAAAGGGTTACACATTTTCAAATGTAGTTTCGATCATTGCATTACTTCTCTCTGAGTTGTGTGTAAGCATTATTCATTATGTTCTTTTTATATGAAATGAATATACACCTCCATATATTCATTACACACTTGATGAATCCTTTTGTATTTGAATGAATACACCTAATTACCATAGTATTATTGCTTTATGATCTTCTGCATACACGGTGGGTGCTGCTATATGTTACACATAAGCATTGCTTTATGTGCACTTCAACATTTCAAGAGTGTAGTAGACCATCGTTGTGGTTGCATTGCAAACTTCATAAGATATATGAGCATTGTTGAGGTAACACTTGAAAATCATAGAGATTACATGAATATGTTGCAAATGATGCTATCCCAAACTCATGAGAATGTTGTAAGGCATGTCACCATTGAATTTTTTGTACTTTTGTCCCTTACTGCTTGATAGTGGTGATATGTGTTAGACTTCTGAAGATATAATCACTACAGGCCAAAATCCCTTGATGTTGATGTGAAAAATGAGTCTAAATAGAGCTTACAACTTATTGTAAGATTAGAAAATATCTTTCAATTTTAAAAAAAGGACCCAATGTCTTTAATATTGTATAGAGCATATTAAAAACAAAACCTTGAGGCTAGATACATTCAACGCATTGGAAATTTTTTACTACCAACTATACAATTTCATTTTTGATAGGGAGGTATTTGTGTCAATGATCAGACTCTCTACAGTGGTGAAATATCAACAATTCCTTTTTTCTAAAGTGAGCTTCAGATGAATCAATAATAGACTCTTTAAAATTCAATAGTAAGATTAGCACATCTAGCCCATCATGCTTCAGATACTTCAACTCTTCTATCATAATAATCTTCAACAAAAAATCTTCAATTCGTTAAATTGAAGTCTTAGAAAATAGAATTCACATAGCTTTATGAATGATCTTAAGAAATAGGCCTTGAAGATATATCCATACTGACTTGAGGAAGGCATGCAATTATATCCAGGAATATATATTGTTTCAATGCTCGAAATAACACTTCAAAAGAAAACAAGATAATGATCCTTCGGCACTTTTAAATACCTTTCCATGCTTTACTGATGTAGCTCGACATTCTCCAGCATTTACAATCAGAAGGTACCTTGCAATGATTAGAGAAACCAGAGATTAATCCACCTATATTATAATGTTGATAACACTGGGAATTCTTCCTTGATGTATTTCTGCCATGCATACCATATCATTCCAATCTCAAGGACATGTATCATACCACTGCTCCAATAATAACACTTGGGATAACACTTTTCTTATTCATCCTTCTTGAAAGAATTTTGTTTCATTATCAACACTTGTAGTGCGACACACAGTGTAATAATCTTCTTAGTTTATAGGTTCATGAATGATGTTCCCTTTATCACTGTGGCTACTTGCTGCTTTCTCTTCTTCAATTAATCTGTTGGCTATCTCAAATTAGCATTGAATGCTTCATGTGTCCTTTTTCCTCTATAGTTCTCTGCCAGAGGAATTGTCCTTTCCCTTCTTGAACTTTGAGTTGTTCTTATTCCAACAAGCTCTTCTTTGAAAACTCCTATGGGGACCTTTTATGAACTACTCTCCCTCTGGGATTTTGCTTCTTGTCTATCACTGAATGGATATCTACGTTGCTTCCTGGAACAACTCCCCATGAGACTGTGATGGATTCAAAATGTCATTAAAGTAATAGCCTCCCCCTTTTTCTTCTTATTCCATACTTTTTGGGGTTCCTCATAATGTCTACATTTCTTTTTGATTCACAGTTTGGTATGATTTGATTTGGTTTTGTAATCTATCTAGAGTCCTTTACTTTATATGGTAACCTGCAGTCATTTGCTTCGTGCCCAAGCTTGTAGCACACATAACATCTTATTTTACCTGGGTACATTTTAGCTGATGTATAACATTTTGTGCTCCTTTTTTAACATAATTTACATTCAACAAGTTTATGTCCAAATTGATTGCATGCATAACAGTAGCCATGGAAATGATTTTTGTACTTGGTGAAGGATTATCCTTTCCATTTTATTTCTTGAGGGGGTATTCTCATTTGCTGTATCTTTTGTTGGTTAAACTTGATTTGATTTGTCTTACAATGTGTTGCTATATGTTCAGGTCTATGGCAGGTAAAATATGTAATACTTCTCATATGAGGAAAGAACATCATTTGAGATCTTTCGAACTTGTTCAATTCATCTTCCGGAACAATTGAGCTTCTTGCAACTGCTTTCTTCTTCCTTCCATTCTTTGTCACTTGATGTTGCTGCTTGTTTCTATTTGTTTCATTACAGATCAATTTTTTGCTGGTTTCTAACTCTTTGGATCTCTTTTGGATTGCTTCATCATCTTTTTCAATGTCTGCCTTCTCAGAGTTCTCCATGGAGGTAATATCGTCTCCGAGATGCTTACACAACCCACTCATTTCTTCTATTAGCCTTCTACCTGCAATAATCTCAGATTTCTAAGAGTTATCTTTTTCTTTTACAACTTTCACAAAGGTGATATCTTTGTTATATTCAACCTTAGGCTTACTATTTTCCCCTTCATAGCCTATCCCAGTCTTTATACAAGGAGATATTTGAGCATTTATTATTTTTCCAACAATTTAGAGCTTTTTATTCATGGAATAGTCATAGTTAATTCCATTTGGGCCTTTTCTAATTTCTTTCCCAGGCATACTACTTCTTCTTCCAACTATTAATGCTCCTGATTTTTCTCCTTTATTTTCCTTTTTTGAATATATTCTACCTTCTTAGCTTCTTCAAGTTCTACTTTCAACTAAATGAGGTTTTCCGAACTTGGCTCTTCCTTTACATATTTTAGGACAATGTCTTTATGTTT
Organism: Pinus albicaulis; assembly: GCA_034641835.2. Classification (NCBI taxonomy): domain Eukaryota; kingdom Viridiplantae; phylum Streptophyta; class Pinopsida; order Pinales; family Pinaceae; genus Pinus; species Pinus albicaulis. The sequence continues at coordinate 70,099,079 of MU968411.1, forward strand.
TCTACTCTTGAGTTTAAGTCTGTCTATTTCCTTCAGGGCACTAATTAGCTCCCCCTCAAGATCACCCTCACCTTCTTCTTCATCTTCCAGAAGATATCCTTCAAGCTCTTCCTTGGCCAACAAAAAAAATTTAGAGGTTCCTTCTTCATTGGAGGATTCGTCTAAGCTTTTAGATGCACTTCTACCATGTTGAGCCTAAAATGATTTTCTATTAAATCTCTTCCCTTTCTTCCAGTTATTTATTTATTTTTCTCTGTCTTTTGTGGCCGATTCTCTGCTCTCTTATGGGGACATTTTGAAGCATAGTGGCCCACTCTTGCTCAATTAAAGAACTTAAATGTAAGTTTACCTTTTTTCTTACTTGTGCCTCTATCCAATATTATGACGAATTTAGCTTCTTCTTCACTAGAGCATGAGCATGTACCTTCTTTTTCTTCTATGCACTTGTCTGCCTTGAAGGCAGCCTCCATCGTGTTTGACTTCCCTTTAAGAAGTCTCATCTCATATGATGTTAGGTTCCCAAGTAATTGGTTTCTAGTTAAGGTTTCCCAGTTTGTTGTTTCTTCTATGGAAGAAACCTTAGGATTAAACTTGGATGGTAGAGATCTCAATATTTTCTAGACTACAACACTTTCATTAATTTCTTCTCCTAGGCCTATCATAATATTCACAACTTCTGCAACTCTTAAGAAGAATGCATCTATATCTTCATATTAATTCATTTTAAAGTTTTCAAACTGAGTTCTATGTGCTTGTAGTTTGGATATCTTCACCTTTGTATCTCCCTCATGACTGTTTCCTAAAGTATCCCATATATCTTTGGCAGTCTTTGTGCATTACTTTGATAAATTATGACTAACCTAGACCGCTCAAGAGTGCATTCATTGCTTTTTCATTAGCTCTGAAATTTTGTTTGGGTTCTTCCTTAGTGTGAGTATCCTTTGGTGCATATTTTTCTTCCACAAAAGCCCAAAATTCTATTCCTAGAGACATTACGTATGTCCTTATTATTATTATCCATAAAGCATAGTTTGTGCCAATAAACAATGGGGATTTATTTGTTGAGAATCTTTCTAGGATAACCATTTTGGGGACCTATGACCTCCTTCTAGTTTTTAAACTATTACTAAAGGAACCAACTTCGATACCAATTGATGAACCCTTAGCTAAACTGAGAGGGGGGGGTGAATCAATTTAGTACTTTCATGGAAATTTAAAAATATTTTCATTCAACTTATTTACACCTTCATTTCATAAGAAGCTTAATACATAATGAATGAACAAACTTAATTTGTGGACAACAAGTAATTAAGCGGATTAAAACATCACATCAACACACAATCATCAAGCACATAGACAATAGATATAAGTGGAAACCCATAAGGGAGAAAACCACATCTTATTATTGTTGTGATTTAAAGGCAAGCTCCAACGCCCTCTCATCACTGATTTTATGTATGCTCCAACCTACAGGAGGCTACTACCTCAAATTATGCAAGGTAAAACTTGCGAGGAAGCTCCAAATCCCATCTATTTTCTGCAAGCTACAACCCACAGGAGGCTTCTACCTCAACTAGCTCCATCTGGACATATATCAAGCTACAACTTGAAACAGAAGAACCAACTCCCATGTATTTTCTGTAGGCTACAACCCACAGGAGGCTCCTACCTCAACCATCTCCAACTGGACATCTATCAAGCTACAAATTGAAACGGAAGCACCAAATCCCATGTGTTTTCTATAGGCTACAACCCACAGGAGGATCCTACCTCAATTTCTGCAAGCTACAACTCGCAAGGAAGCTCCAACTCCCAAATATTTTCAGCAGGCTACAACCTACAGGAGGCTTCTACCTCACCCAACTCCAACTGAAAATTTATCAAGCTATAACTTGAAAGGAGACTACAATCTCCTCACTCAACATGAAACTAAAATGTTGATTTACCTAGATATCAGCTTTGTTATACTCCTTCTCCACTGTTGCCTCTTCAACCTTCATATCTACTTCATATCGGCTCTCTCTTATTCTTCCATTCTCCAACCTTCTGCAGCTCTCTTACATTCTTCTATTCTTTTCCATTATGCATCTTTCTAACTAACTTTTTGCACACAAATATTACATCTCTTATACATATAACTCTTGACTGTTTTCATTCTACAGGGAATACGAAGTGAATAGGCTTGTCTCTCTTCCTTCCACCATTTGATTCCTTACACTTCAGTTCAAGTTATTACATTAGACATAATCATTACAACACTCATTGGAGTTTTTCCTATGCCTATGGAGACTTTCCTTTGCATCACAAATAATATAAAATAAATCAATATATTTACATTTACACTGAAATTACAACTCAACCCTTCCATCTTCTTTACTTGTTGTGCATTTTCCCTCTTTTGCTTGCTATGTATTTGTTTTTTCTATTTTTGTTTGTATATTTCAACCGTGCAGCATCACCGTCTTTGCCCGACTCGACCCACTCTACCTATTATATCTATTAACTGCATCGTTTAATATTCTCTACCCGTAGTTTTGCTGAGCCTGACTTGACCCATGGTGCCTATCTCCTCATAGCCACAACGTTCAACATTATCTGCTCTTCACTCTGTGTCGGGTCACTTACCCAAATCTACCTCTGCGTTCAGACTTTTATTTTGATAAACAGCCGCAGCCACATAACACATCTCCACGAGTGTCAGGTCTTTTTCTCCCGAGTCTACTCCTGCATTTAGACATTTATTATAAACTGGTGTAACCAAATCAACCACTATTCTGCACGAGTGTCGGGTCTTATTTCTTACCTGAGTATTTTCTGGCATTCAGGATTTCCTTTTTTTACACTCGAGTCAACTCTCCATTTAGCTTTACTTCTTTGTAAATAGGCCTATCCACATAGAACCCTGGACTACACGTAGTTTCGATTCACTTACCCAAGTCCTTCTACCCACATTCAGACTTTATTTTATCAAAAACGCAACCACATAAAACTGAACTTGAAATATATTAGCATTTACCTTTGAATGGTATTGCGTCCAGGCCCATTTCGCATTTCGGCAACTTCCTTTGTTATTTTTTTACACATTGCTCAACCATTCTCTCCATGTGATTTCTTAACCAAATATACCTAGTCTCGGACTTTAAATTATTTAGAATTAAACTCTGAGTTGCATCGTGTCGGCTCCACTTCACAGTTTGGATTTCGGCGTTGCTTTTGTGTTTCATGTTATATGTGCCTACCAATATTTTGATGTGAGTTCTTAAGGAAATCCGCATAGCACCGAACTTGAAATACTTTAGAATAGAGCTCTGTGTTGCATCACGTCCAGGCCCATTTCTAACTTCACATTTTAGCGGAATGAATCCAAAATTTTGTGTTCTCAGCCTTCTGACTTTGAGATTTGCGATTTTTGATTGGGTCCCACCACTTACTATAATTTCCATGTCACAATTTTCTCAAATCAAACGTTATCACTGCTTGCAAAATGCGAATTGTGATTTTCTGTATAAGGGTTTGGGTCCCACCGGGAATGCCACATCATTTCCACGTCATCACCACGACATATCCATGTCACTACCACGTCATTGCCACAACACTATCACATCATCTTGCCATGTCATCTCCCGCAGTTTGCAACTTTACTAATTTCCAATTTCTATGATTTCTACTAAACCTTATCGCATGCGATGTGTGATATACTTTGCATTGCATCGCCACCTCTCGTATTTATCGCATCGCAACTTAAATCACTTACCATGCTAAGTATTAACATGTAAACATAAGAATCGTTGATTGCAGTGTGTGCCATCGTCTACTGGCATATGCGACACAATCTGGTGTGTCCATTCTCTCGCTGTCATTTCTGCGACTTGGTCACAAGTGTCCATTTTTTCTTCACTCTAGTTTGCCAACTTGACCAATGCATTCATGATTTTCTCCATTTTTTGACTTGACCCATTGAACTGTACGCGCCCTTGTGCATTGTTCTGAAAGAAAAAAAATTCTGACTCTTGAGCTTTTCTGAATAGCATGACTTGACCAGCTCGTTCACGACTCTCCCCACATTCATGACTTGACCCACCTTGCCGCCTTTGCTTCCTATGCCGTCTTAACAATTTTGTTACCTTAAATACCTTTGTTGCATTTTCTCCTTTGATTCTAATGTTTCTCCTCTACGATCCTTTTCCTTTTCTAATGGTCTAATGCTGCTCCTTGCCCCACTTTTATGCTTTCTCACTGCATCATTGCCTGATCTGCTCCTTTTCCTTATTGTTGTTGCTTCTCTGCTCCTTTCCCTTAATGATAATTCTGGTGTTGATCCATGCCTCTTTTCTTTATTGGCCCTTTATACTCCAGCTGATCTTGATCTTCCCCTTTGTTCTCACTGATAATTTTGGTGTTTCTCCTTTCTGCTCCTTTGCCATAAATGCCAATATTTCCAACATTCAATTGTGTTTTTGTTTAATATTTTTTATTTTATTTTAATGGTTCTTTGTTTTTTTGTTTTTTTAGATTTATATCATTAATATTATATATTTATTTTTTATGTTTTTTTTGGTCAAGTGTTTAATTATTATTATTTTTTCTTTATTTTTTTAAATTTATTTTATTACGTTTTTATATTTTTTTGTTTTTTCTTTTCTTTTTTTATATTGTAATTTTTTTAGGTCATGTTTGTTTGTTTTTTTTTTTCCTTTTTTTTATATATTGTAATTTTTTTAAGTCATGTTTTCTAATTTTTTTTATGTTCTAATATATATTTTTATTTACTTGTTATTATTAGTATTATTTTTTTTAGTTTTTATTTTTTCAATGTTTTCATATCCTCAATATATTAGATTGGATATATATGTCAAATTTAAAAATATGTAGAAGTAATAAGTCTAGGAGAACAATTGTTTGTTGATGGTGTACTTCCTTAGAGGTCGATAGAAACGACAATTTTTTTTTGCATAATCTTTAATATGTTTATTAGTTTCGATTTATTAAATTCAAAAAAAGGAAATATAACTTTAATATTAAATTATTATTATTACTACTATATATATATATATATATATATATATATATATATATATATATATATATATATATATTTTTTTTTTTTATTTATTTATTTATTTATTTTTTATTTTTATTTTTTTTCTCAATAATGAAATATAGTTCTTAAAAAAACTATTTGTAAATTTCAAAATATTAAAATTATTTAAAAATAAAATGTTCACAGAAATTTCCAAAAATACAAATGTTTTAATGCATAGAGTATCAAAAACTCCAAAATCACATATAAATTCTTTTTTTTTTGTAAAGTTGTTCATTAATCATAACTGAAGTGTTTCCTATGCATTGATTTCAATACATGATATAAAAAAAACATCATACTTAATAAATAGTTATTAATATGATAAACTTAAAATAAAAATAAATTAACATAAATTAAATGGTGATAATATTTTTAAATAATATTAACACCATGGCTGAAAATTGTTGGAGTTTTAAGGATTTTCATAGAGTTGATATTTTATTCTTAATGTCATCTTGAAAATTTTAAAGCTTTTCAAAGATATGATATTTAATATTTAATACCATGCCTAAAAATCATTGGAATTTTAAGAATTTTGATATTTTATCTTTAATGTCATGTCTATAGTTTAAATTTTAAGTTTTTTCAGAGTCATGATATTTTAGCTTTAACTTCATTATTAAAAGATGTTGAAAATTTAGCCCCCCGGCCCCCAAAAAGGTATTATTCTGGCATCAACACTTTTTTGTTTTCACGATGTTTTTTGCACACAAAAAAATGACGAAGTTATTCGAGCATTAACACTTTTTATTTTCAGGGTGTTTTTTGCACACAAAAAATTGACGACCTTATTCCAACATCAACACTTTTCATTTTCAGGGTTTTTTCTGCACACAAAAAAATTGGCTTTTACTTTCTTTTTTAAAAAATACTGAAAATTTACCTTGAAGAAAAAGGTTATTCCAGAATAACAGTTTTTGTTTTCAGGTTGTTTTTTCATGTCTTTTTGATGTTTTTTTTTATGTTTATATTTTTGAGGTAATTATTCTCATTTGATCAATAAATTTGTTTATCTGTTTCTTCGTTGAAAACACCTTCTGAATCAATAATGTTCTCAACGGTGTTGAATTGCAATTTTTTTTATTCTATATATATTGACTAGATCTTACTTTTGCAAATGAAAAATCGGGTCTAAATATTACAAGTGTGAAATTTGTTACACAGAACATTTTTCAATAAGAAAAAATAACTTTAAGCAAAATCTTTGTTTATAAGACATGCATAAGTGTAGAGGATGTTCATTGTGCGGAAGAACCTTTCAAGTTTTCATTATGATAATAAGATTGTTTAAGCTTATATTATTGATGGTATTTTATTTGTAAATAATTTTTCAAATATATTTTTGTTTATGCTCTTGTGAGCCATATTATTAATTAATAGATGCATTGGCATTAAAGGATTTTATTTCTAATATTTTACTAAACAATAAAGTTCACATATTATCAAATACGTGATCTCCAACATTATATGCAAAATTGTTCGAACAAAATAGATTATAATGCCTTAGTATTTCATCCATACCATTACTTTGTACAATAAAAAAATGCTTCTCCATTAATGATTTAGCAATGATGTTTTAAATATAATTATTCATTGATTCTTTAGCAATTACGTCTCCCAAAAAAAAATAATGACAATAATAATTTCACAGTGAACTATTGCTCAACGACAAGCACAACATAAAAAATTTACAGGGAAAAAATTTACGCGATAACACTTGTTTATGGATGAGATATAAAGTCACAAAACAAATGAACCACAATGTACCTAACTCAGATATCGTAAAATATGTATGTATGTTCGAAAATTGATATTGTGTACAATTCTTATGCTAACAAGTAAAACACATAATTCTCATAACAGAGTTTTGATTATGACGACTAGAATAAAAGCATTCGTAATGAGCCTTCCCTTGAAAATAACTATGAAATATAGCAATATGCATTGGAAAGATCCATCTCCCCCTTAAAGAAAAAAAGAAAAAAACAATGATTAACAACTCGAAAATGATACTTCCGACATGTCATGTGTTAAAATTATGCGACAAAATTTTATAAAACTTTGAAAATTTTCTAATATATCGAGAAAAACACACTAAAATGTTACTTATTATTAATTTTATTATTATTATTATTATTAGTATTAAAATTATGTCATAAAAGATATATAAAACATAGAAACTTCAATTTATCATTTATGCCAAAGAATCAATATGTGGAATAAAAAGCACAATTTTTATATGGCAAAGTTCTATACTTGGGCATTCATTTTCCCTTTCACATAGTTCTCCCACATAATTTTCTTCCTTATAATGTTGATTTTTAAACAATTGAACCCACTTAACATCACTCATTCGGTATAATGTATCATGCAATTTCAGATTTATTTAACTTCATATGTTACTGCCTCACATGGAAAATAGTTACACGTGGTCGTTATACACATAAACAAGAAATATAGGACTAAACGAGATTGAGAACAAATGCTGCTATGAGTATAACAACCTTACAATACATAATTAGAAAAGAAATTGCACATAGCTTTAGATCTATGCAAAATAGAGGATTTGCATAGAATGACAAAAAATAGATGAGCACACCTTCAAATTTCGATTATGTTTGAATGGAATCTCTAAATATCGTATAAAACACAAACATAGATTGTATATGACATTCTTTATCAATTGAAAATTGAAAATGTCTATTTTAATATATCATTACTCTAGAAAACAATCAACCATGCTTTTTTTTCTCCTCGCAAAGAGAAAATTCTCTTTATTCTCCTTGCAGAGAAATGAAAATTGAATTGAATGAAAGTAGATGCTACTATTTCCTAATCATAATTTAATCTTCCTCATTGTTATCTAGATACACTGTTATCAATGTAATATTGACAATGTGCAACCAGGAGAAGTGACAATAAGCAATTTAATGCAATATGTATCCAAATATGAATGAATTACCATAATTTCTATAATAATAATAATAATAATAGTAATAATAATAATGAAAATCAAATTGAAAGAAATAATCTGAAATTATTTCCTAATCATACTTTAATCCTCATCATTATCTAGATACATTGTTATCTAGTCTATATTTTTACCGTCACAATTCCTTCAATGCAATATTGACGAAGGATAGTGAGTGAAAGTGATAGTAAGAAACATCATAGAATAAGAAACAATTACAATTAGTAAAATGAGAAATTTGCTCAATGATCCACCAACAAAAAGATACTTTTGGCCAATGTTCCATCGCATTGAGCGACTATGCAAATAAGCTTCACGAAATCAAACATTCTAAGGTTGTGCTCTTCGCATAGTAAAGGTATGTTTGTGGAAATCATTATGTAAATAGGAATATCTGCAAAAGTGAAAAGGAAATCCATTCTAGAAAAGAATCTTTCAAGCTTTAAATTTTCACAATCACAAACCTTGTTCATAATTCATACACACTTTCACTCACAAAATTTACAAAAAAAAAAACTTTTGTCTTTGTTCATGTCAATAATAGAATTTGTTTTCTTTATTCTAAATGAAAGTTTGGACTTGATTTATAGATACACGCATATGCCTATTTACACGAAGATAACCATTAACTGATTAAAGGCTATGTTATGATAATGAAAGCTCTCCATTTTTGTAAGTTGTTTCTTTCCATACAGTTCTTCACCATTATTATTATTATTATTATGATTGGTAATATACTAATTCTAAACATTTCCAAATAATTTACTAAAAAAACCCAGAAAAATGAAATATGTCCAAATTTTTAATTGCATAAAATGCAAAATGAAAAAGCCCCACCTTAAGAAAATTTGTATGAATGTATCGTAGTTTGTTTCTTTCCACACAATTATTCAACATTATTATTATTATTATATATTATTAGTAATATATTAACTCTAAACATTGGAAAATAATTTACTAAAAAAACTACGCAAAATGAAATCTATCCAAATCTTTAATCACATAAAATGCAAACTGAAAAAGCCTTACATTAAGAAAATTTATAAGAATGTAATAAGAAAATGTGAAAACATAAATTTTCTCTTGTGCCTTTGTTTCCTTTCTCATACTCCATTGTTTGCACATCCTTGGGAAAATGAGAAAATACACTATGTGGACTCAAGCCGACATTAATGGAATAGAACAAGACTAAAAATCAAGAAAGGTTACCTTGACTCTATATTTACATTGCTAGAATGACTCTAAAAACATGGAATCAACAATTAGAACCATAATTCACCATAATTCACAATAGATGATGCTCTATAATTTCTCATCGATTTTATCTTAAAGCATATTGAAATTATTAAATTGGAAGCACAACTCCATTTTACCTTCTAAATATGAAAACGACATTACTCGAATTGAATAGGGAGTGACTTCCATTTATAAATTAAAGATTCAATATTCATCTAGATAATTTGGCCCAAGAAGAGAATGACAATGATGAAGAGGACGCCAATGAGAAGGATGATGATATCATGGCCATTAACCAATGTTTTCCTCCTTTCCAGCTCAAGCCAGAAGTTAATAAAGCCGAAGTCACTTTTGATATAAAAAATATGCACTAATTTACAAAGATGTTAGTTTTTTATTTCTTGTTAATAAAACAAATCAGTTTACAATAGATTCTACAACCCAATAGCGAACAATGCCAATATTTCTTCAACTTTTTGAGTTGTCACTGAATTTAAAAGTAACAATTAATTTCCATTCATCACATTTATTTGTATTTCTATAAATTGAAATCCATATCTCATATTTCACACAGTTAAATCTCCCCGTAAATAATAATAATAATAATAATAATAATAATAACGAATTATTTCTTATATTTCTAATAATTAGACTCAACTATTTAATATGACTGTAATAAATATAATTATTGGTTCCATGTTTGGTTAAAATTATTTGTAGCTTTGGACAATAAAGAGTGACTTATATAGAAACTGCAGAGTTCACCATCACATATAGGCATAAACAATGTTGAAAAAAAGAAGAGTTTTGAGTTATGTACAAGTTTTTATTAAAAACAATGTGCAGAAGTTCTTTGTGCCAAGGTTCTCGTGTGGAAGTTCCCCCATACCATGATCTTCCACACAAAACTGTACTTGCAAAAGAAAACATAAATCTTGAGTGCACCAACGTTCTCCCTCTTCTCAGCTCGATTAAGAAGTTAATGAAGCTGAAGTCGCTTCTAATATCAGAAATATGCACTAATTTACACAAATGATAGTTTTTTTTCCCTCGCTAATAAAGAAAATTAGCTTACAATATCTTCTACATCCTGATAGTGAACTTCAAATTTTTGAGTTATGACTGAACACAAAAATAACAATTAATTTCCATGCATCACATTTATCTGTATTGTTATAAATCGACATACATATCCCATATTTCGCAAAGTCAAATATTCACAATAATAATAATAATAATAACAACAACAACAACAACAACAACATTTATTTCTATATGAACACCCCATCCTCTTATAAAAATTGTGTCCTAATTTCGTCCCTATTGAATAAAGTTTCGAATATGAATCTTAGCACAGTAAAAACTCCACACAATGAAATTTCTCGTTTGCAATAATAACACATTGTCAGAGAACTCGCGTAATTCAAAGCATTATAAAGAAAATCCATATTTGATTTTTCAATGCTCAAGTGTAAACCAGTTTTCATAAGTAATATTATTATAGGCATATATAGTTTGTTTACTAAAAGCAAATAAGTATTTAAATAATTCATACTAAATATAGAAACCTTATTTATTATAAAATTATTTTCTTTTCACAAACACCGTATTAAAGCTTATAAGATAAGTCATAGAAGTTATAGTAGTCAATTATAAATGAGTATTTGTAAATTTTTGAAAAGAGACAAAATTAAAAAATTGCATTATGCACCACTTGTTCACCCGCAAGAACACACAGTTAAAAACCCACAACGAAAATTAAAAAATTTAATCATTATGTTATCTTGAAAATACACTATCCTATGAAACTATTCATAGTTATAAAATCAAATATCTATGCAATTAACCCCCTGCACATACTTTACAATCCACATAGTAAAACCTCCATACAAATAATAATAATAATAATCCCCACTCTCCTACATATACCCCATTCTTCGTAAACATTCATATGATATATGTAATGAGTAAATTCATAAAATTATTAGATTTGTTTCGAAAATCAAACGGCATATTCAATCTTCTGTATAGTCAAATCTTTGAAGAATGAAACATAATAATAATAACATATTAACACTAGTAGTTCAACATTAATTTTCACATGCATCTCCCGTTATCTTGAAAATGCCCCATCCTAATAAAATATCTGCACATTGAAATATACTGCACAAACACCAACCTTCTCTAATATCAAAGCTCTATTCAATTACTCTTTGACACATACTCGTACTCCGCACATTAAATGTCCATATTGTGTTTTGAAATTATCAAGTGTAAAGTAATTTTTCTAAGTAATCTTCTTATAGACATATGCAATTTGTGTACTTTAATAAAATAAGTATTTAAATAATCACAGATCTACACAAAATTCTTTGAAATATGTAAGTAAGTTGGCACTATGAGGCATACAATTGCAATGTATATAAGGTACTTTCATGGAAGGGAGAAAGAGAGTGAGCCTCTATATGACATGTGATAGTACTATCCTTAAAATAGGTGCAAAATAAAATAAGATAATAGTTAGTTAGCCTGCACATTAGTTCACAAGACAACCATGATCATAAAACCAAATTCGACACAAATTCAACAAGATAAGTACCAAAGCCACAAAAATATTTCAATTTCCTTAGTATATATGAATGAAACATATATAAAAAATAAATAAATAATAGTCCTATGATATTCACGATACATGAATGAATTTGTTTTTCTCATCAAGCTTTATATATTAAGTGGAAGTGCCAATATATACAAGTACAATGCTGCCACACTAGACCCAATAGTGGAACATTAAGTCACCACTTTCTCCTCCAAATAAATATATTCTCTCCTATGTGAATGCTAGAGAAGCCAAGGTGAGAAATATAAGTCCCACAATTCCCTTTTCGTGAGTTATGAGGGTGCATTTATAAAAAATGAGGTGAATCTTCGCCTCCCATGTGACTCTTGACCTCCTTCATGACTTTTGAACTTATACAATGAATTTTCAAATTCTTACATGACCTTTTAGATTCTACATTACTTTAGAACTCAATAGTGAGTATTCATATTCCATTTGGGACCCTTGGTATTCCACATATTTTACATTTTCTCATTTTGGGAAATTGCACCATTACATTCCAAAAATAATGTGGAAAGACATTATGACACATGTTACTCTTGACAATGATGACATGGAACTTCATGATGATATGGAATTTCAAAGCTACTCCTTTTATTTTTTTCTTTGAATCTTCATGATGGACCTTGCATGTGCTTTGTATTCATACTATAATGGGCTGATTGATATGGAGCTTTCATGCAATCATGATCTTTGATCTTCTGTTGGAAGCTAGTGCCTCTTCATCTTCTTACTCGATGAATTATTCATGGTTCTAGATTCACAAGTTCCTTTCATTATAGTCTCCTTCTCTTCCTCTCCAAGCATCATCTTGTGAGGTCAAGATATAGTACCTGCAAGTGAAATCTACTCATGACAAGATAACATCAATGCAGAAATATCCTAGTTGAACTTGCTTCCTAAAAGACCACTAGTTGAACTATAATTGGGTACTCGACCAAGAAGAAAGTTCATGGATTTCATAGTGTGCATTTATAGAGGCCAGGAGTGAGGGACTGAAGCTTGAAATTGTGCAATGTGCAGTTCTAGAAGTGTGCGAGGGAAGACTACACAATTTGGGAGCCTAGTGAGGCAGACTTGAGACTTGAGACTACACAATGCCCAATTTAGGAGATACATAAGCCTAGGGATTTCACAATTATGTATATTAGGGATAAAGGGAGGTAGCTTAAGGTTTTCCATTACGCAATGCGAAGAATAAGACTAATTGGAAGGGTAAATTGCATAGTTGTGGAGGTCACGAGGGAAAGGTTGAGCACTGAAACTGCACAATGTGTAGTCCTTGGAGGTAGGAACTACACATTGTGCAACTCCAGGAGGTAAGGGGGAAGCTTGAGCCTTGCAACTACATAATGCATCATTCAAGGAGGCCGAGTTGGGTCAAGTTAGTTGGGAATAAATATTTTCTGGATTTGGCTAAGTGTGGGATCAATAAGGTATAAGAGAGACTAAGGTTGAACTCATTAATGATCACACGCACTCAAAAAAATTAATGGCACAACATTGAACACTCAGTACATAAGAAAAAAATGATCCTGTTAATGCGACAACAATACAACAACCTCCTCCAACTACGACACTTAGGGTACACTTTGTGATGACAGTGAAGAAACTCGTACAAAAGTTCTCAAGAGTTGGGAATATTTCTGATGCATTTCATTATGATGAATAGGACACAATATTATAGGAGAATGTAGATGGACCTACACTCTACTGGACTCATTTCCTCCAGATGGAAATGTGCAGAAGCTGCGTTCAGAGATGTTGTGTGAAATTGTTCTACCTCTTACTTGGTAGCGTGCAAGTTATTTGCTAATTTATTATTCTCGGCCAGAAAATATTCAGTGTCTGACTTTTCCGCACCTATGAAGGCTAGATTGGTCGCGGAAATGGCATTCGGATTCTTCCCGGTGTCTGCCACAATCACCCTTTATATAATAAATGCAGGTGATGCAAGGTAATCTTGCAAATAATTATTATGCGCTTGTAAAATCTTCTTCTGGAGTTTATCGTACGACATATTATATGTGTCCATAACCAGGTCATCTTCGAGAGGAACAAATTCCTCTTTATTTCTTGGAGCTAACTCTACTGTTGGAGGGGGTGGGGACTGAACGGTGATCTATTGCGTGCTTGGAATTAGCTCAACTTATTGATTTTACAGCCCTAGTTCCACCTCAATGTCATCGATCTCCATCAACTCTTCAATTTGTTGAGAAAGCTCTGTATCCTGGATATGTATGCTCTCCTACTCTAATGGTTTTCTGTTTTATACTTTCTCTTCAACTTGTTTCTGCGTTGTTTATTCTACTATCATGTTTTTCCTCTCTTCTTCTTCCTCCAACTTATCGTCTTGTTCTTGCTTATTATTTTCTTACTCTAATCTCCTATGATATTCCCTCTTCCTTCATTCTTCTCTCTACATCCTCTTTTTCCACTTTTCCTCTGCTGCTAAAGTCGCTTTCATAATAGTTGCATTTGATTTCATCTTGCGTCTTTATTATCCCCCTAGAATCTACCCAACCTTTATCTTTCCCTTATACTTCATGGGGTTCCTCCCTTCTGCTGGAACTACTTTCAGAGTAGCTTCTTTTTACGGATTCACCTGTGAAGTTCATGCAAAAATGATCGAGTTGTAGGATTTGGTTGCACTATAAAAATTATTCCATGGATCCTCCTCTTGCCAATGAAATGTCCCACTAAGCCACTGGAAGTGGATTTTTGCATAGTGGTCTTTCAAAACACCACGAGGATTGTACATATTAAGGTCCCAAGTACCAAATGAAAATTTCTCTATCTCCTTTCCTTTAAAATCCATGAATTTCAGGTTCTTGATCTCATACAATCCAATTTGCATAGAAATAGTTGATAAAGTTGCTTTCTTCTTCCTGTGCAAAGCTGCGGATAACCCTATGGAGAAATGATATGAAACTTCTTTCATGAGAATATTCTTAGTGTTATACCTTGGCAAAAGACATGGTGACTTATAACCGCCGAACACTCTAAGGAAGGTGAATTCATTGAGGAAAACCAATCTTCTATCTCCGATACTGCTTCCATTTCCCCATGTGACATGCAAGGTGGTTCTTATTCAAATATCATATTTTATAATGGAATGAGGAATTGGTCTGTTATCTTATCCATTGCTCCTCTATGGCTGTAATCCAAGAGTATTTTACACTGAACGTACACTGCAGGGTCTCTAGGTGTCCAAGTACATGTCATGCTTGGGAACGAATTATTTGCACATATTACATCTAGTAAATATGGAGACATGTAGAATCTTGATTTCTTTCCCTTGGGAGGATTTCAAGCATTCAATATATGGATACTTAACTTTAGAGCCAAAAAATATGACTAGTGGAATGGATACCCCTCATTCACAACCTGATTCAATAAGATTTCCCACCCTTGAGGAAAGGTCTTTGCTCTCTACTGACCATAGGTTCTTCAAGCTAGGATAACCAGGAGCTGATAGGCCCTCCTTATAGACTTTGTCTTGTATGTTTGGGTGGGATTCTGTTGAAAATTTGATGGCTCTTTCACGCAACCTTTAACAATGTCTTTCATGCTCACATAGTTATTGGTGGCATATAAGTACGAATCCATGAGTGCTTCTAGCTCAGGTGAATGGTACATTAGATGGTAATTTGGTGCTAGAAAATTAGCAAGATTTTTTTCGCTAACATTGCTCAAAGTAATAGTCTTCAAATAAATATGTGAAACAATTAAGATGATAACATCTGCACATGGAAAGGATATATATTTGCATGCAACCCTATGTAATCCTGACCATTGAACAATGACATATAACTTCTAGTCCTCTATATATTCCTTGAAGCTCTTTGCTGAAAAATATTTGTTCACTTTCTGCCACGTAAGATGTGATTCCTTTTCCACAAACAATTGATTGTTTGAATACATTGGAAAGTTTACTGACGTACTATCAACTACTTCCTCGATACTACTTTATGTGGTGTATTTTGAATAAGCTCTCTTGGGTGCCATGGTAACAGTGACTGATGGAGATAAGTTCTCAACAAATTTGATACCCATAGGAGGGAAAAGGCACTCATGGAAAGAGTAAATTAACTTTTGCAAATCCACTTTCAAATAAATATTAGGCAGAAAACCAATGAACTGATGAGAGATATTTCACAATTTTCATGGTCAAGGGAGGGAGATTTGCTGATAGAACTGCCCATTATGTAGTCTCAACAACCAATGATGCAAATTGAGGCTTGAGGCTATGCAATGCACATTTCAACCTCGGTAGTGACAGGGAGAAACTTTTCATTATGCAGTCTTAGTGGCCAAGGTGGCAATACTGACCTTTGGGACTATGTAATGTGCATTTGGGCCAGCATGTACTACATATCGCATTGTCTCAAAGGCCAAGCTCTCATCTTGAGCCTTGTGTTGTGTAGGTAAATCCCCTCTATGGATAGAGGTGATCTCTCTAGCCCCGGGGTTGGTCTAGCAACAAGAGGACATGCTAATGTGTTGATTCCTAGTTAATGAATGAAATGAGTTGGGATAGATTTTTCTACCTGTGATCCAACGCGGTTGTCATAACTGCAGCAACGATCTCCTGATCTTCGTCCCGACACGTCGCGGTCCTTCAGCAATGGTACTCGGGTGCCTGCACAAATATCAAAGGATGAAAGCGGCATACAAGACAATAATTTCATTCATAACTAGCTAATTAGTCAAGGAGAATTAAACGTATTGCGTAAGATAAATGACATCAACACAAGACAGGAACCAAAACATCAGCCATGTAAGAAAGAGATTATAACCAGAGCCTTGACGTCGCAACCTCCTTCAGCAGGTCCAGTCAAAATGTGTCTCAAGCATTCATCAGGGAATTTCGCCGTGGTGAGGTAAAAAAGCCTAATCTCTCTCTCGACGGGGCTCTCTCTCTGCTCTATCTCACACCAGCTATATCAGATTGTTTCAGAAAAATGTTCAACAATTCCTATTCAGCTAGCTGCATCTATGTGATAGAGGTGTATTTATAGAAGGAGAGGAGGAGGTTGGGATCCCTCAAATGGTGGAAGGGAGGCCTTATCATTTGGGAGGTTTCCCTAAAATGAGGAAACAAGAAGCCAAAGGAAGGTGCTCGACGTTATGCAGTCGAACAACCCAAGCTGAATCACTCACGAAGTAGTTAGCTTGAAAACTTCGCTTCTATATTTAAAAAAATTTCCAAAAACAACTAAGCATTGGTAGATCACTGAGAAAGAGCACCAATGGGCATAGGGCCTAGTGTTAATTTCCTTTATCGGTGCGAGGCCATAACTGCTGCCAGTGTCAACCCAGAAGCATGTGTTTTTGATGGTCTATTCCAGGAAAAGTCAACAGAGGAAATGTTGTTCTCATGGCAAGGGATCCAATGACACTTTTTTTTAGGTATGACACTTCATATAAGTCACAGAAATGGTCCTCCAATGCAAGGGATGGGGATTGCTGGGACAGTAACAAAATGTTGTGTAACAGAGGCCCCCTAAAGCATGAGGTCTAAGAGAGAGGGAAGAGTGAAATGCTTTACGAGAACGCGCTCGAACCAAACACCGTTGTCAGAAGACCTACAAGTACAATAGAAGTGATATCTCCAATACAGGAACATGTGGCATGGGCACAACCATCCATAATAAAGTACATAAAAATTGAGATCCGAGGTATGGACGCAGCCATCCAGAAATAAGGATCAACAAACAGACTTAAGTATGGTCGCAGCCATCCAATCAAAAGAGTCATGCATATAGTCATGATAAACCAAAATATCTCGCAACATGGACCTTATCAGACAAAACCCAGGGCCTTGCGCTCCACCTCGACCCAAACAAGTACAAATTCAAGCATGCAAATATGTAAGCTGAATTCGAACATGCAAGAAAATCACCTGATTACTAGCCAATGATGAAAGCTATTAACAAGCACGAGAGAAACCACCAATAATGACAATGGCTCTCAAGGTACAACTAGCACAATCCATGGAATGTGAAAAATGATCTGGCGTTGAACACCTGCAGAATCACTCGATCGAAGGACAATGATGTGGACCTGTCATTGATTGCGAAGAAATTTCCATTGAGGCATGCAAGCTCCAAGGTACTGAAAGGGAGTCTCTAGATCAACTTCCTGGATAATGAGTTGATGTCGACAGGAAGTGACCCGGTCAAAGGAGGGCCATAATGTTTCCCACATCGTTGACACGAGACAGAGGAACATGATGATAGTGAATCAGGACCAAAAAGAGGATTAGAGGGAGGTTGAAAACTGCAAAGGAAAACTTCTCTTGAACATATTAGCGACACGACTCCAGATTAGGTGTTATTTGACGTCAAGGGATATGAGGCCATGATGACGTGGAAAAGAGCATATGAGAGGTCAAAAAAAATTACCCAAACCCACAGAGGAAAAAAATGACAAAATGAGATGTCCCCAACCTGACACAAATGCAGATGAGTGTCATGTTCAAGAGCGACATACTGCCGACATGACTGAGAAGCGGTTCCATTTTTCCTCACCATTGATGGCAAGCACCACAATTATTTTTGGAAAATAGGCTTGAAGGGGATAGCATATGCTTGTTATATAAGTTTTTCCTTTGCGAAAATCCATCCTAGTACATTTTACGAGCCTTACGATGGGCCCTTCTCTCTTGGGAAAAACTAGTTAAAATTAATCAAGTAGGAGGTTTGGGACTGAGAGACCCATATATGCTCAACCAAGTGATGGGAGAAAATATATGGTGGTTTTGGATACAGGGGGTTAAATATCCGTGGAAACACATATGGGAAAGGAAATATGCAATGCCACAGTCTATGAAAATAAATATTTTATCAAGGATCACAGCTTCTTGGAAATTAGAGGAGGAAACATGGCTCTGTTCTGGGAAGAATCCTTGCAACAAAGGGAGAAGTTGTTTAGAAAACTATATTTAGCGGAAATTTTCCTATTCAAAAATAGAATGAATAACAAAAAAGTGGCTCATTTATGGGATGGAGGGATAGATCATCAATGCAGGAAATGGAAGAAAAGGGAACAATGGCATAACGCCCTGAACACCCAGCAATGGGAATATTATGAGGATTTAAAATCCAGAAAACTAACAATATCAACAGGAGAGGATATTCTGTGATGGGGGTATAAAATTAAGGGGATGATCACAATTCAAGAAGGATATAATATAAAAAAAAATAACATACAATCTGAAGCCACCCACCTCTCGCAAAAAATATGGTCTGGGAATCAATGGCCAAAAGTTGAATTCTTTCTATGGCTAGTAAGTCACAGAAGGATACTAACCTGGGATCAGCTTTAGAAATAAGGGATACAAAAGCCATCATCATGTCAGATGGTTGAGAAACACACTGAAACCATGGAACATCTGTTGAACAAATGCCCATCTACTGAAAAACTTTGGTAGAA
Source organism: Pinus albicaulis (assembly GCA_034641835.2). Lineage (NCBI taxonomy): Eukaryota > Viridiplantae > Streptophyta > Pinopsida > Pinales > Pinaceae > Pinus > Pinus albicaulis. The sequence goes on from MU968411.1 coordinate 70,118,426, forward strand.
CCTCAATTTTCTCTTTGAACAGACTGATCGATATTGACCCAGCATCAAACATACAATATAAGGTTGGAAAAAAGGGGGATTCCAAAGTCCATTAATCAATAGGGCTTGGTCAATATCCCTAGGCCTCCCCATTTGGGCAGTATGGAAGGAAATGAACAAGGGAACGTTTAGATATGAGACACAACCAATTGATGAAACATGGAAAATAATTTTTCATAATATCAAAGAAACCATACTCACAGCTAAATGGCAACATGATGATTGGAAAGTGAATGCCCAAGAGGCTCGCATACTGGAAAAGTTGAATGTCAAATCGCAAATGATTGCTCCTACTTCCTGGAAAATGAAACCCATTGCAAGCCAATTACGAGATAAATTCATGACACCTCCATAGGGATTCCTAAAACTAAACTATGGTGGGGCCTCAAAAGGAAACCTGAGCCAGGCTGGTGCAGGAGGAATTTTCAGAGATTCACGAGGACAAGCAAGGAGGATTTATGTAATGGACTTGTGATATGTAAGAAATAATGAAGCAGAGCTCAATGCGGTTAAACATGAACTCCTTATAGCAAGAAGAGAACAATACAATAGGCTAATAATCAAAGGAGGTTTAGCCTTGGTCACAAGAATTCTCCAAAAGCTTTAGCAAGGATTTGGGTGGGAAAAAAATAGCTGTAGTTGGCACACAACACGACTCATACAGGAAATTAAGGGTCTTATTCCAATTATAAGTTATATGATACCTTCTCATATTCGTGGAATACGTAACTCAGCAACAGACCTACTATCGAATTAGGGGTGCAACCATCAAGGTAAGTACTTCGACCAGACTTGGGATAGATCACTACAGGAGGGAGGTCTTGCAACCCTACAAGAGATTTTGGACAAAGAAAATAGCCAAATTCAAATTCCCCGATCAGGGTGTCAAGAAATTCATGGGAGGTGTGAAGTGGCAGCCAGCCATGAGGGCCACATGGTGGAATGATGATAGCACTGGTCGGAGAATGTGGGCAGCTCATCCCACGCCACATTAAACCAACATTCACTATGGGAAGAAAAAGGTAGGCAATGTTAGATAATTCTTGGGATGATCACTCAACTTGAGGGAGAAAAGGGTGGGTAGTAGGTGGGTTTACTGTTTCATGTGAGTCACTGCGCAAAAGTTTTTGGAGCAGACAACAAGGGAATTCTGGTAGAGGAAGGTTTCTTCATCCAGTGCACAACAATTTACCTGGTATGTTTCCCTTTCCCGCCTAATTCTGATCATGGCAGTCCTCTATGATACTGATACGGGAGGGAGGTATATCGCGTATGTTATGAAGCTCTTCGAGGTTATTGGACCGGAGAGGATTCAACTCCATCCTGACTATGTTTTTTTGTTTATTTCAGAGGGTGATTTGTCTTCGAAATCACCCCTTATTATTTCTATGAGGGGGAGGATTCTTATGATATTTACCAAGTCTCAATGGTCTTGCCAGTTTGGTCTTCGTAAATTTACCTACATCAATGTGTGTGTCCCGGTATCCTCTAAGGAATTCGTCAAAGTCTATGACCCTGTTAGTGGAGTTGACATTGATTTGCAGAGTATTTTTCCTTGTATTTCGGTCATGGGAAATGCAGGGTTGGTAGCGGGTGATGGTGCTTGGAGAAGCACAACATAGCCTCAATTGCATCATGAAATCCTCAATCCCGACTCCCCCTATTAGCATATTTCTTTCTACAATTTTGCATGTCATTTTAATGAAAATTAGTGTATTCTTTATAATGATTATTTGGGTGTCAAAGGATTTTTTAATATCGCCAACTCGGGTTCTGACAAGTTATTGACTTTTGGTATATGTCATTGTTATTTGGTTGGGGCTAGGGGTATGTTGTTAAATATTTGGCTGTGTCTCCCGTTGTCTTTTTCCGTATATTTAATTTGCGACAACAAATTGGAATATTATATTTTGTTTATTTTGCCACCTATAGTTTGTAAGTAAATAAAAAGTGAGTAAAGAGGGTCTAAACTCACTTAAATGAAATAAGACATCCACCTAGTAGCACAACATTGTGACTTAAGTGGGAGTCAAGGGGGGACCCAACACCACGTGGAGGAAGGGGCCTATGTACACTCTAGAAGTTTCTCCAAGCTTCTGCGCAGATAAGGATGAGAATGTGGATAAGGATGAGGATGTGGAGGAGAGAGAGAGGCTACATTGGGTTTTGGAGGGAAACCAACACTATAAAAGATGAAGGAGCCTCTTCATTTCATTCATGCTTGGATTCTTGGATTATTGATTATTGAGTGAGACATTTTTCTTTCTTTGGCACGTTGGCTGTTTAGCCCGTCTGCTGCACTGTTTAGTGCACCGAGTGTTTCTGTGCAGAGATCTCACCCTTAGCCCCGGGGGACTTCGAGTGCCTGCTCGGGCAAGGTTACTTTCTTAGCATCATCCTCCAGGACAACGTTATTGCTGCAGCAGCGTAATACTGTGTTGTAGGGTGTTGCCGTGGTGACTTCACGACACCACTTCCTTCTCTTGTTTTTCAGAGGGAGAGCCTCCCTTTCGTTTGGAGGATCGGATTGGAGGAATTGGAGCTGATTTACAGATCTTGGCACTTGGCCAAGGAGTTTTATCCCACTACTGCACAGTCCCTCTCAGTATCTGCGTTATTTTCATGGAGGGTTTGCGGGTTGATTTGTGGGGAAGATCTCAAGTGTAAGGATCAACCTTCCACTTGGAGATCCATTGGAGGAGGTCTACTTCAGTTTGTGCATCATCTTCAGCCTTCTCTATTGTGTTCCAGATTGAGTTGCAGCTGCTGCCCAGCAAATCCGGCATTTTTGCCATTTTGTGTGTTTCAGCCAATCCCTTGGAGGATTTGAGATATTATTTCTTTGCGAGGGTTAGAGCCTTTTCTCCCTATTGTATTTGGGCCCTATATTGTCATGATCCATGTGTTGACATCAGTTTTCAGCATTATTCTATCATAGACTACGTTTTCATAGTCCTGGTTTACGTAAATAGCAATGCTTTTCATAAGTGTTATGTACATGTGTTGTGGAGGCTTGCATTTTCTTCTTGAGAGGTTGTTTCTCAAGATTTGTACTCTCTTATACTGCTATAAATTATTGTTGGCTATATATTCATCTTCTTCTGTCTCTACTTGCCATACGGCTAGAAAAACGCCTCGTAGGGTTTCGGATTATTTTCTTGTCTTGCTGCGCACCTCTATCTCGAGGGGTTTTCTATATAAAATTGTTGTTTAACCTTGATAAAAGCATATGCCTTGTACTAAAACTCATTATATGATTATTCATAGTGTTATACATCATATTCCTTCATACAAATATGCTGCCCCTGTGCTTCGAAAATTCTCTGCATATTCAAAGTCTTGGGAAATCAAGTGTTTTTCATTGACTAGCTCGTGAAGGAGGAACTGTTTAACATAGAAAAATGCCTTTTTTTGAGCTGAAATTCGTGACTGTGGAAGTCCCTTTTGACCTATTATAACATATTCCAGAACCTTTGACCCATACTTTACTAATGATTTCCTTATTCACTCATTTTAGGGCCAAAATCCTCACTTTTTCCCGCACCTTTTTGCCCTTAAAAGCTAAGTAAAAGGTTTCTTCTGTTATTTATTTGGGTTGCTGAGAATTTTCAGACATATTATGTGATATATATAGCCATCATGACTGAAGTAAATTCATTTTTCAGACATGATCCTGTCAAGAATCCATTTTTGGAGCATATTATTAGCAGGTGCAGAAAGCATGGTTCTCCGGTCTCACCCTCGAGCCTGCTATCTATGGAAAATATGAGGATCAAAATTCCCTACATTCTTACCTCGAAGTACCGAGGCAACATGGTCATATACCTCTTGAAGATTATTTTGAGAATGGAAGTCCATGGGGAAGACTTAAAAGCGCAATTCTTGCTCTTCTAAAGATTACCGTCGCTCACTCGGTAGAGGATGCTGAGTTTCCTCAGTACAAGGTAGTTCGAGATTTGCGAGCTGTTACCACCGGGATATCACCTCTTCCCTACGGCATGAGGGATCCACTAGTCCCCTGTGGAGTCTAAGCCTCCAAGAGAACCTGGGAACGGTGAGAAAGGATAGTTATTTCTTTTTCAGCATCTAGGAAAGATACATCCACCTTTTGAGGGAGGTCGAAGAAGAATGAAGAAAAAGAAGAGGAAGTACCATGCGCTTCCAATTCTAATTCGGAGAAGAAGATATCACATCACCTCTTGAGGAGTCTCTGTGGAAACACCGTCACACTTGTGGAGGAGCAACCACATGCATCAACGAAATTGGGGCATGCCAACACTTGTGAGGTAGGGGACTCTCAGAGATCAAGGGTCAAATCTCATTGCTACTATAGAGTGACATTGCTGACTGCACTCACGTCGCAACATGGAAACACTCAAGGAGGAATCGAACCATCATTCTCATGAGCCATTGTTGGATTGTATATGACATTGGAGGTTGGGTTTGAAGTTTCTTTCCGAAGATGGATGGTAGACATCTTGAGCAGCAGAAATCCTTTCTCCCTTCAAGATGACACTTTCTCAATGAGCCCTCTCGCTCAAAGAGAAACTTTCCTACTTTCAAATCCAAGACCTCATTGGTTTTGGAAGACTATGGTCCTAGAGGGAGGTCTTCATAAGGAGAGATCTCATTGGATATGCACTTCACAATCCATGCAAATGCAATGCTTTCATTCCCTTCTCACAAGAGCTGGATAAAAGATGGAGTGACATCTTAGGATGGATAACATCTCTCATGCTTGTGTGGGACATCCCTTGAGCCATACACATCATGATGGAGGTTTTTTCCTACCACACCTATTTGCATTCTTGATAGGGTCTCATTGATCCCCGAGAAGTTTATATTTCTAAGATCCCATGAAGTGCAAAAGTCGAAACTTGATTTGGGAGGACAGTGGTAGCCCTCATGGGAAGAATACCGAGATGAGGAAAGAAGAATAAGGCATCCACAAGTGATTGAGTGGAGTGTGGTTGATGAGCAAGGAACTAGGGAGGCTATTTCAGCAGATCTATGACAACGGGTAGAAGGCTTGTTCATGGCCTGACGTTACTCTTGAAAGAGAGTTTGGCCATCACTGAAAAACACTCTTCCTAAGAGTAGGAGGATGGGGGAAAATATGGATGGATACTTGCATCATTGAGCAAAGATAGAGTATGGATGCATGGTGTTGATGTGTTACTCATATCATTCAGTTGTGTCTTCATCACACTACGAGTTGTATGATGGAGGCATGGGGAGGCAACACAATGTCTTGTTGCTTGGTTTGTTCCTAGGAGAGCAAGCGGTAGATTTGCTCTCACACTTTGTATGATGTTGTAGGGAAGAGGGGATGGCACTATCTCCTTGATATTTGATGATGGCTTGGAAGCACTTCCAGTCTTGGGAAGTATTCCACATTTGTTGCAGCATTATTGGGAGGGAGTCTTTGACAAGGAGCATGTCAAAGAACATAGCTTTGTATGACATGGAGCTTACTTGCATGAGCTCAGCGCTATTACTTTTTTTCTGGGGAGCGAAATAAACTTATGGATAAAGTGTGCCCAACAGAGATATGGTGGATCTATAACCCATAGGCCCCAGGATCACTTCATATTATGTTGCACTTACGAGGAGGTAATGATGATAGAGACATTTATCACTCATTGCAGATATTCTTCTTTGAATCCCTGGATTTCCAAGCATAAGGAGGATTATCTTCTTTGTAGCACATGGTTCATTTTTTTCTTCTTATAGCATGCCAAAACACTATGGAGGACTCATTTAAGGGATCCATGTACCATCTTACTTCCACAGTATGGTGAGGGAGTCTGTCTCGCAGCACTCTTTTCCATTCCTATGTGCTGAGCATTGCTTCACAAGGGGGCAAGCTTGTCATATTGCTCCATGTAGTTTTATTGGGCTGCAATCTACATGATGGAGGCAACCATCTCTTTTTGTGGCTTTGGAAAAATGTTTCTTTATCACCTCATGTATATTCATTTGCAACACTATATCATGTATTATATGAAGACATGCAGTTGTTTAACATAAACATTTTGTCTTGTACTTTATCAAGCAAAGAATCCTTAGTAAAACTCGTATTTGTACTTTGTTGGGGAAGTCATGTTGGTACCTCTTTTCATCACATGTAACCTTCTCAAACTGTTTCCTTCATTTTGCTGCTGATCATGTCTCCATTTGTTGATATAGATCAGATTGGAGTAGTGGGAGTGCTTGATTATGAGGGAGACACATGAGTTGGATGTGTCTTTGAGTGGGAAGAATTTTCACATTTCTCCGCACTACATGTTCTAATGGGAGCATGGGAGGAGGCATGGCCACCACTACTACATATGTGTTCTCTTTGAGGTGGGCCATGAGATTGACATATTCATCCATTGTACAACCATGGGCGAGTGTATGCAGGTCTTATGTTGTTGTCATATTCAGCCATTTACTATTCATTAGTAGATGTGATGAATCTTGTACATTGCTTGCCATGTAATTTTCAGTTACAAGCGTGTGATGAGACTATGTTGTATCCTTGTGAGAGATTGTTTGCATTTATGTATCCCTCATGTAACACCTTCAGCAAACATCTCATTAGGATGATCCATGATGCACATGTCATATTCATCATGGATGAATTGTTTTGGGCTCACTGCTTCTTCATTGTTGGAGGAACCTTCTTTGGGAGGATTGTTCTTCACTTTTGCCATTGGAGGGAAATGATTTTTGCAGCCCAAGATCAAGCACACACTCTACACTTGTCATGAGTGGAGAGAAGGACAGCATGGAAGTAAGCTATGATGCCTACAAGATCGATATTTTCAGCTCCACCTTCTTATTACCGAGCTTGAGGTGGAAGGAGATTTACAGGAGTTGCCTTGCCCAGGGAGGTGGCTCATTTTGCTTCTGGATGATTGCTGAGGGATGGAGGATCCACATGAGAGAGATGTTCCTCACTTCATGCCTTGAGTGGAGAGAGGTGAAGAGCCTGAGCACATATGGCAGATGGGACAAGCCTTACACCATGACAGATATAGCAGCATGTGCCGCATTCATGGTCTTCTATCAGTATAGCTAGAGATGGTATGCACTACTCCGAGCCATGGGACTTGGGTCATTATCGCCACGGTGGCGATGGGATCCGGAGAGATTGTCAGGTTGGTCAGTACCATGAGAGATCATTTTGGGATCCTCGGCATTGAGAGATCCTTGGCGGCATATCAAGATGATGCAGTAGTACGGGAGATTCAAGTATATCCGGGACCTAGGCATATTTTGCGCGATTTCCGTGGAGTGAGCATCCGCTGTGAGGGAGACTTGTCTGTGCAAGCTTTCTTGAGGGCAAGCAACATTTTTCCGTGGGGGACTGTAATGATTCCTAATTTGCTGACAAGAAATTGGAATATTCTTATTTTGTTTACTTTTTCCACCGTAGTGTGTTGTGAGTAAATAAAAAGTGAGTAAAGAGGGTCTAAACTCACTAAATGAAATAAGACATCCACCTAGTAGCACAACGTTGTGACTTAAGTGGGAGTCAAGGGGGACCCAACACCACGTGGAGGAGGGGGCCTATGTACACTCTAGAAGCTTTCCTCTCCAAGCTACGCGCATAAGGATGAGAATGTGGATAAGAATGAGGATGTGGAGGAGAGAGAGAGGCTACATTTGGTTTTTGGAGGGAAACCAACACTATAAAAGATGGAGTGAGCCTCCTCATTTGATTCATTCTTGGATTCTTGGATTAGTTGATTATTGAGTGAGACATTTGTCTTCTCTTTGTATGCTGGTCTGCTTAGGCCCGTCTGGCCTCGCTGCACTCGTTTAGTGCTCTCAGTGTCTTCGGTCTGGAGATCTCGCCCTTAGCTCTCGGGGAGACTTCGGGAGTACTGCCGGCAAGGTTATTTTCTTAGCATCATCCTCCATGACATCATTATTGCCGCAACAAAGACACATTCTGTGTTGTCAGGGTGTCGCCATGGTGACTTCCTGCGACACCACTCTCCTTCTTTATTTTTCTAAGGAGAAAGTCTTTCTTCTCTTTGGAGGATTAGATTGGGAGACTTTGGAGCTGATTTTGCAGATCTTGGCACTTGGCCAAAGAGTTTTTTATTCCACCATCACTGCGTAGTCCCTTCCCTGGGGCCATCGCTGCTATTCTCATGGTATATCCTGGCAGTGAGGGTTTGCCGCGCTGATTTGTGGAAAGATCTCAAGTGTAAGGGATCAGCCTTCCACTTGAAGATCTATTGGAGGAGGTATGTTGCATCAGTTTCTCATCATATTCAGCTCTCTCTCTATTTGGATTCGGGGTTTCGAGTTGCGTAGCTTTCCCAAGCAACTCCCAGCATTTTATGTTATTTTGTATTTCAACCAATCCCTTGGAGGATTGAGATATTATTGCTTGTGAGGTTAGATCTTTGCTCCCCTATTGTATTTGGGCCCCTATATTGTCATATCCATGTGTTGACACTCGGGGTCGTTATTATTCTATCATATACCTACGTTTTCATAGTCCGGGTTTATGCGTAAATAACAATGCTTTTCATGTTTATGTACATGTGTTGTGGAGACTTGCATTTCTTCTCTGAGAGGTTGTTTCCCTCAAGATTTGTACTCTCTTCTGCTGCTATACATTAATATTTGCTAGTATATGCATCTTCTGTCTCACACATATCTAGAAAACACCGTAGGGTTTTCGGATTTTCATTTTCTTGTCTTAAGCGGCACCTCTGTATCTCGAGGGGTTTTTCGATATATAAAATTGTCGTTTAACCTTGCTGTAAATCCTATTCCTTGTACTCAAACTCATTCTCTGATTATTCATAGTGTTATACATCATATTCTCTTCAAAAAATATGCTGTCTTTATTTCAGCAAATTTCTCGCATATTCAAAGTCTTGATCGTGGGTTTTTATTGACTAGTCGGGAAGGAGGAACCGTTTTAACATAGAAAAATCGTCTTTTTTTGAGCTGAAAATTGGACATAGAAGTCCCTCTTTGGACCTATTATAACATGATTCCAGAACCCTTGACCCGTAATTTTACGCAGATTTCCCTCTATTCACTCATTTTAGGGCCGAAAATCCCTCACTCTTTCCCCACCTTTTTTCCCTTAAAAGATGGAGTAAAGGGTTTCTGCTGTTATTTATTTGGGTTGCTGAGAATTTTCAGACATATTCTATAGTATATGCTGGAAGCCATTAGTAACTGAAGTATTCTGTTTTTTCAGGCATAATCTGTACGAAGAATCCATTTGGGATATTACACTTTCAAGGGCATCAACTAAATGATCCTACATATAATATATAATGTTTACTCTGGAAATCGAGGCTTTTGTAGATGTGATCTTGACTTCTAGTATATGTAATTTCTATTTCGTTGGGGCTGATGGGAAATTTTCTTAAAAATTTTCGGGGTTTCGTCCCCATCTGTTTGTCGAGGGTGTAAATTAAAATGATCGTGCATCTCTAAATCCTCGATTCTAGGTTCTTACGCTAATATAATTTTTTTAAAATTAAGAATATAGAGGCATGCACACACCGCTCGCGTCCCTATTTTCCTCTCTTGATTCCGCTAGATGCATGACTCATAGTCATCAATTTTTTGAGTTTGTCTAAGTGTCTGCGATGATGGATCTCTCACGAGATACTGAGAATAGGGGAAAGATGTTGAAGATGGCAACAAGAACATGGTGAAGGAGGCATCCCTGAAAACATGTTATCCCCGATCCTAGTTGGAAAGTGATCACCTAAACTAGGTGGGACCACGACTATGTGATTTTTGTGGCCTAGTATATTTTTAGACTATGTCTATTTTTAGACATATGGATCATGATCTATAAGTTGCTGAGATGCTATTGTGGATGGTTGAGTACAAATGTTTGGTAAAAATAGATGGACTCTATTTTTTAGGATGAGAGATGGTTTATTTTTAGATCCATGAAGACTAAAAATAGATATGTTTCGAATATTATTAGCTCTCAATAATATTTGGACTCTAAACATTATCTTATTCTCTTGGGAGCACCGTAGTTTGATGCCCGGATGTAGGTACATGTACAGTATGATATGAAATACGCTTTTCCTAGGGTTTAAGTGGAAGTTACTGCATGATGACTTCGATTAGAACTCATGTGAGAGAGTTTGGTGGAGTTGATTGAGTGAAGTTAGTGGAGTGCTGTATTCAGCCTGAGCTGGATCCCAAACATAGTTGAGTTTTTTGTATCCAAGTTAACTCAATAGATACAATTAGTGAGAGTGGTGTGAATTAATTATTAATCTAATTCACTAATGATGAAACTCATAAATCAACTAAAGAATACATCGAGAATCTTTGGCATGGACAATGTCGAGTGGAGACCAGATGCAGAAATAGGTGAAAAGAGCTGTAGTTAACTATCATTGACTAGACCGTTGCCATGGCTGATTTGCATACGCACAGATAGTGGAGTAATCAATGAGGATTGCGCAACTCAATCCAGTGGTTTATCTATATAAAGAGACCATCCCATAGCATCAAACACGAATTGAGGTTGGCTACTTCAAGTGGCTAAAGGTTGGAGCATGAGTTTTGCTAGATCTAGCTTGATAGTGTGTAAGCATGGGAGGTAGTGCATGAGAGCTTGAAAAGAGCTTTGTACTATGATTGTTACATGATCTCCATGACATGTATAATACATGCATATTTGGGGGTTTTCAAACTTTAAGCTTTCCCATGAAATACCGTGTTCATATGTGTGAATTTTTATGGCTTTTAATGTGTTAGTGCACTTAATTGATTTTATTTTCGCATGTGATGATCAATGGTAGAAGAGATTCAGATATGTACATGAAGCTAAAATAGTGTGTGATCGGGATAGAATCTCATGAATAATTCAGCAAATTATTCAAATTTCTACAAAAGAAAGGAGAAGAAAAGAAATCCATGGGAAAGGTGGAGGGATGTGGAAATATTTGACTCCCAATAGATATGAGAGGATTTTGTTTAGTTTGACTAAAAAAAAATGATTTTGTTAGGTTTCCGTACATGTCCTCCTAGTTTCTTCACGACACTCTACTCTCTCGCACGTTAGGTGGGAACCATGATGTGGATTCGTGTGAAGGTACGATCGTTGGGAGACCCACCAAAAATGAAAATGGTGAAATAAGAGACAGGTAAAGGAAATGCTAGAAAAGGAGGCCCCGTTGGTAATACAAGAAAGGACAAAGGCAAGGAGAAGGTGGGACCAAGAAAACGAGGAAGAAAATTTGGTAAGGAAATCATGGAAAAATTACTGCATGCCTATGCTGTGAGGACACCTGCACAACAATTAAAGGTCTTGATTTCAGGTTGGGAGTGAGACCTCAAAACCGAAGTTCAGGATGACATTCGAGATGAGGAAATGGAACCTATGGTGATTGATCCTAGGAATACAAGAGGAAGTCTATCCTTGTTCACGCAGTCAATCCATATCTATTAGACAATGAAGTGTCTAATGGAAAAGGCCATTGCAATAGTTCAAGAGGTAGGAGGTGAGCCAAAGGAAGCTTCCATATTGGCTAATATGCATAGAGATTTTCAGGAAATACAAATTTTCCTTGTGTACATTTCCCGTACATCGGTGCATTTAGGGTCGGAATGGAATGGCACTCCTCTAAGCATGCATCAAGTTGATATGCTAGATGAAGTGTCGAAGCATCCTAGACACCCTAATGAATCTTTAGATGAGTAATTCCCAAACTCTATTGTTTTCTCATAAAGTTGATGTGGGCGTATAGAATTTACTTCTTTTTTATTAATATGTCAAAAGATATAGTAGATAATATACATTATAAGCCATTTAGAGAGAGGATTAAATTGTTTAAATTTTGGCTGGCTTTTTAGTTTTCCTTTGAGGTGGCCAACATACCCAGTTTCCTTCGTGTAGGTCGATAGGCCACCAAGCATAGAATCTCGATGTTGTAACCTATTGTTTCGTTTATATGAATGAATAGAGAGGCACTACCAACTTTACATAAAAAAATGAAGAAGTTAATTCTGAGTGTCCCCCACTTTCTAAGGTTATGATTGAGTGCGCGGAGACTCAATGACCTTCGTTGCATTGGATGAGACACCACCGCATATTCCGTAAAATGGACGAGGAGGGTTGGGGGGAGTGTTTGCTCGGGAAAGTGGTTTCCACAACTCGCCAACACCACCCCCTCAACCCTCCTTGCCGCCAGCCCCCGCCCGCCTCCCCCACCGCCCCCGCCCAAGAAACCGCTTATCTCTTTCCGCCAAATGCTTTGCCACTATTTATGCCAACATTCTAACAAATTTAACCATGACTATTTCTCCCACTAAATTTAGATCATTAACAAAATTTAAATAATGATTGAATAAAAAAAATCATTTACCAAAATTTAAATTATAATCCAAAAAATATATATATAATCAAAATTTCAATAAAAGAATAAGTATATAGACAAATTTATAATAATAAGAAAATAAATTTACATGATAACTTTTAAACTTTTCAAAAAGGCAAACGATACAACCATGTAATTGAAAAGCAAGTTATATAAAATTAATTATTATTATGGTAATTTTAATTCGTAACCTTAAGGGAAAAAAATCTCTGAATCTACATACAGTGAAATGACCAAATAAAGATTAACACCAACGATTTAACAAACTTCTAATCACTTACCCTCACCTCATTTCAACCTAGTCCCCGAACAAAAGCACTTTTGATGTCACTACAATGTCCCTTGTCATCATTAGCAATGTAGGGCTTTCTATGGTGTCTATTGTGTATGAGTTATAGTAGAGAGAACGCCAACCAACTAAATTCAAGCATATATCACCAAATTCAAGGAATCACGGGAAAGCAACCAACTCGTGAGAGGAGCCTTCAACTACTGGTCGTATGTGGTCATCACAAGAGGACAAAGCAACAAAGTTAAAAAAGTTAAGTGTAAAAAGCTAGAAGGCTACGCTAAGTGTTCTTCTAGGCTGCATGTGTGGAGACTGAAGTCATATATATATATATATATATATATATATATATATATATATATATATATAGCCTTCTAAGTGTTCTTCTAGGCTGCATGTGTGGAGACTGAAGTCATATATATATATTTATATATTTTTTTTATTTATTTTTTATTTATTTTTAATACATACGTAGAATTGTAAATTAGGGATTAATCTTTATGGTCGTCAATATAACATTATAAGTATTTTTTTATGGTAGCCAATATGACACCACAAGTATATCTAACAACGTGCAAGATAAACATACCAAATCTTATGATTTAGCAAGAACCGAGACTCACGAAGTAAGTTTAGTTTCCATAAATTCAATAATTATCAGTAAAAAATTTGGTCCCAACAAATTTTCTAATCCAATTTTCAATACAAACAAATACGCTTTTACTTTATTGTTCGTTCATGTCATAATAATCTTGTCAACTTTAAAATATCATTTCAAATCAACATTAAAAACATCATTTTCAAATCAACATTAAAAATATCATTTCAAATTAACATTATTTTTTTCTTATAAAAATCGCTCGTAATGTAAAATCATTTATTAAATAGTTCAATTCCTAGTGCAAACAAATACATCTTTTTACTTTATTGTTTGTTAACTCCATAATAATCTTAAGTCAACTTTAAAATATCATTTCAAATGAACATTAATTTTTTTTATTAAATTAAATTTTAATACTTCGCTTATAATTTAAAGGGTTGAGTCGCTGCTTGTTTAATCAATTTCACGAGAAAAAAACGAGCGCGCTTGTTTAATTAATTCGCAACGAATAATAATAACAATGAATTAGGGACATGTGCCTGCAAAGATTCGAGTTTTATGGAGTATCTCTGTCTGTATTTTTACGGGTGACCTTCGATTTACCATATCCTTCTATTTCATTAACGTTACTTTCCATATTATCAATTTTATTATGAGGATGTACAGATTGGATGGTAAAGATGCTATTTTTACAATCGACATAAAAGGTTTAATTATTTTTTTTAATGGAGATAGAAAAAATTGGTTAAATAATTAACTAGATTATAATCATAGATTTTGATCAAAGTATAATAATAGTTCCAGTAGAGATGAATAAGGTTTGATGGGAGTCTGGCCTGAATGGTCTTCAAAAGCTATTAATTTAGTTACTATTTTTTTAGTTGGTCTAACATATGGAGAATTGAACATATACGACTTTGGATCAAAGGGATTACCAATTGAGCTACACCTAGTAAGTTATTATTTCAATTACTACTATTAATATTATAAAAATGATTTTTTTTCATTATTCATCTATTATAAAATTTAATTTAATTTTTTTTGGTTTACCTATTGGATTTTAACCTACAATTTCTAGAAACTTAACTCACTATAAAGTTAAAAAAAACACATTACTATTTTAAAATAAAATAAATTGTAAAAATAATTAATTATAATACATTATCTTTTACCTCGTATATATAATACTTTGTTACTATGTTGACCGTGCACTCTACATCTCATGGTTTTTGGTTTGATCTACATAGATTCGAATCTTGAATCTTCAAATAGACTTTCCCATATATAAATAGATGTGTTTTGTTATATATATATATATATATATATATATATATATTTTTTTTTTTTTTTTGAACAAATTGTAAACTTGTTGATTTTAAAATATAATTAATATGTTGAATAAATTAGAAAGATTTTTGTTAATCTCTCTAAAATAAACATTAGTTATGAAATTCTACAAAATTAATTAATTAATTATATATATATATATATATATATATATATATATATATATATATATATATATATATATATATATATATATATATATATTTATTATGTTATATTATTTTCATATTTATTCTAATTATAAAAATCCATATTATTTAGAATTTTTTTATTAAAATAAATATTTTCAACATAAAGTTGAAAAACACTCATTTGACGAGAAGAAGGAAGAGGATGCTAAGCCTAGCTCCAGATATATGTGGTAAAGTACTTCAGCATATGAGTACGTAAGTAGTCTAAAAAGAAAGGAATTATGATGACATAGAAAAGAAATTCCATGAGCTAAGGTGGGGATACCTTACCATTGATGAATTTGTGACAAAGTTCACAAATTTACTTCGCTACGTACCATACATAAGAGAAGAAAAAGTGAAGATGAAGAGATTTATAAACTATTTACCCACCATATGCAAAGAAATAATTTAGTTTGACAATCAGGAGACTATGAATGACGATGTTAGGAAGGCCCAAATGTGCTACCAAAAATTTAAAGGCAGGAATGATCACTTGGAAACAGGCAGAATAAGGAGAAAGGGAAGGCTGAAGCAAACTCACAAAGACCCAAACCAACTTATCTAAAAAAATTGAGAAGAAAGCACCAGTGGAAAAGGTTCAATAAAGGTGGTGAAAAATCAGACAACCCATTCTCACATAGGTTCCAAGCCCATGGAAGGGAACCACAAGTGAGATGGTAAAAGCCAAGGAACCTTTGAAGTGCGGGGCATGCGGAGAACCTCAAATGTTGCGGTACCTCCCACACAACTCTCGCGCTATTCGAAAAAAATTCACAGGCAGTGTGGGCAACCGTAGTAGAATGATGTTGCCCAAAGCATTCCTTGAATTAGTGCCGCATTAGAACACCTACCAAGCTAAACATCGATCAACCATGATTGAATTTTGAAGATATCATTTTCGACCAATTCGTGTCTATTTTAATTGATCATGGATTTAGTTTAAGTTATATTAGTCCACACATAGTGGAAAAAATTTAAATTGCAAACTATAAAAATTTTAACTACTGCTATCGGTGCAAAAACTCACTACAGAACCAAACGGAATGTCACTCATAAATTTCATAGGTATCCGTAGAAACTCGAATGTGGCATCATATCACTCCGCCAAAGTTCTAAGGTTGAAGAAGAAATCCCAACAGAGGAAACCATGGGAGACCCAACCTTTTTAACTTGGTATCTAGCCCTACAAAGTTGGAGAGGGCTCTCTCCACAAAAAATCACACCCAAGAGAGTTGGATGAAAAGGTTTTAGGCTAGCTATTAGATGCGTATGGGGTTGTTTCTTTTGATTGGGTTTGTTGGATGAGGATTAGGTCACAGTAGGCTAGGTTAGGGAAAATAAGATGGGAATTGCATTCCATTCAATGGGGCAATGGTAGGTAGAAATATTAGCACTTTTAAGGTGATTTCTCGTGAGATGGTTTCTGTATCAATGAGAGAGCTAGGAAGAGCATAAGATATGTATTCTCTCCTAAACTGCAAGAAATGGAAAAATTAGGAAGACTTTTCCCAAACAGTAGCATGAAAGGACGTGTCATCTCACCTATCAATTTGAAAATCATCATATAATAAAAATGAAATGGTTTATGAGCTTACAAAACATTCATACAAATGGAAAAAAAGAGAGAAAAATGCTAAACAACCAGTACCACAGTATCCCAAAGAAATAGCCGCAACTCTTCATTAATTTCTCGGGGTGAAACCACCACACTATAATCTTCGATCAATACAACAACATCCAATTGATTCCAACGGTGAAGAAGGGAATGCTTATAGACATCAAAACTCAATTTCTCTCATCCTCGTGGGTCGAATCCCTTAGTCGAGGAAGAGATCCACAAAAATTTTGAACCGATGGTTGGAGTGTAGGGAGGTTCAAGTGACTCTTCCCTAATTACAAATGAAACCGATTCATTTGACTCTGATGATAACATTTTCACAATGGACTTTACCCCTAGGTATTTATGCACATGATATTTACATTTACGATTGATCAATTACATAGATAAAATCACTATTTCGAGATAAAAAGTAAAAAATGCATGAAAAATCTGAAAAAAAAATCAGAAATTGGTTACAGTGCACCATTTTTTGTAAAGTCAGTGTACACCTCACACACTAAGTTCATCCACCAAAAATGAAACTAAGTTTGGATGGGTTCCCATGTCCAAATTGAGCTACTTGATAGATCATTGGAAATATTAACTTGTCTACTTTCCGGGACTCTCTACTTTTGTTTGAAAATGGACTTGATTTGACCCCTCAAAACCTTATTCTCTAAGACTCGACATTAGTGCGCAACGCCAAGGTGAAAATGAGGTATAACTATGGCTTTTAGGGTGTTTTTTTCACCTTTTCACCTGTTAGTAGTCCCAAAACAAGCATAAAAAGTTGTTTTCTTGCATGTATTCATCACTATGAATCTAACTATGTGTCTTAGTTTGGCCAAGATGCTTTGAACAAAAGCGCAATGCCGTGAAGATGGTGCCGACGACATCAACTGTCTACAACCGTCTTTAGATTGTTGAAAAAACACCAAAACTTCAAAAAATCTACCCAAAAATTTTCAGTAATTGGTGAAATGACTACTAATCATGTGGTTTAGGCATGGGAGTGAGGCATTAGAAAGTATATCCAAAATCTCTCCTTTTCTCTCTCTCTCGCTTTTTTAGGGCTTCAATCTTGCATTAGCTCTTCTAAGCTTTTCGCCCTTGCAATCTTGTTTCTCTTGGTATAGTGTTTTTCCATCCTTCTCTCCGAATATCACTCATCCTGCCTTTTTCAACAACTTCTCAAGGGTGGTTAATCCTTCCTCCCCGATGTGGCCTTCTTCTCTTCCCTCTCTATTCCTCCATGAATTCTATTTTCTCCTCTTCCATGGTGTTTCGGTTCACAAACTCCTAGGGAGGCGTAATGGAATGGAAATTAAGTTTTGTGGGATTGAGGAATGAGATAGGGAAATTTAGGGGAGATGGGGGAAAGGGTTTATGATTTCGAGGGGTAAAAGTGATAGGGAGTATAAAGTCATTATGGGGTTTGGGATAGGGAATTTTATTACAGGTTAGGGGTTCTCAGAGCCTAGGAAATTGAGTATCCTAGGTCTTAGGGTATTGGGAATAAAGAGCTTAGGGAAAAAATAATAGTGATATAGGAGGTGAGGATAGGGCCAATTATGATGTGGGAAGGGAATGAAAGACTTAGGCGATGAAATTGAAATTTAATTTCAAATTTTACTGTGATACTTTTTGTTCCGACCGAATAAGACATCAAATCCTTTTAAACAACTTCAAACACCATTGAATTTATAGTTATGGGAGAAGAGGGATGGCTTAATTAGACCTTTTACTTCGCTTTGTTTGGAGATCGAGGAGTAACATTGCCGAAGGATTGAGGCAATGGCATGGAGTCTTTGAAGCTTGGCCTGAGTGTTTGTTGTGGAAGTGAGGAAAGTGCGCAACACACTACGCAGGTGCAGCCTCCTTTTTCCAGGTGCACAACATATAACGCAGGTGAATAGGTAACACACAGGAGTGTCCTCCAAGTTTCCAGGTGCACAATGCCATCTTCAAACCAACTTTTGAGTGCCTTCCCAGTGTCCAAATTGAGCTCATGATAGCTCGTTGGAAATATCTCTCTTTGGGCTACATAATGGACCTATCAAGAACTAAAATTGATCAAGCATAACCCCTCAAAATGAAATTCTCCTAAGACTGGACAAAAAGTGTAGAATGAGGGTGAAAAAATGAAGTGTGTTCTTGTAGAGAACTTTGGGAGGCCTTAGTCAACTCCAAATGGAGCTTCTGATAGCTCTTTGGTAATATATTTCTGTCTAGTTATCATTTGACTCATCAAAAAATTCATTCTGACACTCCATATAGTAGAAATATTGATTTTCCCAAGGTCTCTCCAGAAGTGCAGAAACCTCAGAGAAAGCAACTATAGTTTTGCTTTACATTTCTCCAAAAAACCACATGAAATCCGTAAAAACCGAAGGAGGCTTTTTCTTCCTTACCATGATGGAAAAAAAAATTCTCTCACATTGTTTTGTCAAATTCATCTCGTTTGGTCGTAGAAACATAGTTTGAAGAAAAAACTGGGGCCTATGTGTTGCAATTGATTTGTCCCTTGGGAACGACTTCTTGAAAATGATGGATACATGATGTTTATGAGTTGGAATCGTGCCTCTATACTTAATGAAATTACCTCCTTCCATGCATCTTTACCGCATGTCACTAATTCCATAACAAGCCCTAACTCAATCGAGAGAGGAAATTAGGGTTTGGTGTAGGCAAAATAGGGGATTTGCATTTATAGAATGAAGCGAAAATAAAGGGGGATAGGGGGCTTTTAAATTCTTAAGAAAATTTTTTGGAGGTAGGGGAGGGATGTTATGAATTAGTGTGAATTTGGAATTTCAATGATTGAGTGAGCAGAAGGGGTCCAAGGGAAAAGGCATGTACCGTAACCTAGGGGAGATGTCAAAAGTGTAGCAATAGAAGCTAGGATTTGTAGGAAAGTGAGGGAAATGAGAGGAATGGGCTTGGGAAAAGGTTCGAGGAGGTAGATGGATTGTATATGAGGGTGAGATTGATGGGATTAGAGAGAAAAAAGAGTGCCTATTTGATGTTTTAATGACCCTTTATACTTGATGGATTGAATGAATTAGTTCTGGGATCGCACTTTTCTATGTTCAAATTCACTCCTTTAAACTTTACAATTTAAACCCCTTTTCACTTTGATTTATTTCTTTTCCAATCAATAATTTTGATGGACCATGAACTCTTTTCTTTTATATTTTCTTTGTTGGCATGTGGAACCTCGAGTTGGTAGCTTGGGAACCTTGTACTTATTACATATAAATGAGATAAAATTACAACATGAAAATTAAAAATTACATATTTTTGGAATAAGAATTACAATTTAGGATAGAAATCACAAATTTGAAAGGATAATTACACCTTTGCAAAATCATCTCTTTATATGGTAAAGAGATGTTTATTTTGTTCACTTTTTTCACTTTTCTCGATCTTATGCAATGGAATGAAGCTTTTTATTGAGACCTTGGAAAACCCTAATAACCTAATGGGACCTTGGAAAACCCCTAATAGAGCTAATGAGACCTCTGAAGGACTCAATTTCAATATGACATGATTGGTATTTATTTTATGGATGATGTATAGTTAGAAAGGTATGAAGATATGCCAACAAGTAATTAAATTTGAGGAAGAGTGATGTTTTTGGAAGGCTAGGGCTACCATCGTATGACTAATTTCTTTTGCATGACCTAGTGGAATGATAAAAACAATTATGAGTGGGACTCTAAAATGATGATGAAAAGAGTGATTTTTGATCACCGATGGCAAGATGCAAATATTGGACACTCAATAACATTGGCCTTATTGG
Organism: Pinus albicaulis; assembly: GCA_034641835.2. NCBI lineage: Eukaryota > Viridiplantae > Streptophyta > Pinopsida > Pinales > Pinaceae > Pinus > Pinus albicaulis. The sequence continues at coordinate 70,138,651 of MU968411.1, forward strand.
GGATGATATAGCTTCCGGAAGATGTGTCAAGAACCAAAGAACACTAGATTTTACAGATCAATGCATTATCCATTGGGCCAATATGGTAAAAATCCTCAACTCAATAATATGAATGAAAATTGATAACTTAGAAGAAATATGTCGACTTCCGGAAGACAAAACTCAAATGACTAAAACTTGACTCAATATTAACGAAAAACTTACTAAAATGATTGATGGAAGCAGAACATCGAGACTTGAGGACTTCAAATCCTGATGACAACCACCTAGCTGCTCAGCACATATGTACAATCATGTGAAGTGATACTTCGAGTGTAACCAGTCCAGCAGATTGCTACTTACTAAAATTTTTCTCTCATTTTCCTTGAGCAGGAAGAAAAAAAAAAAACTAGGCCCTCCAAGTGTCCACCGAACATGTGCTTTTGGTCCATGAAAACAAGAAAATAAAACTTCCCTTCTAACTATATCAAATCAGTAAAAGGATCTTCAAAAATATGAAATGTTACCTGGTCTTGAGATTCAACAAAAACAAAACCACACTCTTCATTCTGATTTGAAAGAACACTTGGTTGTTGATCCATAGGAGAGCATAGGGAAGCATGAATTTCAACTATTCGAGAGTTGGCTGTAAATTCCTTAAGCATGGGAAACTCTGATTCTATCTCTCGCATACTGTATCTCTCAGACTCATTCTCCTTCTATTCATATTCTAAATCATCTTTAAACATAAAAGAATTTCAATATTGTTAAATATGACAGCCTTATCATCTTCACGAAAGAAATGTTGGGTATGTGTTATATTCTTTCCTTGACTAAGCACGCGTGGGGGGGTGATAGCCCCCCCTGTCGGGGTCCAGGGAAGCACTCCTGCAAAATTTTTTTGTCATTAATTTCCGGTGGGCGGTCCACGCCCATGGTTTTGTGCATGGTTTTTCACATGGTTTTGGGGTACGATGGTTTTTGGCCCCTAGTATTTTGTAGATTCGGTCAAGGAACTACGGTTATGATCTAATCCAGGGTTAATGGATTATGGTTTATGTATGATTCGGCATGTATATATATTTGTGTTATAACATTAAAAGGAATATAATGAAATATCAAGCTGATCGTCTCGATTTGGGATCCAGGGGAAAATCTCTGTGTTTATTTGTTTTATGTTTTATGTAATTGCTATTGTTTATTTTCTGTAATAAGATTCGTGTGTAGATAATTTATGTTCAGTGTTAAAACCTACATTTGGTATCAGAGCTGTTTTAGCTTCAAGGGGACGCCTTTGTTGCTGAGGGTTTTTTGCTGGGGCCTGAGGTAGACCCTGTTCAGTGGGAGATCTGCGGGATCGATTCTTGCGATGAAAGAAGATGGCGAGCAGCGGAAAGATAGAGATCGAGAAATTTAATGGTCAGAGTTTTAAGCTATGGAATCTCAACAAGAAGGATCTCCTGGTGGATAAAGATCAGTGGATTGCGGTAGATCCAGGTACTAAACCAATGGAAATGTCAGATGAAGACTGGAAGAAACTAGATCGGAAGACTAAGAGCACAATATGGTTGTGTGTCTCAGATTCAAGTATTGTTGAATGTATCTGGGGAAGCTTTGGTGAAGACCTTGTGGGACAAGATAGGGACTTTGTACCAAACTAAGTCTCTGGTGAATAAATTGTTCCTGTGGAAAAAGCTGTATAACCTGAGGATGAAGGATGGAGACTTGGTGACAGGGCATCTAAACGCCTTCAATACTGTGGTAAGTCAGTTTTCATCTATTGATATTAAAATCTCAGATGAAGATAAGTGCATCAATTTTTTGTGTTCTCTACTGGATTTGTGGGACAGTCTGGTTATTGTAATAGGTAGCAATACAACTACCTTGAATTTTGATGACGCTGTCTCAGCCTTTCTGTCGGAGGAAATGAGACAGAGAAATATGGAGGGCCAGAATGGAGATGCCTTATCTGTACAAGGAAGGTCCCAAAACAGAAACAAGAATAAGGTTTCGAGTGGGAGATCTAAATCTAGAGGGAGATCTAAATCTCCTGGAAAGTTTGTAAAGGTATGTTAGAAATTTGGAAAGGAAGGGCACTAAAAAAGGGAGTGCAAATCTAAAGCTCTTGAGAAAGGAAAGGGATCTGATGATGCTCCTTCTGCAGAAGAAAAAACCACCTCGGATGAAGGTGTGGATGTGTATTTGGCTTCTTCTTCAAATACACATGTAGATCATGAGTCATGGTTGATTGACTCAGGTGCATCCTTTCACTTCACTCCCCATCGGGAGTGGTTCTGCGAGTATGAGAAATATGATGGAGGTGATGTCTTCCTAGGGGATGATAGGAAGGCTAGAATAGTTGGACGTGGAAAGGTGAAGCTGAAGCTGCAAGGTGGAAGGATTAGAAAACTTCCTGGTGTTCTGCATATTCCTACATTAGCCAAAAATCTGATTTCTGTAAGCAAGATGGATGATGTAGGTGTAAAAACAGTGTTCGAGAAAGATGCCTGCAAGATGGTCTGGGGAACACTGGTATTAATGCAGGGAGTTCAGACAGGAACTCTATACAAGCTACAAGGTAACACTTTATTGATGGGTGTAACAGTTCTATGGTTCCTGAAAGTGGAGTGGAAAGCCTAGCTATCTCTCGAGAAAAGACCATGCTATGGCATCAAAGGCTTGGACATATTGGAGAGAAGGGCCTTCGGATACTTCATAGAAATGATATGGTAGAAGTTATGTCTAATTTCTCTCTGGATTTCGATTTCTGTGAACATTGTGTATATGGGAAGCATAATCAGGTGAGTTTTCCTTCTGGTGCTAAGAGGGTGAACAAGATATTAGAACTTGTGCACGGTGATGTGTTTGGACCTGTGTCGGTTCCATCACTAGGTAAGTCTATGTACTATGTTACATTCATAGATGACTTCTCAAGGAATACATGGATATATTTCTTGAGAATGAAATCTGAAGTCTTTGACAGATTTAAAGAATTTAAGGCTCTTGTGGAAAACCAAACAGAGAAGAATATAAAGGTGTTGAGGATAGATAATGGTGGGGAGTTCTGCAGAAGAATTTGAGAAATTACCTTAAAGTGGTATAGCATGACAGAAGAATACTCCATACACACCTCAGCAAAACGGAGTTGCAGAAGGAATGAACAGAACACTGATGGAAAAGGCAAGAAGCATGCTCAGTGGTACCGGGTTAGGACAATAATTCTAGGCAGAGGTAGTGGAGACTGCATGCTATTTGGTTAATAGATCACCTTCATCAGTGTTGGAGGATAAGAGTCCACATGATGTATGGACTGGTAAGAAACCCTCTCTTTCACATCTAAGGGTATTTGGATGTGATGCGTATGTACATGTTCCAAATTAGAAAAGGACCAAGTTGTATAATAAATCTAAAAGGTGCATCTTTATTGGGTATAAGGATCGTTTAAAAGGTTACAAGCTTTGGAGCCTGAAAACAAGGAAGGTTGTGTACAACCGAGATGTGGTGTTTAGAGAGGTGAAAGATGTTTTTAAACATGAAGTCATACCAAAGGAACCTGAGAAGATAGAGTTTGAGCTAAAGGAGGATGAATCAGACTCTACAACATAAGAAGACTGAGAAGATGAAGAGCCACAAAATCAAGCTATTAGAAGATCAGTTCGGGAAAGAAGGCAACCAGAAAGGTATAGTCCATCTGCTTTCTGTTTAGGTTTTGCCTTAACTATAACTGATGATGATCCTAGAACTGTCAGGGAGGCAGTAGATTCAGAGGATGGAAAACTCTGAAAGGAGGCCATGGTTGATGAAATGACATACTTGCACAAAAATGAGGCATGGGATCTGGTGGAGTTGTCGGCTGGAAGGAAGCCCATCGGGAGCAAATGGGTGTTTAAGAAGATGAATGTAGAAGGAAAGGTGGAGAAATACAAAGCTCGGTTGGTAGCAAAAGGTTATTCCCAGGTGCTGGGAATTGATTTTGGTGATATTTTTTCTCCTGTTGCCAAATTTACTTCTATTAGATTACTTTTATCTGTTGCTGCTGCATTTGATTTTGAGATAGAACAGATGGATGTGAAGACAAGATTTCTTCACGGGGATCTAGAAGAGGAGATCTACATGAAGCAACCTGAAGGCTTTATGGTGAAGGGTAGGAAAGAACTGGTGTGCAGGTTGAAGAAGTCTCTGTATGGGTTAAAACAGTCACCAAGGATGTGGTATCAGAAATTTGATACCTATATACGGGGACTTGGCTTCACCAGAAGCAAGGAGGATCACTGTGTTTATTTTAAATTAATTGGTGACCGTGTTATTTATTTGTTCTTATATGTGGATGATATGTTGTTGATTGGAAATGACAAAGAAATTATCCAAGATTTGAAGACCCAACTGTTCTCCAAATTCGACATGAAGGATCTTGGTGCTGCAAACTATATTTTGGGCATGGAAATTAAGAGAGATCAGGAAAAGAGGACGCTCTGGTTAAACCAGAAAAAGTATGTCGAGACTATATTGCAGAGGTTCAATATGTAGGATAGTAAACCGGTGAATGTTCCTATTCCTATAGGTGTAAAGTTGTCTGTTGAACAGTGTCCAAAGACACAAGAATAAGAGGAGGATATGTCCCGTGTTCCATATGCAAGTGCAGTGGGTAGCCTGATGTATGCAATGGTCTGTACTAGACCATACATTGCACATGCATCGGGAGTATTGAGAAGGTTTATTTCAAACCCAGGGAAGGAGCATTGGACAACAGTGAAGCGGGTTTTCAGATATTTACGTGGCACTAGTGATTATGGCTTGTGCTACCAGGGAAGACCAGGATTGGAAAGAATGTTGGTCATTCATGGTTTTGTTGATGCAGACTGGGCTGGAGATCTGGACCAAAGAAGATCTACAAGTGGGTATGTGTTTAGCCTATTTGGAGGTTCAGTCAGTTGGATGAGTAAAAGATAGTATGTAGTGGCTCTTTCAACTACAGAGGTAGAATACATAGTAGCCACTCATGCAAACAAGGAGGTAGTTTGGTTGCAGAGATTGTGTTCAAGTATGGGGTTGGTACAGCAAGCTATAAGGATAGATTGTGATAGCCAAAGTACAATTTTCTTGGCTAAGAACCCTGCTTATCCTTCAAAGACAAAGCAAATTGATGTTCAATATCACTTTGTTAGAGATATGGCTGAGGCTAAAAGGGTGTTGCTGGTAAAGGTGGACACTTTGAAGAATGTTGCAGATGCATTGACGAATTCTGTGAGCAGTCAGAAGTTCTCTTGGTGTAGATAAACAATGGGTGTTGAAGAATTAGGCCAATGACTAAGCTCTCCTGTGGCTCCCCTGTGGAAAGAAAACAACGAGTGGGAGAATGTTGGGTATGTGTTGTATTCTTTCCACGACTAAGCACGCGCGGGGGGGTGATAGCCCCCACTTTGCACTGGGCGCAACGGGGGGGGTCACAGGGGGGGTGGTAGCCCCCCCTGTCAGGGTCCGGGGCAGTGCTCCTGCGAAAATTTTTTGTCCTTAATTTCTGGTGGGCAGTCCATGCCCATGGTTTTGTGCATGGTTTTGCACATGGTTTTGGGGTACGTTGGTTTTCGGCCCCTAGTATTTTGTAGATCCAGTCAAGGAACTACGGTTATGATCTAATCCAGGGTTAATGGATTAGGTTTTATGTATGCTTCGGCATGCATATATATGTGTGTTATAACACTAAAAGGAATATAATGAAATATCAAGCTGGTCATCTTGATTTGGGATCTAGGGGAAAATCTCTGTGTTTATCTGTTTTATGTTTTATGCAATCGCTATTGTTTATTTTCTGTAATAAGATTTGTGTGTAGATAATTTATGTTCAGGGTTAAAACCTACAAGAAAATAATCCATGTTAGTTGACCTTCTTGCAGAGAATTATCATCACAAATTGGCTCATTCATAACTACTTCCTGTATATTTTCATCAATCTCATGACTGTCATCATTTAAACTCAGATTTTTAGTTTCAATGATGGAAGAAGTTTCACTAACACATTCTTCATTATGTGAACACTACAACCTCCATTAACTTGGGATGTAACATGACTTTTTAGCAGCTGATCTATCTCATCTTCAGTCAAAGGAGGAAGTAATCTTTATTTTCTTTTGGATGAAACAATAATTGTCTTCTTTTCCTTGTAAATATCACAAGGATGTTGAATATCTTCTTTAATCTCAAGAAAATGAGCGTATAAATTTTCATCAGACTGTTGATTTATTTCATGTGGTTTCATTTGACTATCAAGATGCAACATTATTTCATCTTCAAGGAAAGGGTAAGCTATTGTATGTTGAATGTGATCTTGTGTATCAAAGTGACTAGCTTCTTCAAATTTCTTTTGAAAGGAGAAATCATAGAAGGCTTCAATGATCTCTTCATCATTCATGCATTCGATATCATCAATACCCTCAAGATATGCAATAAAACCTTCACTATAATCACAACAACTTTGTAAGATAGATAAATAAAGATTAGACTTCACATAATTTTTGGAGAATATATTATGGAAATCTTTAAGAGAACATAAACTTCCTTCTGTTAACCCTTCATGCCATACCCTATATTTATCTTCAAAATTCGCCATAAAAACCTTCATGAGACACCCTTCAGGAAACTGAAATCTTAGTCGACATACATGTAGATGAAACTTTAATAAATGCAAATCAACATCATCTTTCTCTTCAGCTTTGAATATGTGAAAATGTGTAAACCAATCAACATAAGGCATAGGATTTGGAAATCCAGGGATTTCAGATCGATCCATAGGAGCATACCTAGGTTTTTTTCTTGCAATATAACTCATATCAACAACAATGAAGTCACCAAGAAGTATATTCAAATTACCAGTTCTTGAAAAGCGGAGTTTCCATGAAAATTATGACCCTTTGGATCCTTCGACACTGGATTCAGCAAGTGAATGATGCATCCTTCATATGAATCTGACCACCATCCACCATCAATAGTCAAATATGATCTTTGTCGTTCTTTCCCAGGGAATATTTATATTTTCGCCTCCCCGAAAACGACACCAATATGCTATCATTGTGCCAGATTTCTAAGGCTGAAGAGGAAATCCCAATAGAGGTAACCACATGCCAATATTTTAACTTGGTATATAGCCCTACTAAGTTGAAGATCTCTCCAAAAAAATCACAACCAAGAGGGCTCGATAATTTTTTTTTAGGCTAGATATGAAATGTAGAAGGGCTTGTTTTGTTTTGATTTCATTTGTTGGATGAGGATTAGGTCAAAGAGGCTAGGTTAGGGGTATTAAGATGGGATTTGTAGTCCATTCAATGGGGAAATGTAGGTAGAAATATTATCACTTTAAGGTGATTTTGTGATATGGTTTCAGACTAATGAGGAGCTACGAAGAGCATAAGGGATGTATTCTTCCTAAACTGAAGCAAATGGAAAAATTATGAATAATTTCCCAAAACAGAGCATGAAAGAACATGTATTCTGCCTATCAACTTGAAAGTCATCATATAATAGACATGAAATGGTTTATGAGCTTACAAACATTCATACAAATTAAAAAAGAGAAGAAATAATGCTAAACACCCATACCATAGGTATCCCAAAGAAATAGTTGCAACTCTTCATTAATTTTCGGCCAAACTCATTACACTATAATCCTTGATCAATAAAATAGTATCCAACTGATTCCAACAATGAAGAAGGGAATGATATAGACATCAAAACGAATTTCTCTCATCCTCAGGGGTCAAATCGCTGAGTTGATGAAGAGATCCACAAAAATCTGAACTGATAGCTAGAGTGTAGGGAGGTTGAAGTGACTCCTCCCTAATTACAATGAAACTTATTCATTTTACTTGATGATAACACTACACAATGAATTTACCCCTAGGTAACTCATCCACATGATATTTACATTTACCTTCATCAATTACATAGGTAAAATCATAATTTCCCGAGACAAAAGTAAAAAATGCAACGAAAACTGAAAAATATCAGACATTGGTCAAGTGTGCCATTTTTGTGACAGGTGTGCCCTCATAGTGCCAAGTGTGTCCTCTAAATTGTAGCTGAGTTTTGGATGGGTTCCCGGTGTCTAAATTGAGTGCGTGATAGCTCATTGGAAAGCTTATCCTATCTAATTTCCAGATCTATGCTTGTTTTGAAGAATGGATTTTATTTGACCCCTCAAAACCTCGTTATCGACTACTCAGTGCGCAATGCCAAGGTGAAAAATGAGGTAGAACTGTGGTTTTTAAGGCGTTTTTTAACTTTTTCACTTGCCAGTTGTCCAAAAGAATCTTAGAAATGTTATTTTATTGCATATATTCATCATAATGAATATAATTGTGGTGTCCTTTTAGCCAAAATATGCCTAAAAAAAAAGTGCAACGCTTAGGGTGTTGCGCGCTTGACAGTCCAGTTGTCACATGATTGTCTAGGAATGTTGAAAAACACAAAAACTTCAAAAATTTTACCAAAAATTTTCAAAATTGGTGAAATGGTTGTTGATCATGTGGTCTAGGCATGGAGTGATTCCTCAACAACTATATCCAGCCTCCTTTTCTCTTCTTGCTTGTTTAGGGCTTAAATCTTTGCATTAGCTCTTTTAAGCTTTTCCCTTGCAATATCATAGTGTTTTTCCATCCTTCTCTGAATATCAATGTCCTTCTTAGCATTTTTCAACAACTTCTCAAGGTGGTTAATCCTTTGTTATGAAACCAACTCCAAAATAGAAGAAAAGATAGTTCAACGCCTTAGAAATAAGCCACTTCGAGGGGGAAACCTCCTTTACATTACATAAATGAACAATTATTGGATGATACAAATGACCAAAACCTCCTTATATATATAGGAGTCCATGGGGCCACAATATAATCCTAGCCGACCTAACAATAATAATGTAAGGGCACAATAATAACAATATTGGGGTTACAGGGTTACAACAATAACAGTAAGGGGGCTACACTAATAACAATAAGGGACTAAACTATAATATAGGGACCTAATATGCCCCTCTCCTTCAAAAAAGTGTTGTCCTAAATGCTTGAGTAGCTCTGGGTTCTTCTATATAAAATTATCATCCTCCCATGTAGAATCTTCAGTGGGCAAGTTCTTCCACTTGATGAGATACTCTAAAATCGATCGATTTCATAGCTGTAGAGTTCTTGTTTCCGTGACCGATTTAGGTTCCAATCTGATTTTTCCTTCATCATAAAGTTCTAGAAATATTTTTTGAACTGGAATATTTTCACCTATAACCTTATTTAAGCATGAAACATGGAAAACTGGATGCACTCGCGAAGAAACAGGAAGTTCCAATTTTTATGCCATAGTACCAATATTTTGCAACACCTTGTAAGGACCGTAGTAATTTGGAGATAATTTATTATCCTTCTTAGCTTGCTTGAGGGACATTTGTTTGTATGGTTGTAGCCGTAAAAATACCTAGTCTCCTACATTAAAACTTCTCTCGCTGCGATGTTGATGTGCCTGTTGTTTCATTCAATTTTGTGCCAAATTTAGGTTATCCTTTAAGGGTTGGAGAACTTATTGTTGATGCTCGATGTGACCTTCCACTACTTTAACCTTAGAATTTTCTCTTAAAGATGATGTGGATGGTGGATGATATTCATAAAGTGCCATAAATGGGGTCATATTTGTTGCAATATGGAAGGAAGTGTTATATCACCATTCAGCGACAGGTAACCACTTGACCCATTGTGTTTTTTTATCAGATACAAAACAACGAAGATATCTTTCCAAACATTTATTCACTATCTTAGTTTGACCATCAGATTGAGGATGATAAGATGAGCTATGAGCTAATTGAGTCCCCAAACAAGAAACTAACTTCGTCCAAAAATTTCCAGTAAAAATGGGATCTCTGTCGCCCACAATAATCTTTGGGTTTCCATGTAGATTTTGAATTGTGTCCATAAATGTAGTAGAAATTGTACTTGCTTTAAATGGATGAGATAATGCACAAACGTGTGCATACTTGGTAATTCTATAAACTACCAGCATAATGACACTCTTTCCTTCGGAATTAGGTAAACCTATGATAAAATCCATTGAAATATCCTTCCAACATTGACTTGGAACGGATAAAGGTTGTAGAAGACCTGGGGTCTTAATTGTCTCAACTTTGTTTTGCTGGCAAACCAAACATTCTGCCTCAAACTTTTGAATATCAGATTTAAGGCCACCCAAAAAAAAAGTATTTCTTCACCCTGTGGTAAGTTTTTAAGAATCCCGAGTGTCCTCCTAAAGGAGAAGTGTGCAATTCCAAAAGAATATTTTTCTTTAGTTGGGAATTATTACAAATATATAAGCGATATTTGTACCATAAGGAATCATTTTTCCAACTAAATGTATCGGATGTACTAGGATCTTGCTGCAACTTTTGGATGAGTGTCCATACATATTTGTCGTTCTTCCATTCATCTCTTGCTTCAGTTATCCAATCTGGTTGGATAATAGAAATGGCACAAAGCAATGCTTCCACCTCTTCATTCTTTCTTGAGAGTGCATCTGCAACAACATTAAGCTTTCCTTTTTTGTAGATTATTTCAAAGTCATAACTCAACATCTTTGTGACCCATTTTTGTTGCTCTTCTGAAGATAGTCTTTGTTCCAAAAAGTGTTTAAGACTATCATGATCAGTTTTTACCTTGAAGTGTCTTCCCATTAGGTAAGGTCGCCATTTCTTTAGTGCATGTAGTATTGCTAACATTTCCTTCTCATAGATATCTTTCTATAAATAGTTTTCTTTGATTAGATGACTTTCAAAAGTAATGGGTCTTCCTTATTGCATTAAAACATCACTAATTCCATTTCTCGAGCCAAAAAATTCCACAATAAAGGTTTTTGTGAAGTCTGGCATAGCTAAGACCTGTGCTAGGCACATTGCCTCTTTAAGATGTTCAAAGACCTTAGTTGCTTTAGGAGTCCATGAAAATGCATCTTTCTTCAAAAATGTTGTTAGAGGTGCTGCTATTCTCCCATAATTCTTAACAAACTTGCGATAATACCCTGTTAACCCAAGAAATCCTCGCAACTGCTTTATGGTTGTGGGGAATTTCCATTCCTTAATGGTTTTAATTTTGTTAGGGTCTACCGTAACACCCTTGTGGTATACAATATTTCCCAGATATTCCACCTCTTGTACTCCACAGAAACATTTGGATGTTTTTGCATATAATTTTTTCTCCTGCAATAGTTTGAGCTCCCTATCAACATGTTGAACATGGTCCTTCCAAGACCTACTGTATATTAGTATATCATTAAAAAATACTAGCACAAATTTTCTAAGGAAGGGTTTGAAAATGGAATTCATCAACCCTTGAAATGTAGAAGGTGCATTGGTAACGCCGAAAGGAATGACCAAAAATTCATAATGACCCTCATGAGCTCAAAATGTTGTTTTCGAAATATCTTCAGTCTTCATTCTAATTTTATGATATCCTAAACGAAGATTCAACTTGTTAAAATAAATTTCTCCATGTAATTCATCCAATAATTCATCAATCACAAGAATGGGAAATTTATCTTTAATGGTGAGCTTATTGAGCTCCCTATAATCCGAACACATGTGCCATGATCCATCTTTCTTGTGCACCAATACTACTTGAGTAGAGAAAGAACTTTGACTAGGTTGAATTATACCAGCCTCTAACATTTATGCAATCATACGTTCAATTTCGCTCTTTTGGACATAAGGATATCTATAAGGCTTGATGTTTGGAGGAACACTTCCTGGAATAAAATGAATAGCATGATCATGATCACGAATAGGTGGGAGTCCTTTGGGAGTTTCAAACACCTTGGAATGTGTTAGCCACCTATAATATTTTGACAAAGAAAACAGGTGGCTAATTATGTTTCTGAGCCTTCAAGAGAGACATTTCCTTTGTAAGTTTATCATTCTTGAAGCCTCCATGTGTTTTCTATCCTTCAGAATTATCTTCACTGCTGTTTCTGTTAATGAACCCTTCTATCTATGAAAGAAACTGTTTTCAAAGGCCTCCATCTTCCCCTTTTTCCTTCATTCATACTTCATTTTCCTTAATTCCCTTCATAAGTTCCCTTTGATAAGGTTTAAAACCTCTTTTTTAATCTTATCGGAGCCCTCAAAACCCTCTGAAAAACCCTCATTTTGGCCTAAAAACCCACTTTTCAGCATTAAGGCCTTAAGCCCCTTTTGGCCTTAGCCCTAGCCCCTGTTCTCCATATAACCCGCGCTACGACTACTAAGGCCCAATCGCAATCGCAAGTTTTCGTCGCATCACAAAACACATTTTACTTGTTTTACATGGTTGTTTGCCTCCCGCCAATGTGATCTCGCTATCATTTCTCCACTGTTGATTTGATCTGCTATGCCTAGATCTAACGGTCCATATTGCTCCCCATACCAAAACTGACCATTCCTCCATTTGCTTCATCTTTAAATATCCCCCATCGATCTAGTTTTCAGATCAACGGCTCTCGCTCCAACGCAAATCAACAATCGCATTTTTCCCTTTTGTCCCTTCCTTTCCCTCCTTCGATGTCGATCCCCCGGTTTAATCTCAGCCGTCGAATCCACAAGAACCGACGGCTAAGATTCAATCGCGCTCTGCTCATGAGCCATCACCTGCGCCCGCCGATTCGATTTGGACCGTTGAATCCACAAGAACCAACGACTAGGAATCAATCGCGCTTTGCTCGCAGCCCCCAGTCATCGCATCTGCTGATTTGATCTAGACCGTTGAATCCAAAAGAACCAATGGCCAGGATTCAATCACACTCTGCTCATAGGCCCTCCTTCATTACACCCTCCGATCAATCCTGACCGTAGATCTCCCCTCCGATTTGACGGCCAGCGCTTAATCGCACATTGCAAACTCAAAGACCTCGGTGCTTTGGCCTCTTTCCTTTTCTTCGATGCGATTTAATCCCAGCCGTTCATTCTGCCAGATCTGACGGTTCACGCTTCATCGCATCGCCCTCGTCCCTCACATAGTCCTCCACCATCCCGACCTCCGATTAAATCTCCACCATTGATCAAGTTTGATCGGATGATCCACATTACTTTCGCTCTTCAAACCCCGCCCTTCTCATTCTTCCCCATCGACAGATCTCGACCATCGATCCTCACAATCTGATGGCTCGCATTGACCTCAGTAATGGACCCTACCTCCTTTCTCCTGTGCATCTAACCTTATGTCATGTTTCTCCCACACCGTCAGATCTTCTGCCCATCATCCAACGGTTGAAAATGCATATCACGTAATTTTTGCGCCCAGGGTTTAAAGTTTCAAAATTATGTGAAATGGGTGGTTTTACTTTTCCACGTGGCGATCAGTGTATGGAATCATGTTTTTTTGGGCATTTTCGCTTTCCCCCATTTTTTTGCGCAAATACCACTTCAGTTTTCTGCCTTACTGCCTTCCACAACGTAACTTTGGCTTTTAATCCCAACCATTGATCTCCAAAATCGAACGGCTCTTATTATATCGCAGCCCATTGACTTACTTTTCATTTTTCCTCCCAAATGATTCCATCAGGAAATCTCCACCGTTGATTTGTTCTAATCTAACGTCCCTGATCTAATCTCGCCTCCATCAAATTTTCATCCATCTAACCTTCTAAATGACTACATCGATGAATCTCAACCGTAGGTCATTGTTGATTGATCTAATCCAACAGTCTACGTTCATCGACACCCCAAGCTCCCATTAGAACATTTTTTTTCCATTCTGCCATGTTTTTAAGCCCATTTTCTGCTACGCTCATATTTTCCCTCAATACCTTTCCACCCTCCTAGACCCTCTAAAGCAGTCCTCCCCCACTCCCTCTAGCTTTCATAACATTTTTTTTGTTTTTTGCAGGTTTCAAAAGTGGTGATTTCGTTCCATCTCCACAGTCACAGACATAGTGACCCCTGGCACAAAAAGATAGTCCTAGAGCCAAAGATATCAGAGGAAGACATCCCTGAGAAGGTTTAAAACATGTTTTTTTAAATATCAAGGCTATTAACCCTGACATAAACCCTCCAGAGCCTTTGTAGACCATATATTCACACAAACAGGTCAACGGAAGGTTTAAAAGTGTATCAGAAGAGATTAAACGGTTAAAAAGCATGATATTGAAGACTAAGAGGCCTAATCCACAGTTACAGACTCAAAGGACATAGATGCAGACCTGAATATGATCAAGGAGGCATAATGAGGCCTAAAGCACATAAAAAAGTCATATTAGTGTTTCAAAGAGGTTATATCAGTGATTTAGTACCAGCAGAACATTCCTTCAACTGAAAAAAGGACCAAATTCCTACTTCCATTCTCTATTCTTCATCGAGCTCCAGAGCAGTACTATTCTGACAAGAGTTCCTAAAGAAATTTCTAGTGCATTAGTTATAAAGTATGGAAGACCTGAAAACCATTTATCTACTTTACTTGTTTCAGAGTATAAACAGAGTACTACAGCCAGAAATTACTTCATGGAAAATACCCTTGGAGTTATTATCAAACTGACGAAGACCCCTAATTCATCCAAAGAGTACTGAAATTTAATGTAAAGATATTAAAACAGAATGGGTTTTGAAAGACATTTCTCCCTTTGTTTTAATGAACCATTTAAATTCTATCTACCACTACTATCACTCTTTCACCTATAAGAACTCATGAGAAATACATTGTAAACGTTGGTTGGTTGGTCGTAGAAAAATTATTGATTGTAAGTTGTTCTACTGAGTTAGAGTTCTGTGAGTACTAGTTGTAAATAGGCTGGGAGATGATTTCTGGATGACATCAAGCTTTTGGAAAAGGATGTATGTGACTGGTTTTTCTCTTCTAATATGACAAGCATGTTCATTGGATCCTGATTTAAATCAGTGGTGATGTGTTCTACCTTTGTTATCGTTTCCCCTCTGTTATACATCATGTTTCATTTTCTCTGATAAGAATTAGTAATTTTAGCTTAGGATGTATTGCTGCAAGTACCCTAATGCTTCCTGCACTTTCTTATCTTTATGTTTTCTACTATTTGTGTATCTGAGAACAAATTCAACATAATTTAACCAGTATAGAAGTTGTTTTGCCCATACTTACTGATGTATGAATTTAGAATTTTTTTCTTAGATGTTCTTGTTTGGTTTCAGCTGAAAGAATTAAGAAACAGGGAGATTTAGAGTTAGCCCTGTCCCCTAGGTTCCTTTTCTAACAATTAGCCTTTCTAAGATCCCTTTGAGTTGAGTCCCAAATGCAGGGAAGGTTAAAAGTCTTTCTCTGATCTTAGGTTTCAATCTGTGTTTAAACTTAGATGTTTTCTATTGTTTGAAAGTATTCAGGAGGATTTCTGGATTGTTTTCTTCAAAGTTAGCCTCATTAGGAGTTTGATCATAGAGGTTAAGGCAGGCCCTGTCCCTAGACTTACTCCGAAGTGGTCACCTTGGAAGGTTTTCCTTGTCATTCCCATTCATTTCCTTATTGTTTCATCCCACACTATCATCTTAAGAGATCCTCTGTTTTAGATGACTAGCCATTTGAAAGCCTTGGATAATTGAATTGCAAGTAAATCCTTTTATGACCCCATTGCTCAATGAACTTGCGTGCTCTTTGAATTATCTCCCCATTGCCAAAAAATCCTTCTCTACTCATTCCTTTACATTCATTTGACCCTTCGTTCATGTTTCCCAACCAAACAAACAAAACAAATCATAAACCCTTGTGCCCAATAGCTAGCCTAATACCTTAATTTGAACTTCAAAGATATATTATTCTTTGCTTTCATAGATAGATCCCCCTCTGGATCCAGGAGGGCTAGATCCTGAGATCCCAAAGTGGTTTGATGTTGTCTTGTCATTTGGTATTGCCAAATCTGCCAAATCACAGGAACCACAACATAATGGCGACTCCGCTGGGGACTTTGAGTTAAAACACTCCTTAAAACATATCTAGGAACTCAAAGAAGACCAAATTAGCCTTGATTTGGTAGTTAATCACTGTGGTGGATAGTAAATCTCCTTGAACATTTTTAATCATCCACCTAGCGACTCCACAGTTCCTAAATGACCAAAAGACTCCACTAGTGATCAGTAGGCCTGCTGATTATCTCTGTTTTCACAAGACTCCACTGGGAGACCAGTTTCATCTCAACATCATCCATATTAAAAGAAACAGATAGGATTAAGCTTTTTGTTTAAGGATAGTCTGCCTCTTAAATATTTTTATACTTAACATACTGGCTCCAAGAATAATCCATACCAGAGCTTATCCTGATCCAAATCCTCCTAAAATAGTTGACAATCCAGAGAGCATTCTTAGGAAGTCTTTCACATCTAGTGATCCAACTATTTCCAGACCCATTCATAGAGCTATCTCAGCACATGAAAACCTTGCAGCTCTATCAGATACTCAATTTGTCTTAGATTTACCAAGTAATCTACCAAGAACAAGAACCAAGTCATTCAGTGGTATAGATCAGACAGACTTTGAGCCTCCAAGTTCACCACGAGATAGTGGTAAAAATATTAGTGATAGAGGAACCCCTCCATCAACACCTCCTGAAATCCACTTCATTCATAACTTGGGTCTCTCTCACCCTAAGTATGCTCAACAGTCTGTTGCTAGTCCAGTAATTTCTATCATTCACATACCTGCTGTCCAAGCCACTCCTTTCCCTCCACAAAACACTATCATGGCAGCATGGTATGCTCCCCTAGTGTTGTTGTAGCCTCTAGATCCTTTACCCAATGAATATCAGTCTAAAATTCCCCATTTCAATAGAAAAGAATCTACCACAGCTCAACACCATGTAGATAGGATGGAAGATGCTTTTGATTATATGGAAATAGAAGATGAGACCATTAAGATGAGAATATTTGCTCAAAGTTTAGCAGGAGAAGTAAACAAGTGGTTTAAAGGCTTAACTCCTAATAGCATCAATGACCTTCCCTCTTTACATAAAGCTTTCATAAACAAATGGGAAATAAAAAACAACCCTCTCCAAATATTAGTAGAGTATAAAGGTCTTAAAAGAAACTAGGGGGAGAGTGATCATGATTATTCTACCGGGTTTAACAGTGTCTACAACGCTCTTCCATCCCACATGAAACCTCCCCAAGGAATGGCCTTAGTGAAATACCCTGAAGGTTTTGATGCTAACATGGCCTATCGATTAAGGGGGAGAGACTATACAACTCTAGAAGATATGCAGAAATGAGCTGTGAGTGTAGAAGCGAACTTAATTGAAAAAAAGAGCTAGGATGAGGGTTGAAAAGAAGGTAACCTATAGGGAAGACACCACAGCTTCTACATCTGATCCCAAATTGGATAATCTAGCAAACAACATGGAGAGGCTAAAGAGAATGATGGAGAAGATGGTTGTCCAAGCTAATAATCAGAATAGTAATCAGTCTCAAAACCAGAACCAAAACTTTAGGAGAAACACTCCTCCCAATAGACAAAGGGATTCTGACCAACAAATCATACCTCCATTCCAAGAGAATTTCCTTCATGAGGATGATGGAATAATAGAAGAATCAGAGGGAACTATTATAAACATGGTGGGAGTGGATAACCAAGATCACACCTTTTTCATAGAAGATAACCAGACCTCATACACACATTGGGATGAGGAAGGGTTAGAATCTGAAGACTATAGGTTAGGATTCGAGAATGCCATGATGCAAGTCCAAGAATAATATAATATTAGAAGCAAAAAGAACATGGATACTCCCAAACCAAAAACCTCTGAAATCACTATTAAGAAAATACCTGAAAAGACTCCTAAAGGGACCGCTGAAAGCAACAAAACAACAACTGAGAGTTCTGGAAAAAACAAGGACAAAGGCATCCAAACCATTGATAAACCAAATCAAGAAACCAACAGCACTAGCATTGCATCTATTTCTCCTAAAAGAACAATTTCAACCAGTGTACATAGTGAAAATCAGCAAGCTGATCTTGCTAATAAAACAGTGACCAACAGAACAGAATTGAGCCTTTCAAAGAGTCAGTCTCCTTTCAATATGGAAAGTGAGATTTCCAAAATCAAAATTTATGTCCCTCTCACTAAGTTGGCCACCCAAGATGTATATAAATGTCAAATTTTGAAAGCATTGAACTTAGGAGAAGACAGTGACTCTATCAACTTAAATGATGATCAACCAGCTCTCTTGTTTGGCCCAAAAATTGAAGGGAAATTTCAGGAAGGAGTAGTGCCTCCTTTATATATCAGCCTAAATATCCATGAAAAAATCTTACATAATGCTATGCATGACTCAGGGGCTTCACACAATCTCATGCCCAAAGTGATCATGGAAAAATTAGGCCTAGAGATAACCAGACCATACAAGGATTTATATTCTTTTGACTCTAGTAGAGTGAAGTGCTTGGGTCTGATCAAAGATCTCTGTGTGAATTTGACCCAAATTCCAACCAAGTGCATGGTAATGGATGTTGTAGTGGCTGATGTACCTCCTAAATATGGCATGTTGCTATCAAGATCATGGGGTGCCAAGCTACAGGGTACATTGCAAATGGACATTACATATACCACTATCCCTATTTTTAGCCAAATGAGAAGACTATATAGGGAAGCACACATGAAATTTATGGTAAGCAGCCGAGAGAAACCAGAAAATTCCTCTCTTTACTCTGTCCATATAGATCTAGACTCTTTTATCCTTTATAATGATGAGTTTTCAGAAGAACAAGAGCTAGAGAATAGAAATTTAAACAACATAGTAGAGACCACAAATCTAAACATAATGGTAGCTCTGGATAGAGAGGAAAACAAGAGACAAACATTTGAACAGTTTACAGAATTAGAAAATCAGAACCAAGACTGTAGAGAGTAGATTACCCATCAACTTGCTAACCTCAAGAAACAAGATGACAGTAAGAAGGAAAATGATAACAAATCTGCAAACAATCCTTTATGGAGCATGAGATTTGATGGGTCTTGCACTAAAAGGAATGCAGGAGCCGGGGTATGGTTGCACAATACTGAAAAAAATTATGCTGAGAGCCATGCCTTCAAACTAAATTTCAAATGCACAAACAACATAGCAGAGTATGAAGCTCTCCTCTTAGGATTGCATCTATTGAAAAAACTAGGAGCTAAGAGGATAGTTGTCCATGGAGACTCAGAACTAGTCATCAAACAAGTAAATGGAGAGTACACTGCCAAACATCCTAGATTAAGGGCATATAGGAATGATGGCATGGATCTATTGAAAACATTTGTAGAATATGAGCTTGTTTTTGTCCTTAGAAGTCAAAACATACTTGCAAATGGATTGGCCTACGCTGCTAGATCATATCCTAGACCACTTAGTGACAAAAAGATCATTTTTCAAACAAAATATAGACCAGCAGTACCAAATAATGAAAAATATTGGCAGGTCTTTGAGGGTGAAAAATAGATAGAGGATTTCCTACTCTCCAGGAATGAGTTTGAATTACCTGATTCTAACTCTAGGCTTAGTGAAGATAGTTTAGATAAAGAGCCCCCTGATGAAGAAAAACCATTCCCTACTGCAGAAATAAACATGCTGACCAAAGAATTTGAAAACCAAACAGATGAATACATGAAAACAGATAAAGAAGACATAGAGGTACTGGAGTCCAAAGACAAAAGCATACCTAGAGGACTAGCACCCCTTGAGGACCTCTTTGATTTTAACGATGTGGAAAAGAAGCCCACTATAGAACCCACTGAATCTGATGTTGAAGAATGCAATATAGGCAGCAAAGACAAGCCTAAAATGATCAAATTATCTAAAACTTTGCCAGCACATATCAAACAGAAATACATTGATTTATTTAAAGAGTTTGTTGATGTTTTTTCTTGGAGCTATGAGGATTTGAAAGCCTATGACACAGAGATCATCCAGCATAAGATTCCATTGAAAGAAAACCATAAACCTTTTAGGCAAAAGATGTGCAGAATAAACCCTGTACAGTTACCCCTGGTAGAAAAAGAAATTAATAAAATGTATGAGGCTAGAATCATAGTCCCTGTGAGGTTTTCAGATTGGGTATCTACCCTTGTGGCTGTAAGAAAAAAGACAGGAGAAATTAGACTGTGCATTGATTTTAGAAACTTAAATAGAGCCTCCTTAAAAGACAATTACCCCTTGCCCAAAATGGAACACATCCTACAAAGGGTAGTTGGTTCTAAGAAGATTTCTTTGTTAGATGGCTTTTCAGGGTATAATCAGGTGTTAGTGCTCCCAGAAGATCAACTTAAAACAACCTTCACCACTCCTTGGGGAACTTTCATGTATGTGAAAATGAATTTTGGATTAATGAATGCTGGGGCCACCTTTCAAAGAGCCATGGACATTGCATTCTTAGAAGAAATAGGTCACTTCATTGTAATTTACCTTGATGACATAACAATTTATTCCAAAACTGATGAAGAGAACCTTAAACATTTGAGAAAAGTCTTTGAGAAATGCTTTAAATCCCCAAAAGACAGTGTTTGGTCTCCAAGAAGGTAAACTTCTTGGTCATATTATATCTAAAAAAGGGATTAAAATAGACCCAAAAAGAGTTGAGGGAATATTACAGATTAGCCACCCAAGAAACATCAAAGAATTGCAGTCCTTTATTGGGAAGATTAAATTCTTGAGGAGGTTTATACCCAACCTAGCAGAACTCCTTAGAAACATGACAAATATGCTCAAAAAAGAAGTAGGGGTTAAATGAACTCTAGAAGCCAAGAATTCCTTTGAATTGGTAAAACATGCACTCACTCAGGCACCAGTTCTAATCAGCCCTTATTTTACAAAAGATTTCCTTATATTCTCATTTGCATCAGAACATATTGTGGCTGTTGTCCTATTGCAAAAAAATCCAGAGGGACAAGAGCAGCCAATTGCTTTTTTTAGCAAGGCATTAAGAGATGCACCTATGAAATATAATATCATGGAAAAACAAGCCTATGCTTTGGTAAATTCTTTAAAGGATTTCAGAGTGTATATTTTACATTCCCATATTATTTCCTTTGTGCCTAACCTAGTGGTTAAAGACATTTTGTCACAAGATCAGCTTTTTCAGTGTCTAGAGGGACAAGAGCACCTATGAAGGCTAGATTGGTCGCGGAAATTGCATTCGGATTCTTCCCGGTGTCTGCCATAATCACCCTTTCTGTAATAAATGTAGGTGATGTGAGGTAATATTGGAAATAATTATTACGCACTTGTACAATCTTCTTCTAGAGTTCATTGTATGACATATTATATGTGTCCATAACTAGGTCATCTTCAAGAGGAACAATTTCCTCTTTCTTTATTGGAGCTAACTCTACTGTTGGAGGGGGTGGGGACTGAAAGGTGATCTATTGTGTGCTTGGAATTAGCTCAACATATTGATTTTACAGTTGTAGTTCCACCTCAATGTCATCGATCTCTGTCAACTCTTCAATTTGTTGAGAAAGCTCTATGTCCTGCATATGTATGCTCTCCTACTCTGATGGTTTTTTGTTCTATCCTTTCTCTTCAACTTGTTTCTGCGTTGTTTATTCTACTATTGTGCTTTGCCTCTCTTCTTCTTCCTCCTACTTATCATCTTGTTCTTGCTTATTATTTTCTTACTCTAATCTCCTATGATCTTCCCTCTTCCTTCATTCTTCTCTATACATCCTCTATTTCCTCTTTTCCTTTGCTGCTAAAGTCGCTTTCATAATAGTTGCATTTGATTTCATCTTGTGTCTTTATTATTCCCTTGGACTATACCCAACCTTTATATTTCCCTTATACTTTGTGGGGTTCCTCCCTTCTGCTGAAACTACTTTCAGAGTAGCTTCCTTTTACAGAGTCACCTGTGAAGTTCATGCAAAACTGATCGAGTTGCAGGATTTGGTTGCCCCATAAAAATTATTCCACAGATCCTCCTCTCGCCAATGAAATGTCGCACTAAGACAGTGGAAGTGTAGTGGTCTTTGAAAACACCACGGAGATTGTACATATTAAGGTCCCAAGTACCAAATGAAAAGTTCTCTATCTCCTTTCCTTTAAAATCCGTGAATTTCAGGTTCTTGATCTCATACAATCTAATTTGCATAGGAATAGTTGGTCAAGTTTCTTTCTTCTTCCTGTGCAAAGATGCGGATAACCCTATGGAGAAACAATATGAAACTTCTTTCATGAGAATATTCATTGAGGAAAACCAATCTTCTATCTCCGATACTGCTTCCATTTCCTCATGTGACATGCAAGGTGGTTCTTCCTCAAATATCATCTTGTATAATGGAATGAGGAATTGGTCTATTATCTTATCCATTGCTCCTCTATGGCTGCAATCCAAGAGTAGTTTACACTGAACGTACACTGCAGGGTCTCCAGGTGTCCTAGTACAAGTCATGCTTTGGAACGAATTATTTGCACATATTACATCTAGTAAATATGGAGACATGTAGAATCTTGATTTCTTTCCCTTGGGAGGATTTCAAGCATTCGATATATGGATACTTAACTTTAGAGCCAAAAAATATGACTAGTGGAATGACTGCCCCTCATTCACAACCTGATTCAATAAGATTTCCCACCCTTGAGGAAAGGTCTTTGCTCTCTATTGACCATAGGTTCTTCAAGCTAGGATAACCAAGAGCTAATAGGCCCTCCTTAGAGACTTTGTCTTGTATGTTTTGGTGGGCTTCTGTTGAAACTTTGATTGCTCTTTCACCCAACCTTTAACAATGTCTTTCATGCTCACATAGTTATTGGTGGCATATAAGTACGAATCCATGAGTGCTTCTAGCTCGGGTGAATGGTACATTACATGGTAATTTGGTGCCAGAAAAGTAGCAAGATTTTTTTCTCTAAAATTGCTCAAAGTAATAGTCTTCAAATAAATATGTGAAACAATTAAGATGATAACATCTGCACATGGAAAGGCTATATATTTGCATGCAACCCTATGTAATCCTGACCATTGAGCAATGACATACACCTTCTAGTCCTCTATATATTCCTTCAAGCTCTTTGCTGAAAAATATTTGTTCACTTTCTGCCACGTAAGATGTGATTCCTTTTCCACAAAGAGTTGAGTGTCTAAATACATTGGAAAGTTTACTGACGTACTCTCAACTACTTCCCCAATACTACTTTATGTGGTGTATTTTGAAGAAGCTCTCTTAGGTGCCATGGTAATAGTGACTGATCAAGAGAAGTTCTCGACAACTGTGATACCCATAGGAGGGAAAAGGCACTCATCGAAAGAGTAAATTAACTTTTTCAAATCCACTTTCAAATAAAGATTAGGCAGAAAACCAATGAACTGATGAGAAATATTTCACAATTTTCATGGTCAAGGGAGGGATATTTGCTGATAGAACTGCCCATTATGTAATCTCAGCAACCAATGATGCAACTTGAGGCTTGAGGTTGTGCAATGCACATTTCAACCTCAGTAGTGACAGGGAGAGACTTTTCATTATGAAGTCTTAGTGGCCAAGGTGGCAAGACTGTCCCTTGGGACTATGTAATGTGCATTTGGGCTAGCCTGTACTACATATAGCATAGTCTCAAAGGCCAAGCTCTCATCTTGAGCCTTGTGTTGTGTAGGTAAATCCCCTCTATGGACAAAGGTGATCCCTCTAGCCCTAGGGTTGGTATAGCAACAAGAGGACATGCTAATGTGTTGGTTCCTAGTTAATGAATGAAATGAGTTGGGATAGATTTTTCTACCTGTGATCCAACGCGGTTGTCATAACTGCAGTAGTGATCTCCTGATCTTCGTCCCGACACATCACGATCCTTCAGCAATGGTACTCGGGTGCCTGCACAAATATCAAAGGATGAAAGCAACATACAAGACACTAATTGCATTCATAACTAGCTAATTAGTCAAGGAGAATTAAATGTATTGCGTAAGATAAATGACATCAACACAAGATGGGAACCAAAACATCAGCCATGTATATATTAAGAGAAGGAAAGAGATTACAACCGGAGCCTTGACGTCGCAACCTCCTTTACCGGGTCCAGTCAAAATGTGTCTCAAGCATTCATCAGGGAATTTCGACGTGGCAAGGTAAAAAAGCCTAATCTCTCTCTCGACAGGGCTCTCTCTTTGCTCTATCTCACACCAACTATTTCAGATTGTTTCAGAAAAATGTTCAGCAATTCCTATTCAGCTAGCTGCATCTATGTGATAGAGGTGTATTTATAGAAGGAGAGGAGGAGGTTGGGATCCCTCAAATGGTGGAAGGGAGGCCTTCTCCTTTGGGAGGTTTCCCCAAAAGGAGGAAACAAGGAGCCAAAGGAAGGTGCTTGATGTTATGCAGTCGAACAACCCAAGTTGACTCACTCACGAAGAAAATGGAAATGCGGGAAATGGAAGAAAATGGAGGGATAGATCATCAATGCGGGAAATAGAAGAAAAGGGAACAATGGCATAACGCTCTGGACACCTAGCAATGGGAATATTATGAGGAGTTAAAATCCAAAAAAATAATAGTATCGACAGGAGAGGATATTCTGCGATGGGGGTATAGAATTAAGAGGATGATCAAAATTCAAGAAGGATACAATATCAAAACAAATAACATACAATCTGAAGCCACCCACCTCTGGCAAAAAATATGGTCTGGGAATCAATGGCCAAAATTTGAATTCTTTCTATGGCTAGTAAGTCACGGAAGGATACTAACTTGGGATCAACTTCAGAAATAAGGGATACAAGGGCCATCATCATGTCAGATGGGTGAGAAACATACTGAAACCATGGAACATCTGTTGAACAAATGCCCAGTTACTGAAAAACTTTGGCAGAACCTCACCTTTCTCTTTGCACAGACTGATCGATATTGACCCAGCATTAAACATACAATAGAAGGTTGGAAAAAAGGGGGATTCCAAAGTCTAGTAATCAATAGGGCTTGGTTGATATCCCTAGGCCTCCCCATTTGGGCAGTATGGAAGGAAAGGAACAAGGGAACGTTCAGATATGAGACACAACCGATTGATGAAACATGGAAAATAATTTTTCATAATATCAGAGAAACCATACTCACAGCTAAATGGAAACATGATGATTGGAAAGTGAATGCCCAAGAGGCTCGCATACTAGAAAAGTTGAATCTCAAATCACAAATGCTTGCTCCTACTTCCTGGAAAATGAAACCCATTGCAAGCCAATTATGAGATAAATTCATGACACCTCCACAGGGATTCCTAAAACTAAACTATGGTGGGGCCTCAAAAGGAAACCTGAGCCAGGCTGGTGCAGGAGAAATTTTCAGAGATTCACGAGGACAAGAAAGGAGGATTTATGCAATGGACTTGCGATATGTAAGAAATAATGAAGCAGAGCTCAGTGCGGTTAAACATGGACTCCTTATAGCAAGAAGAGAACAATACAATAGGCTAATAATCAAAGGAGACTTAGCTTTGGTCACAAGAATTCTCCAAAAGCTTTAGCAAGGAGTTGGGTGGGAAAAAAATCGCTGCAGTTGGCACACAAAACGACTCATACAGGAAATTAAGGGTCTTATTCCAAGTATAAGTTATATGATACCTTCTCATATTCGTGGAATACGTAACTCAGCAACAGACCTACTATCGAATTAGGGGTGCAACCATCAAGGTAAGTACTTCGACAGGACTTGGGATAGATCACTATAGGAGGGAGGTATTGAAACCCTGCAAGATATTTTGGACAAAGAAAATAGCCAAATTCAAATTCCCTGATCAAGGTGTCAAGAACGTCATGGGAGGTGTGAAGTGGCAACCGGCCAAGAGGGCCACATGGTGGAATGATGATAGCACTGGTCATAGAATGTGGGCAGCTCGTCCCTTGCCACATTAAAACAACATTCACTGTGGGAAGAAAAAGGCAGGCAATGTTAGATAAGTCTTGGGATGATCGCTCAACTTGAGGGAGAAAAGGGTGGGCAGTAGGTGGGTTTACCATTTCATGTGAGTCACTGTGCAAAGGTTTTTGGAGCAGACAACAAGGAATTCTGGTAGAGGAAGTTTTCTTAAGCGAGTGCACAACAATTTACCTGGTATGTTTCCCTTTCCTGCCTAATTCTAATCATGGAAGTCCTCTATGATACTGATACGAGAGGGAGGTATATCATGTATGTTATGAAGCTCTTCGAGGTTATTGGACCAGAGGGGATTCAACTCTGTCCTGAATATGTTTTTTTTTAATTTCAGAGGGTGATATTTCTTCGAAATCGCCCCTTATTATTTCTATGAGGGAGAGGATTCTTATGATATTTACCAACTCTCAATGGTCTTGCCAGTTTGGTCTTCGTCAATTTACCTACATCTTGGGATGATTGCTCAACTTGAGGGAGAAAAGGGTGGGGAGTAGGTGGGTTTACCATTTCATGTGAGTCACTGTGCAAAGGTTTTTGGAGCAGACAACAAGGAATTCTGGTAGAGGAAGTTTTCTTAAGCGAGTGCACAACAATTTACCTGGTATGTTTCCCTTTCCTGCCTAATTCTAATCATGGAAGTCCTCTATGATACTGATACGAGAGGGAGGTATATCATGTATGTTATGAAGCTCTTCGAGGTTATTGGACCAGAGGGGATTCAACTCTGTCCTGAATATGTTTTTTTTTAATTTCAGAGGGTGATATTTCTTCGAAATCGCCCCTTATTATTTCTATGAGGGAGAGGATTCTTATGATATTTACCAACTCTCAATGGTCTTGCCACTTTGGTCTTCATCAATTTACCTACATCAATGTGTGTGTCCTGATATCCCCTGAGGAATTTGTCAAATTCTATGACCCTTTTAATGGAGTTGATATTGATTTGCAGAGTATTTTTCCTTGTATTCCGGCCATGGGAAATGCAGGGGTGGTAGCGGGTGATGGTGCTTGGAGAAGCACGGCATAGCCTCAATTGCATCAAGAAATCCTCAATCCCGACTCCCCCTATTAGCATATTTCTTTCTACAAATTTACATGTCATTTTAATGAACATGAGTGTATGCTTTATAATGATTATCTGGGTGTCAAGGGCTTTTTTAATATTGCCAACTTGGGTTCTAACAAGTTATTGACTTCTGGTATATGTCATTGCTATTTGGTTGGGGCTAGGGGTATGTTGTTAAATATTTTGGGCTATGTTCCGCTGTCTTTCAAGGGCATCAACTAAATGATCCTACATTATATCGTATATAATGTTTATCTGGGAATCAAGGGCTTTGTAGACGAGATCTTGACTTCTAGTATATGTCATTTCTATTTGGTTGGGGCCAGGGAAATTTTCTTAAAAATTTTGGGTTTCGTCCTACTGTTTGTCAAGGGTGTAAATTAAATGATCTTGAATTCTAACTCCTTGAGTTGGGTTCTTACTGTGAAGAGTAATTTTTGGAAAATTAAGAATATAGAGGCATGCACACACTACTCCATCCTATTGCCTCTTGAGTTTGCTAGATGCATGACTCTGTACTATCAATTTTTGAGTTTGTTGGTGCTTGTGATGAGGATCTCTCATAGAGATATGAGAATAGGGGAAAGAAAGCAGAAGAAAAGCACTAAGGGAAAGGTGGAGGGATGGAAATATCTAGCTCTCAATAGACATGAGAGGATTTTGTTTAGTTTGACTAAAAACAATGATTTTGTTAGGTTTCCTTATACATGTCCTCCTAGTTTCTTTCACACTCTACTCTCTTCACGTCAGGTGGGAACCCTGATGTGGATTCAAGTGAAGGTATAGCTATTGGGAGACCCACCAAAAATGAAAATGGTGAAATAAGAGACAGGTAAAGGAAATTCTAGAAAAAGAGGCCCTGCTGGTAATACAAGAAAGGACGAAGGCAAGGAGAAGGGGGGACCCAGAAAACGAGGATGAAAATTTGGTAAGGAAATCATGGAAAACTTACTGCATGCCTATGTTGTGAGGACACCCGCGCAACAATTAAAAGTCTTGATTTTAGGTTGGGAGCGAGACCTCAAAACCGAAGTTCAGGATGACATTCGAGATGAGGAAATGGAACCTATGGTGATTGATCCTAGGAATATAAGAGGAAGTCTATCGTTGTTCATGCAGTCCATCCATCTCTATTAGACAATGAAGTGTCTAATGGAAAATGCCATTGCAGTAGTTCAAGAGGTAGGAGGTGAGCCAAAGGAAGCCTCCATATTGGCTGATATGCACAGATATTTTTAGGAAATACAGCTTCAAGTACATTTTCAGAATTTGTGTTTAGGTCGAATGGAATGGCACCTCCTAAGCATGCATCAAGTTGATGTGCCTCGATGAAGTGGCAAGCATCCGACACCTAATGAATCTTTAGATGAGTAATTCCCAAAATCTATTTTTTTTTCTTGGAAGTTGATGTGGGCAGATAGAATTTAATTTTTTAATAGTATGTCAAAAGATATAGTAGATAATATACATTATAAGCCATTTAGAGAGAGGATTAAATTGTTTAAATTTTGGTTGGCTTTTAGCTCTTTGAGGTGGCCAACAAACTTGGTTTCCTTAGGGTAGGTTGAGGCTACCAAGAATAGAATCTGATGATGTAACATATTGTTTCGTTTATTGAATGAATAGAGAGGCACTACCAACTTTACAAAAAAAGAAGAAGTTAATTTGAGTGTCCCCCACTTTCAACGGTTATGATCGATTGCGCCGAGATCAACGGCCTTCGTTGCATTGTGAGACACTGACATTCCAGAAAGTTAATGGATGAGCGAGGGAGGGGTGGGGGGTAGGGCATTTCTGGAAAGTGGTTTCACAAACTGCCAACAACACCCCCTTAACCCCCCCAACAAACCGCTTATCTCTTTCCACTAATGCTCTGCCACTATTTATGCCAACATTCTAATAAATTTAACCATGACTATTTCTCCCACTAAATTTAGATCGTTAACAAAATTTAAATAATGATTGAAAAAAAAAAATCATCTAACAAAATTTAAATGATGATCCAAAAAAAATTATATAATCAAAATTTCAATAAAGGAACAAGTATATAGACAAATTTATAATAATAAGAAAATAAATTTACATAATAAATTTTAAACTTTTCAAAAAAAAAGCAACCAATACAACCATGTAATTGAAAAGCAAGTTATATAAAATTAATTATTATTTGGGAAAAAAATCTCTGAATGTACATACAGTGAAATGACCAAATAAAGATTAACACCAACGATTTAACAAACGTCTAATCACTTACCCTCACCTCATTTCAACATAGTCCCCGAACAAAGCACTTTGATGTCACTTACAATGCCCCTTGTCATCATTAGCAATGTAGGGCTTTCTATGGTGTCTATTTGTTGAGTTATAGTGAGAGAAGCAAGCAACTAAATTCAAGCACACATCATCAAATTCAAGGAATCACGGGGAAAGCAACCAACTCGTGAGAGGAGCCTTCAACTACTGGTCGTATGTGGTCATCACAAGAGGACAAAGCAACAAAGCTAAAAAAAGTTAAGTGTAAAAAGCTAGAAGGCTACGCTGAGTGTTCTTCTAGGCTGCATTTGTGGAGACTGAAGTCATATATATATATTTTTTAATACATGGTGAATTGGTAATTTAGGGGATCAATTTTTATGTGGCTAATATAACATTATAAGTATTTTTTATGGTCGTCAATATGATACCACAAGTATATCTAACAACCTGCAAGTCAAATATATCAAATCTTATGATTTAACAAGAACCAAGACTCACGAAGTAAGTTTAATTTCCATAAATTCAATAATTATCTATAAAAAATTTGGTCCCAACAAATTTTCTAGTCCAATTTCCAATGCAAACAAATACGTTTTTACTTTATTGTTCGTTCATGTCGTAATAATCTTCTCAACTTTAAAATATCATTTCAAATCAACATTAAAAATATCATTTTCAAATCAACATTAAAAATATCATTTCAAATTAACATTATTTTTTCTTATAAAATTGCTCGTAATGTAAAATCATTTATTAAATAGTTCAATTACTAGTGCAAACAAATACACTTTTACTTTATTGTTTGTTAACTCCATAATAATCTTGTCAACTTTAAAATATCATTTCAAATGAACATTAATTTTTTTTATTAAATTAAATTTTAATACTTCGATTATGATTTAAAGGGTTGAGCACGCTTGTTTAATTAATTCGCAACGAATAATAATAACAATGAATTGGGGACAAGTGCCTGCAAAGATTCGAGTTTCATGGAGTATCTCTGTCTGTTTTTTTACGGGTGACCTTCGATTTACCATATCCTTCTATTTCATTAACGTTACTTTCCATATTATCAATTTTATTATGAGGATGTACAGATTGGACGGTAAAGATGCTATTTTTACAATCGACATAAAAGGTTTAATTATTTTTTTAATGGAGATAGAAAAAATTGGTTAAATAATTAACTAGATTATAATCATCATAGATTTTGATCAAAGTATAATAATAGTTCCAGTATAGATGAATAAGGTTTGATGGGAGTCTGGCCTGAATGGTCTTCAAAAGCTATTAATTTAGTTACTATTTTTTAAGTTGGTCTAACATATGGAGAATTGAACATTCATGACTTTGGAGAAAGGGATTATCAATTGAGCTACATCTAGTAAGCTATTATTCCAATTACTATTATTAATATTATAAAAATGATTTTTTTCATTATTTATTAATTATAAAATTTAATTTAATTTTTTATTAACCCATTAGATTTGAACCTAGAATTTCTAGAAACTTAACTCACTGTAAAGTTAAAAAAACACATTACTATTTTAAAATAAAATAAATTGTAAAAATAATTAATTATAATATATTATCTTTTACATGTATTAAATTATATATAATACTTTGTTACTATGTTACTGTGTACTCTACATCTCGTGGTTTTTTTTTTGCTTTGATCTACATAGATTCGAATCTTGAATCTTCAAATGGACTTTCCCATATATAAATAGATGTGTTTTGTTATATATATATAGAGTGAACAAATTGTAAACTTGTTGATTTTAAAATATAATTAATATGTTGAATAAATTAGAAAGATCTTTGTTAATCTCTCTAAACTCAACATTAGTTATGAAATTTTACAAAATTAATTATATATATATATATATATATATATATATATATATATATATATATATATATATATATATATATATATATATATATATTCTAATTATGAAAATCCATATTATTTATAATATTTTTATTAAAATAAATATTTTCAACATAAAGTTGAAAAACACTCATTTGACGAGAAGAAGGAAGAGGATGTGGAAGCCTAGCTCCTGAATATAGTAAAGTACTTCCAAGTATATGAGTACGGAAGTAATCTAAAAGAAAGGAATTATGATGACATAGAAAAGGAATTCCATGAGCTAAGGTGGGGGTACCTTACCATTGATGAATTTGTGACAAAGTTCAAAAATTTACTTCACTACGTACCATACATAAGAGAAGAAAAAATGAAGGTGAAGAGATTTATAAAGTATTTACCCACCATATACAAAGAAATAATTTAGTTTGACAATCAGAAGACTATGGATGAAGATGTTAGGAAGGCCCAACTGTGCTACCAACAATTTAAAGGCAGGAATGATCACCTGGAAATTGGTAGAATAAGGAGAAAGGGAAGGTTGAAGAAAAATCACAAAGACCCAAACCAACTTATCTAAAAAAATTCAGAAAAAAGCACCAGTGGAAAAGGTTCAATAAGGGTGGTGAAAAATCGGACAACCCATTCTCACATAGGTTCCAAGCCCATGGAAGGGAACCACAAGCGAGATACCGTGGTAAAAGCCAAGGAACCTTTGAAGTGCGGGGGATGCGGAGAACCTCACATGTTGTGGTACTTCCCACACAACACTCGTGCTATTCGAAAAATTCAAGCAGTGCGGGAGGCAACCATAGTGAATGATGTTGCCCGAAGCATTCCTTGAATTAGCGCCACATTAGAACACTGCCAAGCTAAACATAGATCAACCATGATTGAATTTGAAGGTATCATTTCCGACCAACTCGTGTCTATTTTAATTGATCGTGGATTTAGTTTAAGTTATATTAGTCCACACATAGTGGAAAAATTTAAATTGCAGACAGAAAAATTTTAACACCGTTGGCTGGTGCAGTTCGCTACAAGAACCAAACAGAATGTCACTCATAAATTGCATAGGTATCCTGTAAACTTGAATGGGTACTGTTATCACTCCGTCAAATTTCTAAGGTTGAAGAAGAAATCCCAATAGAGGTAACCACAGACCAATCTTTTAACTTGGTATCTAGCCCTACAAAGTCGGAGAGGGGTCTCTCCACAAAAATCACACCCAAGAGGGTTGGATGAAAAGGTTTTAGGCTAGCTATTAAACACAGAATGGGTTGTTTCTTTTGATTGGGTTTGTTGGATGAGGATTAGGTCACAGAGGCTAGGTCAGGGCAAATAAGATGGGAATTGCATTCCATTCAATGTGGCAATGTAGGTAGAAATATTAGCACTTTAAGGTGATTTTGTGAGATGGTTTCAGATTGATGAGGAGCTAGGAAGAGCATAAGATATGTATTCTTCCTAAACTGAAGAAAATGGAAAAATTAGGAAGACTTTCCCAAAACAGAGCATGAAAGGACGTGTTTTCTGCCTATAAACTTGAAAATCATCATATAATAGAAATGAAATGTTTTATGAGCTTACAAAACATTCATACAAATGAAAAAAAGAGAGGAAACAATGCTAAAAAACCATACCACAGGTATCCCAAAGAAATAGCTGCAACTCTTCATTAATTTATGGTGAAACTGATTACACTATAATCCTTGATCAATACAACAACATCTAATTGATTCCAACAGTGAAGAAGGGAATGATATAGACATCAAAACCACTTTCTCTCATCCTCAGGGGTCAAATCCTTCAGTTGAGGGAGAGATCCACAAAAATCTGAACTGATAGTTGGAGCGTAGGGAGGTTCAAGTGACTCTTCCCTAATTACAATGAAACTGATTCATTTGACTTGATTGTAACATTTTCACAATGGATTTACCCCTAGGTGACTCATGCACATGATATTTACATTTACCTTGACCAATTACATAGATAAAATCATTACTTCCCAGGATAAAAGTAAAAAATGTAGTGAAAACTGAAAAATATCATAAATTGGTCAAGTGTGCCATTTTTGTGCCAGGTGCACCCTCACAGTGCCAGGTTCATCCACCAACATGCAGCTAAGTTTTGGATGGGTTCCCTGTGTCCAAATTGAGCTCCGGATAGATCGTTGGAAATCTTATCCTGTCTACTTTCCAGATCTCTACTTGGTTTGCAAAATGGGCTTGATTTGACCCCTCAAAACCTTATTCTCCGAAGACTGATCAGTGCGCAACACCAAGGTGAAAATGAGGCAGAACTGTGGCTTTTAGGGTGTTTTTTCACTTTTTTCACCTGCTAGTTGTCCAAAACAAGCACAAAAAAGTTGTTTTCTTGCATGTATTCATCATTATGAATCTAATGGTGGTCTTAGTTTGGCCAAAAGATGCTTTGAACAAAAGTGCAATGCCTAGGGTGTTGCGCGCTTGACAGTCCAACTGTCACAAAACTGTCTAGGATTGCTGAAAAACACCAAAACTTCAAAAATTTACCCAAAAATTTTCAAAATGGTTGAAATGACTGCTAATCATGTGGTATAGGCATGGAGTGAGGCATCAGCAAGTATATCCAGCCTCCTTTTCTCTTCTTGCTTGTTTAGGGCTTCAATATTTGCATTAGCTCTTCTAAGATTTGCCCTTGCAATCTTGTTTCTCTTGGTATAGTGTTTTTCCATCCTTCTCTGAATATCATTGTCCTTGGCCTTTTTCAAAAACTTCTCAAGGCGGTTAATCCTTCCTCCTTGATGTGGCCTTCTCTCTTCCCTCTCTTATTCCTCTATGAATTCTCTTTTCTCCTCTTCCATGGTGTTTTGGTCTACAAACCCTAGGGAGGCATAATGGAATGGAAATTAAGTTTTGGGGAATGAGGAATGAGATAGGGAAATTTAGGGAGATGGGGGAAAGGGTTTATGATTTGAGGGAAGTGACAGGGATTATAATTGTTATGGGGTTTGGGATAGGGAATTTTATTACAGGTTAGGGATTCTTGGAGCCTAGGAAAATGAGTATCCTAGGTATTAGGGTATTGGGAATAAAGAGATTAGGGAAATGGGAATAGTGATATAGGGGGTGAGGATAGGGCCAATTATGATGTGGGAAGGGAATGAAAGACTTAGGCGGTGAAATTGAAATGTAATTTCAGATTTGACTGTGATACTTTTGTTCCAAATTGAATAAGACACCAAGTCCTTTTAAACAACTTCAAACACCATTGAATTTATAGTTATGGAGAAGAGGGATTGCTTAATTAGACCTTGCTTGTTGGACATTGAGGAGTAACATTGTTGAAGGACTGAGGCAATGGCATGGAGTTTTGAAGCTTGCTGAGCGTTTGTTGTGGAAGTGAGGCAAGTGCGCAACACACAACACAGGTGCAACCACCTTTTTCCAGGTGCGTAACATATAATGTAGGTGAATATGTACCACACAGGAGTGTCCTCCAAGTTTCTAGGTGCACAACGCCATCTTCAAACCAACTTTTGAGTGTCTTCCCGGAGTCCAAATTGAGCTCATGATAGCTCATTGGAAATATCTCTCTTTGGCCTACATAATGGACCTATCAAGAACTGAAATTTATCAAGCATAGCCCCTCAAAATTCAATTCTCCTAAGACTGGAAAAAAAGTGTAGAATAAGGGTGAAAAAATGAAGTGTGTTCTTGAAGACAAATTTGGGAGGCCTTATTTAACTCCAAATGGGGCTTCTGATAGCTCTTTGGTAACAGATTTATGTCTAGTTATCATTTGACTCATCAAACAAGTCATTCTGACACTCCATATAGTAGAAATATTGATTTTCCTGAGGTTTCTCTAGAAGTGCAAAAAACCTCTTGTAGCAACTATATTTTTTACATTTCTCCAAAACCATGACATCTGTGTAAAAACTGAAGGAGGTTTTCCTTCCTTAGCCTATGATGGAACAAAAAATTTCTCACATTTGTCAAATTCATGTTGGTTTGGTTAGAAACACAGTTTGAAGAAAAACTGGGCCTATGTGTGGCAAATGATTTTTCCCTTGGAATGACTTCTTGAAAAATGATGGATACATGATGTTTATGAGTTGTAATGACCTCACACTTGCTGAAATGACCTCCTTCATGCATATTATACTCAGATGTCACTAATTCCATAGCAAACCCTAACTCAATGAGAGAGGAAATTAGGGTTTGGTGTAGGCAAAATAGGGGATTTGGGAAATTTATAGGAATGAAGGGAAATAAAGGGGATAGGGGGCTTTTAAATTCTTAAGAATTTTTTTGGAAGTAGGGAGGGATGTTAGGAAGTAGGGGAATTTGGAATTTCAATTATTGAGTGAGCAGAAGGGGTCCAAGGGAAAAGCACATCCGTAACCTAGGGAGATGTCAAAAGTGTAGCAATAGGCTAGGATTTGTAGGAAAGTGAGGGAAATGAGAGGAATGGGCTTGGGAAAAGGTTCGGGGAGGTAGATGGAGTGTATATGAGGGTGATATTGATGGCTTAGAGAGAAAATGAGTACCTCTTTGATGTTTTAATGACCTTTATACTTCATGGATTGAATGAATTAGTTCTTGGGACACACTTTTCTATGTTCAAATTCACCTTTAAACTTCACAATTTAAACCCTTTAACTTTGATTTATTTCCTTTTCCAATTAATAATTTTGATGGAATAGGAACTCTTTTCACTTTGATATTTTCTTTGTTGGCATGTGGAACTCTGAGTTGGTAGCTTGGGAACCTTGTACTTATTACATATAAATGAGATAAAATTAAAACATGAAAATTAAAAATTACATATTTTTTGAATAAGAATTACAATTCAGGATAGAAATCACAACTTTGAAAGGATAATTACATCTTTGCAAATCATCTCTTTATATGGTAAAGAGATGTTTATTTTGTTCACTCTTTCACTTGCTGACCTTATGCAATGGAATGAAGCTTTTATTGAGACCTTGGAAACCCTAATAACCTAATGGGACTTTGAAAAACCCTAATAGAGCTAATGAGAACTTGAAGGACTAAATTTCAAGATGACATGACTGGTATTGATTTTATGGATGATGTATAGTTAGCAAGGTATGAAGATATGCCAACAAGTAATTAAATTTGAGGAAGAGTGATGTTTTTGGAATAGGGCTACCATCAGTGACTAATTTTTTGCATGACGTAGTGGAATGATAAAAAAAATTATGAGTGGGACTCCTAAAATGATATGAAAAGAGGATTTTGATCACTGATGGCAGGATGCAAATACTGACACTAACATTGGCCTTATTGGGGGTGATAGCTCTGGAAGAGGTGTCAAGAACCACAAAACACTGTATTTTGTAGATTAGTGCCTTATCCATTGGGCCAATATGGTCAAAATCATTAACCTAATAATATGACTGAAAGGTGATAACTCAGAAGAAATATACTGACTCAAGACAAACTCAAATGACTAAAACTTGACTCAATATTGACTAAAATAAAAAAAAACTTACTAAAATTATTGATGGAAGCAGACCATCGAGACTTGAGGACTTCAAATCCTGATGAAAACCACCTGGCTGTTCAAGACATATGTACAATCATGTGAAGTGATACTTCTAGTGTAACCAATCCAGCAAATGGCTACTTACTGAAAATTTTCTCTCATTTTCCTCGAGCAGGCAGAAAAAACAAAAAATAGGCCACTCCAAGTGTCGACCGAACATGTGCTTCTGGTCCATGAAAACAACTTCAATTCTAATTGTATCAAATCAGTAAAAGGATCTTAAAAAGTAAGAAATGTTACCTGGTCTTGAGATTCAACAAAAACACAACCACACTCTTCATTCTGATATGAAAAAACACTTGGTTGTTGATCCATAGGAGAGCATAGGGAAGCATGAATTTCTGCTATTTGAGAGTTGGCTGTAAATTCCTCAATCATGGGAAAATATGATTCTATCTCTCGCATACTTTATCTCTCAGACTCATTCTCCTTCTATTCATATTCTAAATGATCTTTGAACATAAAACAATTTCAATATTGTTAAATATGACAACCTTATCATCTTCACGAAAGAAAATAGTCCATGTTAGTTGACCTTCTTGCAGAGAATTATCATCACAAATTGGCTCATTCATAACTACTTCCTATATATTTTCATCAATCTCATGACTGTCATCATTTAAACTCAGATTTTTAGTTTCAATGATGGAAGAAGTTTCACTAACACATTCTTCACTATGTGAACCTTGTAACCTCCATTAACTTGGGATGTAACATGACTTTTTAGGAGCTGATCTATCTCATCTTCAGTCAAAGGAGGAAGTAATCTTTATTTTCTTTTGGATGAAACAATAATTGTCTTCTTTTCCTTGTAAATATCACAAGGATGTTGAATATCTTCTTTAATCTCAAGAAAATGAGCATATAAATTTTCATCAGACTGTTGATTTATTTCATGTGGTTTCATTTGACTATCAAGATGCAAACATTATTTCATCTTCAAAAAAGGGTAAGCTATTGTATGTTGAATGTGATCTTGTGTATCAAAGTGACTAGCTTCTTCAAATTTCTTTTTAAAGGAGAAATCATAGAAGGCTTCAATGATCTCTTCATCATTCATGCATTCGATATCATCAATACCCTCAAGATATGCAATAAAACCTTCACTATAATCACAACAACTTTGTAAGATAGATAAATAAATATTAGACTTCACATAATTTTTGGAGAATATATTATGGAAATATTTAAGAGAACATAAACTTCCTTCTGTTAACCCCTCATACCATACCCTATCTTTATCTTCAAGAGTAGCCATAAAAACCTTCATGAGACACCCTTCAGGAAACTGAAATCTTAGTCGACATACATGTACATGAAACTTTACTAAATGCAAATCAACATCATCTTTCTCTTCAGCTTTGAATATGTGAAGACGTGTAAACCAATCAACATAAGGCATAGGATTTGGAAATCTAGGGATTTCAGATCGATCCATAGGAGCATACCTGGGTTTTTTTCTTGCAATAGAACTCATCTCAACAACAATTAAGTTACCAAGAAGTCTATTCAAATTACCAGTTCTTGAAAAGTGGAGTTTCCATGAAAATTATGACCCTTCGGATCCTTCGACACTGGAGTCAGCAAGTGAACGATGCAGCCTTCGTATGAATCTGACCGCCGTCCACCATCAATAGTCAAATATGATCTCTGTCGTTCTTTCCCAGGGAAGATTTATATTTTCGCCTCCCCGAAATGAACACCAATATGCTATCACTGTGCCAGATTTCTAAGGCTGAATAAGAAATCGCAACATAGGTAACCACATGCCGATATTTTAACTTGGTATATAGCCCTACTAAGTCGAAGAGGGCTCTCTCCAAAAAAATCACAACCAAGAGGGCTCGATAAATTTTTTTTAGGCTAGATATGAAATGCAGAAGGGCTTGTTTTGTTTTGATTTCATTTGTTGGATGAGGATTAGGTCAAAGAGGCTAGGATAGGGGTATTAAGATGGGAATTGTAGTCCATTCAATGGGGAAACGTAGGTAGAAAGATTATCATTTTAAGGTGATTTTGTGATATGGTTTCAGACTAATGAGGAGCTACAAAGAGAATAAGAGATGTATTCTTCCTAAACTGAAGCAAATGGAAAAATTATGAATAATTTCCCAAAACAGAGCATGAACGAACATGTATTTTTCCTATCAACTTGAAAGTCATCATATAATAGACATCAAATGGTTTATGAGCTTACAAAACATTCATACAAATTAAACAAGAGAAGAGATAATGCTAAACACCCATACCACAGGTATCCTAAAGAAATAGTTGCAACTCTACATTGATTTCTGGCCAAACTCATTACACTATAATCCTTGATGAATAAAATAGCATCCAACTGATTCCAACAATGAAGAATGGAATGATATAGAAATCAAAACCAATTTCTCTCATCCTCAGGGGTCCAATCCCTGATTTGATGAAGAGATCCACAAAAATATGAACTGATAGCTAGAGTGTAGGGAGGTCGAAGTGACTCCTCCCTAATTACAATGAAAATTATTCATTTTACTTGATGATAACATTTACGCAATGAATTTACCCCTAGGTAACTCATCCACATGATATTTACATTTACCTTCATCAATTACATAGGTAGAATCATAATTTCCTGAGATAAATGTAAAAAATGCAACAAAAATTGAAAAATATCTGACGTTGGTCAAGTGTTCCATTTTTGTGACAGGTGTGCCCTCATAGTGCCAAGTGCGTCCTCTAACTTGTAGCTTAGTTTTGGATGGGTTCCTGGTGTCTAAATTGAGCGCGTGATAGCTCATTGGAAATCTTATCCTATCTAATTTCTAGATCTATGATTTTTTTGAAGAATGGATTTGATTTGACCCCTCAAAACCTCATTATCGACTACTCAGTGTGCAATTCCAAGGTGAAAAATGAGGTAGAACTGTGGTTTTTAAGGTTTTTTTTAACTTGTTCACTTGCTAGTTGTCCAAAAAAATATTAGCAATGTTATTTTATTGCATGTATTCATCATTACAAATATAATTTTGGTGTCCTTTTAGCCAAAATATGCCTAAAATAAAAGCGCAACGCTTAGGGTGCTGCGCGCTTGATAGTCCAGTTGTCACATGATTGTCTAGGAATGTTGAAAAACACAAAAACTTCAAAAATTTTACCAAAAATTTTCAAAATTGGTGAAATGCTTACTGATCATGTGGTCTAGGTATGGAGTGAGGCCTCAACAACTATATCCAGCCTCCTTTTCTCTTCTTGCTTGTTTAGGGCTTAAATCTTTGCATTAGCTCTTCTAAGCTTTTCCCTTGCAATCTCATAGTGTTTTTCCATCCTTCTCTGAATATCAATGTCCTTCTTAGCCTTTTTCAACAGCTTCTCAAGGTGGTTAATCCTTTGTTATGAAACCAACTCCAAAAAAAAAAGAAAATATAGTTCAATGCCTTATAAATAAGCCACTTCGAGGGGGCAACCTCCTTTACATTACATAAATGAACAATTCTTGGATGATACAAATGACCAAAACCTCCTTCTATATATAGGAGTCCATGGGGCCACAATATAATCATAGTCGACCTAACAATAATAATGTATGGGCACAATAATAACAATATTGGGGTTACAGGGTTACAACAATAACAATAAGGGGGCTACACTAATAACAATAAGGGACTAAACTATTAATATAGGGACATAATATGCCCCTCTCCTTCAAAAAAGTGTTTTCCTCAACGCTTGAGTAGCTCTAGGTTATTCTGTATAAAATTATCATCCTCCCATGTAGAATCTTCAATGGGTAAGTTCTTCCACTTGATGAGATACTTTGAAATTGATCGATTTTGTAGCTGTCGAGTTCTTGTTTCCATGACCGCTTTAGGTTCCAATCTGATTTTTCCTTCCTCATCAAGTTCGAGCAATATTGTTTGAACTGGAATATTTTCACCTATAACCTTCTTTAAGCATGAAACATGGAAAACTGGATGCACTCGCGAAGAAGCAGGAAGCTCCAATTTGTATGCCATAGTACCAATATTTTGCAACACCTTGTAAGGACCGTAGTACTTTGGACATCATTCATTATCCTTCTTAGCTTGCTTGAGGGACATTTGTTTGTATGGTTGTATCCGTAAAAATACCCAGTCTCCTACATTAAAACTTTTCTTTCTGCGATGTTGATTTTCCTGTTGTTTCATTCAATTTTGTGCCAAATTTAGGTTATCCTTTAAGGGTTGGAGAACTTCTTGTTGATTCTCAATGTGACCTTCCACTGCTTTAACCTTAGAATTTTCTCTTAAAGATGATGTGGATGGTGGATGATATCCATAAAGTTCCATAAATGGGGTCATCTTTGCTGCAATATGGAAGGAAGTGTTATATCACCATTCAACGAGAGGTAACCACTTGACCCATTGTGTTTGCTTATCAGAAACAAAACAATGAAGATATATTTCCAAACATTTATTCACTATCTCAGTTTGACCATCAGATTGAGGATGATAAGTTGAGCTATGAGCTAATTGAGTACCCAAACAAGAAACTAACTCCGTCCAAAAATTTCGAGTAAAAATGGGATCTTTGTCACCCACAATAATATTTGGGTTTCCATGTAGCTTTTGAATTGTGTCCATAAATGTAGTAGGAACTGTACTTGCTTTAAATGGATGAGATAATGCACAAACGTGTGCATACTTGGTAAGTCTATCAACTACCAGCATGATGACACTCTTTCCCTTGAAATTAGGTAAACATGTGATAAAATCCATTGAAATATCCTTCCAACATTGACTTGGAATGGATAAAGGTTGTAGAAGACCCAGGGTCTTAATTGTATCAACTTTGTTTTGCTGGAAAACCAAACATTCTGCCACAAACTTTTGAATATCAGATTTAAGGCCACCCCAAAAAAATTATTTCTTCACCCTGTGGTAAGTTTTTAAGAATCCCGAGTGTCCTCCTAAAGGAGAAGTGTGCAATTCCAAAAGAATATTTTGCTTTAGTTGGGAATTCTTACAAAGATATAAGCGATATTTGTACCATAAGGAATCATTTTTCCAACTAAATGTATCAGATGTACTAGGATCTTGCTAAAACTTTTGAATGAGTGTCCACACTTCTTCTTCCTTCTTCCATTCATCCCTTGTTTCGGTTATCCAATCTGGTTGGATAATAGAAATGGCACAAATCAATGCTTCCACCTCTTCAATCTTTCTTGAGAGTGCATCTGCAACAACATTTAGCTTCCCTTTTTTGTAGATTATTTCAAAGTCATAACCCAACATCTTTGTGACCCATTTTTGCTAGTCTTCTAAAGATCGTCTCTGTTCCAAAAAGTGTTTAAGACTATCATGATCAGTTTTTACCTTGAAGTGTCTTCCCATTAGGTAAGGTCGCCATTTCTTTAGTGCATGTAGTATTGCTAACATTTCCTTCTCATAGATATATTTCTATAAATACTTTTCTTTGATTGGACAACTTTCAAAAGCAATGGGTCATCCTTATTGCATTAAAACATCACCGATTCCATTACTGGAGCCATCAAATTCCACAATAAAGGTTTTTGTGAAGTCTGGCATAGCCAAGACCGGTGCTAGGCACATTGCCTCTTTAAGATGTTCAAAGGCCTTAGTTGCTTCAGGAGTCCATGAAAATGCATCTTTCTGCAAAAAGGTTGTTAGAGGTGCTGCTATTCTCCCATAATTCTTAACAAACTTGCGATAATACCCTGTTAACCCAAGAAATCCTCACAATTGCTTTATGGTTGTGGGGACTTTCCATTCCTTAATGGCTTTAATTTTGTTAGGGTCTACCTTAACACCCTCGTGAGATGCAATGTGACCCAGATATTCTACCTCTTGCACTCCAAAGAAACATTTGGATGTTTTTGCATATAATTGTTTCTCCTGCAATAGTTTGAGCACCCTGTCAACATGTTGAACATGGTCCTTCCAAGACCTACTATATATTAGTATATCATCAAAAAATACTAGCACCAATTTTCTAAGGAAGGGTTTGAAAATGGAATTCATGAACCCTTGAAAAGTAGAAGGTGCATTGGTAACTCCGAAAGGAATGACCAAAAATACATAATGACCCTCATGAGCTCAAAATGTTGTTTTCGAAATATCTTCAGTATTCATTTTAATTTTATGATATCCTGAATGAAGGTCCAACTTGTTAAAATAAATTGCTCCATGTAATTCATCCAATAATTAATCAATCACAGGAATGGGAAATTTATCTTTAATGGTGAGCTTATTGAGCTCCCTATAATCCAGACACATGTGCCATGATCCATATTTCTTGTGCACCAATACTACTTGAGTAGAGAAAGAACTTTGACTGGGTTGAATTATACCAGCCTCTAACATTTCTGCAATCATACGTTCAATTTCACTCTTTTAGACATAAGGATATCTATAAGGCTTGATGTTTGGAGGAACACTTCCTGGCATAAAATGAATAGCATGATCATTATCAAGAATAGGTGGGAGTCCTTTAAGAGTTTCAAACACCTTTGAATGATGGTCCAAGACTTTTTGGAGATCTGTAGAAATAGATGATTTTGATGTTGGAACTTCTAGTGAGCATAATTGTGCAATTAATCCTCATTGTTCTTTCTTCAGAAGATTTTTCATGACATTAGAGCTTATTATATTTCCCAGCTTCCCTGCGATACCTCATAATTTGACTTCCTTTCATTTT
Source organism: Pinus albicaulis (assembly GCA_034641835.2). Taxonomy (NCBI): domain Eukaryota; kingdom Viridiplantae; phylum Streptophyta; class Pinopsida; order Pinales; family Pinaceae; genus Pinus; species Pinus albicaulis. The sequence goes on from MU968411.1 coordinate 70,181,880, forward strand.
GAAAAAAAATTCAAGAAAAGTTCTGGAAAATTAAAAGCTACCATCCCCAAAGATTGTAACCATTGTACTCCTAGTACAACATCAACACCTCCCATTAGAATGGAAGGCATTGGAATGTTCAATAAATATTCCCCCATGGTTAACTTGATATTATCACATCTTCTAGAGAAATTTATAGTTCCTCCATTTGCAACCATCACTTGACATTATGGTGTTGGGTATAGGAAAAAATTCAATTCCTTCGATACCTTACATTGAAAAAAATTATGGGTACTACCTGAATCAATCAACACTATTACCTTTTTCTTCTTGATATGTCCTTCTATCTTGAGAGTTCAAGGAGTGGTAATTCCTGCCAATGCATTACAAAATATGATTGTACTCATTTCTTCCTCTTCTAGGGTTGGTTCCTGGTGTATGTCCTCCTCTTTTGAAGATTCTTGTTCATTTTCTTCTTCCTCTTCACAATATATGTGAAATAATTTCTTCTCCGCACACTTATGAACTTTAGTGTATTTTCTATCACAACTGTAGCAAATCCCTTTTGCTCTTTTTTCTTCCAATTGTTGTGGTGTCAACCTTGTAGCTTGTGGAAGTCTAGGAGTAGCAACACTTCCATCTTTATATATGTGAGTGGTAGGATTCCTTGTTGCCATATTTTACATTCAAATTTTCTTGTCAACCTGAATGCCTTTTCCAATGAATTAGGTTCCCAAACGCAAACTTCATGTTGGACGTTATCCTTTAAAGTCCCTATGAAGACATCAATCCCGTGTTCCTCTAGAATATCAATGACCCTTATATTCAATTTTTGGAAGTCCTTAATATGCTCCACCACTGAACCCTTTTGTTTGAGATTTATCAATTGGCTAAAGAAGGTGTTGCTTTTTGTATCCTCATCATGTGCTATCATTTCCTCCATAAAAATTGACCAAGTGACAATTATTTTACGGGAGAAAAGCCATCGATACCATACAAATGAATTTTTTTCTAAGTGTAAAGTTTCAATGCATAGCTTTTGTGTGGTTTTCACATTATTGAGATCAAAATATTGCTCCATTTGTAGTATCCATGTTACGAGATCCTTTGCATCAAACTTCCTCATATCCATATTTGGAATATGGTTGTTCTTCCATCCAAAATTAGAGTTTATGACATCACAATTAACATTTATTTTGTTCTCATCATGAGTTTCCTCTACTATATTTTCACCATTAGGAAAAATTTCTTGTATCAACTTTTCCAAATATTTGATGTCTACTTTTAGATCATTCTTCATTTTTTCCATTTTTTCATCAATCTTAGTTTCCATGCCATACATCTTAGCTTCCATGCCAACTTCCATGCCATACATCTTAGCTTCCATGCCATCCATCTTAGCTTCCAAACCATTCATCTTAGCTTCCACACCTTTCTTCAAACCATCCATCTTAGCTTCCACACCTTTCTTCAAACCATCCATCTTAGTTTTCATGCCTTTCTCCAAAACTTCCATTTCAATTTTTGTTGCTCTTTGCGATAGGTGCACTTTCTCTTGTAAGTTTGATATCTCATGTTGCATTTCTTTGTCTTCATGAGCCATAATGGACCCTTCTGAAGGCTTAATGGGTGTTGAATTATTTTTAGGGGGAATTTTAGAACCCAATACTGATATCTATTCTTCAATATGCCATTAGAATAAATTAAAACTATTTTTTTCAAACAAGACTTATATAATTCGAAAAAATACACGTCTTTTTCTTGCTTTTGAGGAGCTCGATATTGAAACTGAATTATCTTTGTGATTTTGAATCTTCAATATCTAAAATTGGGCCATGTAGTAGCCCTATGAATCTTCTTTCAAATTCCAAAGGTCTAACCTGATTTTCATTCTTCAAGAAAAAGTTATGCCAAATCTCCCACAGTGACCTAATTATGGAATGGTTCGGTAGAGTGACCTTGTACGGCATGCCATGTGCGACTGTTTCCTCCTTTGGCTCTGAAATTGATATAGAGAAAACTAATGTCCGTGTACTTGTGGCCATTTTTATAGAATTCCAATCCAACACTCAAAGAGAGAGTTATGATGATTTTTCCACAATCACCTCTTTGAGATGAAATTCGGGAGCTTGAAAAATCCCTAACTTCCACAGACCCTATCTCTGAAAATGTTGTGAATAAAGCTCTAAAAATTTTCCATGATGTTCCACTAAATTTCAGCTTCGCTCTGTGAAACTTTCAGCTTCTAAACCCTCATAGAAAAAACTTTATAGCGAAAATTCCATGATGACCTATTTAGGTTAAATTTAGGAGCGTGCAAAGATCCCTAACTTGCATAGATCATAGCTCCGAAAATATTGCGAAACAAGATTTAAAATTTTTCCATGACATTCCTCAGGATTTCAGCTTCACTCTATAACAATTTAAGCTTCTGAACCTTCGTATAAAAATAGTTATTGTGAAAATTCCACGATGACCTGTTTGGAGCAGTGAAACACTAGAATCCAAAGCTCTGATCCAAAATGTTATGAAACCAGCTCCAAAAATAGAAGAAAAGAGAGATCAACGCCTTAGAAATAAGCCACTTTGAGGGGGAAACCTTCTTGACATTACATAAATGAACAATTATTTGATGATACAAATGAACAAAACCTCCTTCTATATATAGGAGTCCATGGGGCCATAATATAATCGTAGCTGAACTAACAATAATAATGTAAGGGCACAATAATAATAATATTGGGGTTACAGAGGTACAAAAATAATGATAAGGGGGCTACATGAATAAATAAGGGACTAAACTAGTAATATAGGGACCTAACATCCTTCCTCCCTTATGTGGCCTTCTCTCTTCCCTCTCTTCTTCCTCCATGAATTCTCTTTTCTCCTCTTCCATGGTGTTTTGGTCTAGAAACCCTAGGGAGGTGTAATGGAATGGAAATGAAGTTTTGGGGAGTGAGGAATGACATAGGGAAATTTAGGGATATGGGGGAAAGGTTTTATGATTTGAGGGAAGTGATAAGGAGTGTAACCGTTATGGGGTTTGGGATAGGGAATTTTATTACACGTTATGGATTTTGGGAGCCTAAGAAAATGAGTATCCTAGGTATTAAGATATTAGGAATACATATCTTAGGGAAATGGGGATAGTGATATAGGGGGTGAAGATAGGTCCAATTATGATGTGGGAATGGAATGAAAGTATTAGGTAGTGAAATTGAAATGTAATTTGGGATTTGACTGTGATACTAGGGTTTCAAACTGAATAAGGCACCAAATCCTTTTACAGAACTTCAAACACCATTGAATTTGCAGTTAATGAGAAGAGGGATGGCTTAATTAGACCTTAATTTCTTGCTGGAGATCAAGGAGTAACATTGCTAAAGGACTCAGTCGATGGCATGGAATTTTGAAGCTTGCTGAGTGTTTGTTGTAGAAGTTGGGCAAGTGTGCAACACACAATGCAGGTGCACCCTCATTTTTCTAGGAGTGGAGCGTATAGCCCATGTGGACAACGTAACACGCAGGAGCACCCTCCAAGTTTCTAGGTGTGCCCTCCAAGCTTCCAGGTGCGTAGGACCATATTCAAACAAACTTTTGAGTGCCTTCCCTGAGTCCAAATTAAGCTCATGATAGCTCATTGGACATATGTCGCTCTTGGATACATAATGGACCTATCAACCTCTGAAACTAATCAAATATATCCCCTCAAAAATCAATTCTCCCAAGTCTTCTAAAAAAGTTCAGAATGAGGGTGCAAAAATGAAGTGTGATATTGCAGGCAACTTGTGAAGGCCTTACTCAACTCCAAATTGTTATCATGATAGGTCATTGGAAATATATTTATGTCTAGTTATTATTGGACTCGTAAAGAATTTTTTTTTGACACTCCATCTAGGAGAAATGTTGATTTTCCCAAGGTCCCTCTAGAAGTGTAGAAAACCACTTGTAGCAACTCTATTTTTGACATTTCTCACAAATCATGACACATGTGTAAACACCGAGAGAGGTTTTGATTATTTTTCCTATGATTGAAAAAAAATTCTCCTACTTATTTCAAATTCATCTTTTTTTGGTCAGAAAGAAAGTTTGAGGAAAACGTGGCCCTATGTGTGGCAAATGACTTGTCCCTTGGAATGACTTCCTAAAAAATGATGGAGACATAATTTTTATGAGTTGGAATGGCCTCATGCTTGCTAAAATTACCTCCCTTATTCCTCCTCTGCTCATATGCCTCTGATTCCATAGAAACCCTAACTCAGTGGGAGAGGAAATTAGAGTTTTGTGTAGCCAAAACTGTGGATTTCGTAAATTTATAGGAATGAAGGGAAATAAAGGGGATAGGGGGCTTCTAAATTCTTAGGAAATTTTTTGGAGGTAGGGGGGGATGTTAGGAAGTAGGGGAAAGTGGAATTTAATGTATTGAGTGAGGGGAAAGGGTCCAAAAGGGAAAACCACAACCCTAACCTAGGAAGATGTCAAAAGTGTAGCAATAAGCTAGGATTTGTAGGAAAGTTAGGGAAATGAGATGAATGGGCTTGGGAAAATACTAGGGGAGGTATATGGAGTGTAGGTGAAGGTGATATTGATGGCTTAAAGAGAAAATGAGTGCCTTTTTGATGTTTAATGACCTTTATACTTGATGGATTGAATGAATTAGTTCTTGGGACCCACTTTGCTATGTTCAAATTCACCTTTAAATGTCACAATTTAAACCCTTTCACTTTGATTTATTTCCTTTGACAATTAATAATTTTGATGGACTAGGAACTCTTTTCACTTTGATATTTTCTTTCTTGGCATGTGGAACTCTGAGCTGGCAGCTTGGGAACCTTGTACTTAATACATATAAATGAGATAAAATTACAACATGAAAATTAAAATTACATCTTTTTGGAATAAGAATTACAATTCAAGATAAAAATCACAAATTTGAAAGGATAATTACATCTTTGAAAATTATCTCTTTACATGGTAAAGATATATTTATTTTTTCACTCTTTCACTTGCGGAGCTTATGCAATGGAATGAAGCTTTTATTGAGACCTTGGAAACCCTATTAACCGAATGGGACCTTGAAAAACCCTAATAGACCTAATGAGACCTTGAAGGAGTGAATTTCAAGATGACATGACTGATATTTATTTTATGGATGATGTACAGCTAGCAAGGTATGAAGATATGTCAGTAAGTAATCAAATTTGATGGAGAGTGATGTTTTTGGACTAGGGCTACCATCAGTGACTAATTTTTTGCATACACTAGTGGAATGATAAAAACATTTTTGAGTGGGACTCCTAAAATGATATGAAAAGAGGATTTTTGATCACTAATGGAAGGATGCAAATACTGACACTAAGAGGTACATTACAGATTTAAATCTGAATATTCTCCCCTTAAGGTCTTATGAACTACTAGTTGGTACAGATTGGATGTAGCAAGAGAAAGTAGTAGTAAATTGTTTGGAAGAAACAATAAATTGTAATAATGGACTACGATCGTCAATTGTGGTAAGAGGGAAACCAAAACATGTGTTTGTTAGAAAAATTTATGCATTATAGTTGAAGTAGACAACAACTAATGGTTGTCCAGCGTATGTTGTAAAAATTGAATATTTGGGACAACAAGCAGAAAATGAACCTGTACAAAATTTACCAGTGATTAAGGACTTCTAGGATGTATTTCTTGAAGAAATTCCTCAACTTCCCCGTTGGAGAGATATTTATTTCTCTATTGAGCTAGTACCGAGGGCCACCCCAGTTTCCCGAGCCCCATATAAAATCAGCACCCATGAACCATTAGAACTAAAACTTCATTTGCGGGAATTATTAAACAAGGGGTATATCAGACCAAGTGTGTCTCCATCGAGAGCGCCAGTATTATTCGTCAAGAACAAGGATGGTACCCTCAGTATGTGCATAGAATATAAAAAATTAAATAAGATAACCATCAAGAATTGGTACCCCCTCCCAGGAATAGACAATATGTTTGATCAAGTAAGGGGGGGAAATTTATTCTCAAAAAATTAGTTGAGAATTGGTTATCACCAGCTTCACATCAAAGATAAAGACATACACAAAAACAAATTTTCAAACATGTTATGGAAATTATGAGTTTGTATTTGTACCTTTCGGACTCACAAATGCCCCAGATACTTTCATGTGCCTCATAAATAGTGTTCTACACAAACAGCTAGATAGGTTTGTGCTATTCTTCATAGATGATATTATGGTGTACTCTAAGAACAAAGAGAAACACCAGAAACATCTTTGAATAGTGCTTCAAAAACACAGAGAACACCAATTGTATGTAAAAATCAACAAGTGTGAGTTTTTCAAACTGAGGATTCAATATCTAGGACATGTTATTTCTAAGGAAGGATTGGTGGTAGATATGGAAAAAGTACAAGAAATTTTAAATTGGCCTGTACCCAAAAATGTACCTGCAATATGTTAATTCATGGGTATTTTCGGATATTAGCGCATATTTGTGGAGGGATTTTATGCATTTCCTTATCCTATTACATCCTTGTAGAAAATAGGTGTGAAGTTTGAGTGGAAAATCAAGTGGCAAGAAAGCTTTGAGAAGCTGAAACAAAAACTAACTATGGCTCCTATCTTAAAAATTGTTGATCCAACAAAGGAATTTGTTGTGTGTATTGATGCGTGAATAGAAGAATTGGGAGGAGGATTGCTGCAAGATAATGCAGTGATAGCTTATGAGTCTATAATATTGAAGAAACATGAGAAAAATTATGCAGTTTATGACTTAGAATTAGTTGTTTTCATACATGCATTAAAATTGTTGTGACATTACCTATTGGGTAAGAAATTTGTGTTGATTACTGATCATATCATTTTGAAGTATTTCTTTAGTCAACCAGGTTTGAATTCAAGGCAATCAATATGGTTAGATTTCCTTAGGAAATTTGATATGGAGATCAAACACATTAAAGGAAAGGAAAATCGAATTTCTGATGCCTTATGTATAAATTATCATCAAAAAATTTCTTACATAGATAGTAGTGCCAAATTCAATGTTTAGGAATAGATCCAAGAATTTTTGTGACAAGATTCCCACTAGTTGGAATTTTAGAAAAAATTACAAGAATTTGAAATCCCAGGATACACCATGGACCCGGAAAGATTAATAAGTTATAAGAAGAGGTTGTATATTCCTATCATACCTACCTTGAAATAGATTATTTTGGATGAATACCATAAGAGTCCTTATTCAGGTCATCTAGGTTACCAAAAGATTGTGACAACACTGCAGAAAAAATATATTCTGGTCGGTAATCAAAAAAGAAACAACTGATTACTTAGAAAGATGTTTGAAGTTCCAATAGGCTAAAGTAGAGCATCAACATCCTGTAGGTTTACTGAAACCTCTTCCTATTCTATAATGGAAGTGGGAAGTGATGTCCATGGATTTTATCATTGGACTAACTCTCACTAAATACCAGCATGTCTCCATTATGGTGGTGGTAGACACACTAACCAAGGATGCACATTTTATTCCACTGCAATCCACTTTTGGGGAAACACAGGTGGGCAATGTGTTTGTGAAGGAAACTTTTAAACTTCATGAAATACCAAAGATGATAATCTCTCATAGAGATGCGAAGTTCACCTCCACATTCTAGAAGAAAGAAAAAGCCTAAACTTCAGCACAAATTATCATCCCCACACAGATGGGCAAACAGAAAGAACAAACCAAATACTATAGGACATGATTCACATGTACGTAATGGACAGACCCACCAAGTGGGAGGATTTTCTTCATTTGGAAGAATTTTCTTACAACAAAAGTTATCAAACCTCTATTAAAATGAGTATGTTTGAAGCTTTTTATGACAAGAAACTCCATACTCCACTTAGCTGGAGTAAACTAGGGGACAAAATGGTACATGAACCTAAAGCGCTACATGAAATGGAACAGACAGTAAGACAATTTCAATAGAACATCCAAGAAAATCATGACCACCAGAAGAGTTTTGTAGCTAATAAAAGAATACACAAGGAATTTAAGGTTGGTGATCATGTGTGCTTGAGGATAAAACCTCACAAGAGTACCCTACACACCGATAGTTGTGCTATGTTAGCACCCTGATACTACGGGCCCTTTGAGGTTTTTGAACGAGTGGGCCCAGTAGCTTACAAATGGGCTCTACCTAGTCATATTAGAGTTCATAATATTTTTCATCAATCATTATTGAAAAAATATTTTCATGATCCTTCTCACGTGGGTGACTAGACTTTCATACAGGTGGAAAGAGAAAGGGAATTTCTTTTGGAACCACTTCATATATTGGAACGAGAAGAAACCGTGCTCCGGAATAGAACAATAGCTTGGGTGAAAGTGTAGTGGAAGTACTTTATACCTAAAGAAGCTACATGGGAGTCAGAAGAAAGTATGAAAGAAGCATTTCTAGTGTTTTTAAAAGAATAACCAGAGTTATCTGCTAACACTGAGGATGGTGTTTTTGTTTTATGGGGGGACTATGTAATACCCATGATTTACAACTTTTATATTTATGAAAATAAGACCAAGGTATAGGTGGACCTATGGAACAATTATGTTGTTGGAAGAATTATTTTAAGTTAATAATTATTTATGAAAGTAATGGAAATTTTATAAGACAGAGTAATTGAGATCAGGAAATTCTTATCCATGATGATGGGATAGAATTTAAAACTTTCCCAAATTTCTTCAAAAAGAAAATTGGAGATAAAAATTTAATTAAATTATATGGGAGAAACATATATAATAAAAATCCCTAGTAAAGAGTGAAGTTACTGGGAAGAGGTAATAAAAACTGCACCGAGGAAAAGCGAGTTTTAAAGTAATATTTTGTGGAATAAATAGAAGAAAATTCTAGGCTATGGGAAACAACATCCCATAATAACAGAACGTCGTTATGGAAATTTGTTGAGGGAAAGTGGGCTTAAAAGTGCCATCACTAGTGTGACAAGAGGTTGTCAACATTGGGGAATATTGACCTTTGCTCAGGGGAGAGGTCTGAGGAGAAGCGCGTGGTTGGGACGAAAATTCGTGTTTACAAATTGGTATGTTATGTGTTGCAGTTTTATATTTAAACTTCTTATGTTGTTAGTAACAACTAGATTAGAATTCTGGTCTAAAGTAATAGAAAAAATTATACCCTGGAAGTATGAATTAGTAGTATGTTATAGTCTATATCTAGTTACTTTTATATACCATATAAGACTAAAATATGAAGTCTTGTTATGTACTAGTGGCATGTAACTAGTTAATAAAATATTCAATAATAGTAATGTGTATTTTACAGTGTCCACACTGTAAGTAAATACAATGTAGATACAGTCTTTCATACACAAACTAAGTTACTGAAAGCAGACACAATCATAATATGTGAAATTATAAACCCAAGGGGTTATGGTCTGATAATAATTATTGTGTATTTATGTGTATATGTATCAAAGTAAAGTGATTAAGCCAACATGTACAAGAAATTAAAAATACATTTAGGTGTAAAATATTGATACATGCAACTGCTACTAGTAAAGTACCAAGTAAGCCACCATTAAAACAAGATAATTATGGAAACTACATATAGCATATGAAAAAATGAAAAACTGAGAATGTCATTACACATATGAATTTGGAAGAAGTAACATCAATATGATAACTCAGAATCCCAATTATCAATCAGATAGATTGTCTAAGTAAAATAATTATTAAACATCCTTGAGAATCTCACTATCATATATATATGACTAACTGGAAAATAAGAAATATTACATCAATGTAATTTATTGTCAAAGGCCAAGAATGACCTTGACACATAAAATATAGTAACGCTGGACTAAGCTATGTGCTAGAAGAAGAGCCATGGTGGAACAACAAGCTACCTACCTGAGAAAGAAATTATAAAGGGTAAGCATGGGCAAGAAAGGAAATAGTTGTGTCATGCAAAACAACGAAAAAATTATGATACCATACCTGCAAAAGAAATGTGAGAATTAGACAAAAATAAAATCGAGTATTAAAAAGTATTACATTGTACAAGGCATGAGGATGGCTTACCTATGTATACTGTCCCATATTTGATTTCCCCACCTTAATACACAGATTTCAAAATGTTGTAATTAGGGTTGTCTTTGAATATGTACATAGGGAATTAATAAATAGGGAATTAAACAATAATTTAATAAATTGAACTTAAGTTGAAGAGGAGGGGATGTCAGCTCCTTGACAACGAGTCAGGATCGAAGCTAGAGTGTAAACCTGGGTGGTATCAACCCATATTAAAAACTTAGATTATGAATTGAAAAACAATATATAAGGTAAGAAATTATAATACCAAAATTGATGCACAACAGTAATTAAAAAATATGAATATACTGAGAAGAAAAAGGATTGTGAAAAACCTGAACTTGAGATCAAGTCTATGATAAGATACTGCGCAATACCTTAAGGGGAAGAACCCCCACAAAGGTTATGCATCTTTCATAAGCAACGTAAAGGTGAAAGGAAAAACAAGAAGTGGATAACGCAACTACTATGAATAGTTCATGTAAGAGAAACCCAAAATATGAATCCATAAATAATTATAAAAGAGTAACAACTCATAGAAGCCTGATACTTATGCTTTCAAAACCATGAAACAAGGAAATCAATGCAGAGCGAATAAAATTTCTATATAACTCTATGAAGAAGTATAAGATAAATACCCTAAATATAAATGAAAATATAAAAGAGATATCTAACAATAATGGTACAAATAATACATAGAAGAACCCTAGTCTTGGTGAAGTATAATTGGATACACTCAACGTTAAGAGTAATAAATAGATACATATAAAACTCAGAAAATATTATGAGTGAACTCAGAAGCTGGGTTATTGTGTATATAAACCGTAAGTGCAGAATGGAAACCAAAAGAATCAAATTGAAAAATAGAGGATAGGCTTCATGCTATCCTAAGAATACCATTTAAATTTATCAACATAGAGTGAGAAGTAACCTACGCTCTAGGTAGTATGCTACCATAGCATAAAGTGAAGATTTTGACTAATGGGTGAAAGGAATAAATACAATATGAACCTATCTATCAAAGAAACAATAATAAATTTTGAAGAATGCTAATTATCTCTATCACACAACCAGGGGTCGAATGTGCATTGCATAGAAAAAACAAGAGTTATAATTAAGCTTCCAATAGAAGAAACATTACAAAGCAAAACCCTCATCCCTACTAAGCAGAGTAATCATAATGCTCGAAGGAAAGAAAATGATGGAATAAACCAACACACTCATAAATAGAGGACTGAACTTCATAGATTCACACTGACCCAAGTTATGATAATGGCACGATGCAACATAGAATTTTAAAGGGTTAGCTTATACATGCAACTAGAAATTTGAACCTAGCCATGGTAGTGTGGCCAACTATAAGGAGAACATTTAAAGGAAAAAAATACGAAATGTAACTAAAAAACCCAATGCTAGATAGGTCAATACAAAATTTGGAAGGGCTCAGAGGAGTAAATACCTCAGTCAATCAAAATAATGACAAATGATGGAAAGAGGACTTGAAAATAGAACAGAGCAGTCACAAAATGACAAATTTTGGAAAGGGGAATTGCAAATAGAACAGAGAAATCACTAAATCGAATGTCGAATACAAAATCAAAAAATTTGGACAATCGTAGGCACCAAAAAGCCAAAATTTAATACTACAATTGCTTCCATTAGAAAACCCAGAAATTTCAAGGTGAACCAGACAGGAATGGTTGAAATGAGAAGGAAAATAGAGGGAAAGTTACCTATTATGTGATGAATAGGGCTGAATGGCTGCTCATTGGTTTGAATGAGTGCCATTGCAACGTTGGGAGGAATATGTATTTATATGAACATCTTCGTATGGAAGGAAGAGAATGCCTCTTTGCAATACACAAGAAAACCCATACTCAACATACTAAATGAAAGTAACATCATTATCAAAATAGAGGTAGAGATAGTCCATATTTTACTTGATGGGATGTCGAATAACCAATTTAAATTTCCGTGTAATCTCGCTACAAAACCCACCCAAAATACACTAGCAAATAAAATGGTGAAAGGGTCACAACAACCAATTGAAAAATGCATGAAATTGTTACCTGTGATGGAGTGGCCATAGGGCTCTGCAAAGTACCAGGTTTAATCCACAATCCTTGTGTTAAATATGGAGGAGATGACTCATAGGGTCCCTGGGAAACAAATTGCATGTCGATCTATGGATGCATAGCTCCCGCGAGACAGATGACCACCTAACACATAATGAAAATGTTGAAATGGGGTAGAGACAGGTTGGTTAAACCCTTCGGGTTTTCATAAAGCATCAGAGTCATAGATCAATCCTTGTTTGATCTCCATCGTTCATTTGGAACCTTTAAACAAGTGAGGGACATGTGAGGACAAGTGACCTTTGCCACTCGGAGACAAGGGAAATGGACAAGTCATCGGGTGGGGTTCCCACATTAAATTTGAAATAAAAAAATATAGTAAGAGGAATGAAAACCTTCTTACTGACCTTGTTGGGAGCCATACAAATAATCATTATTTGTATTAAAGTGTATATGTCCTATCTATGTTAATATAGGAATATCTATGTTAATATAGTATTTGGAATATGAGTTCCATAATACCATAGGGATGAAATTAATAACATTAGAGGGTTACATTACTAAAGATTAGATGTAGGGTATGGGGTTCTGCAAATGAAGTTCATGTGGGATCAATTAGATGAAAGAAAAAATAGATTCATCTATCAGCATATACAAGTTGTCAATTCCACATTGTAAATCCAATGTTTCCTGTAATAACTATAGTTTGCAAAGATATTAATAGTTCAACCCAAATTATACTAACCTTCTCCAAAAAATTGCAGAAGCTAGGCCAAAATTTAGTCCACATTCCCATATAAGGAAAGTGAAAAATCTGATGTTGAGGTTTCTCTTGGTCTTGCCCCAACTTCCTTAGCATTTCCTTGTGCACATGATCTATTTAAATAAATTGTTGGGAAAAAATAATCATGAATTAGCAACATTTATATAATCACATTATCATGAGTCATTTTATTTACTTCACATCCCTCTTTGCCTAGGAATCACCAAAAGTATAAAAAGACGGTTTATATTTTTATGACACCGTATTTGAATCTAGAAGTGTGTGATCATGGTCCAAAACAAGGAAAAGTTTCTTGGCAGTAAACATCCTATTTTTTCATTAATCTTTGTGCTCATTCCCGCTTGTTTGCAACTCACTCCTCTTCACTTTTCCCTTCTAAGAGACGATCGACATCAACCCAATGATTCAAATGATTTAATGTGATGGTGATATTTTCATTTGAAAAACTTTATGAGAGGGGTATAACCATGCTTGAATCCTTTGGAAGTGTTATGTCTTGTTTAGTACCCTCTTTTGGAAATTTATAAGATTCATTGAATTCCTCATCCAATTCAATGGGGTAAGTTTCTCGAATGGATTTCACAACAGACATATGTGATGATAGAACAAATAATGTTCTCATCTTAGAATTTTTTAGAATTTCAGAAATTAATGCAATTTTTTCCATGAAATTCTGTTCAATATTAGGAAAATAGGATCTTGTTACAAATTTGGACTCGGATTCTAAGTTGTTGGCCCTAAATCCATACAAATATGCAGCTCGCTAGGATGAAATGTTTATTTTTCCCACTCAAGTTCACATTATCATTACCTAAATTCATGTGAATAATATGAGAGGGATCATGAGGCTTCAACTGAGGCTTCCCAGAGTCTCCAGCCTGCCCAACCGAAAAATAAAATGAATGATGAATAATTCATCCAAGGGAATATTAGAAAAAAATAGAAGAAATAGTTAAATAATGCAACATGTTTCATTTGAAATGGTTTAGAATTGAATTAATAGGTGTCTCCTCCAACATAAAGAAACAATGATCCAAGACATATTTTTGAAGACTACTAATTAATCTAAGACAAATCACCAAAGCCACATGCATTAGGTCAGTTACTTCAACCAACATATAGGTAATGGAATGAAAACAAAATAAAAGAGAAATATATTTTCAACTGCTACATCTCTCAAATAGTCATTCAACATGTTTCATTTGACTTGGTTTAGAATTGAATTCAGAGGTGTCTCTTTCAACATAAAGAAACAATGATCCAAGTCATATTTTTGAAGACTACCAATTAATCCAAGACAGATCACCAAAGCCACATGCATTAGGTCACTTACTTCAACCCACATATAAGGAATGGAATGAAAACATAATAAAAGAGAAATATATTTTCAAATGCTACATCTCTCAAATTGTCATTACTCGCAAGATATAACTCAATATACTGTGTTGAATCAGCAGCATGTCTTACTGTGGAAGTTCCTTGAATGCCAAGTTTGCAAGTAGTTGCTAGTGCTTTCAATGTATTTTTATGTTTTACTTTCGAATTCTTAAGTGTGTTCATGTAAGATGTTATTGCTTTCCCAGATGCAGTAACAAATGCTTTACTAGGACCTTAGGGAGTATTTGTCTACTAACATTGATCATGATTTTGTGGAGCTTGTGCTTTCTTAATGAGGTGCATAAGCGTAGTGGGGTTTACCACTATATGTATCAATATAGAAGGTATTATATTTGAGTTTAGAGTGATTGCTTTATTTTTCTGTGGAAATATATCAATTATCCAGTCTCTTTAATTTCTCCACTCTCTTCCTCACCTACAATTGGAATCCTTAGATTTAAATTAATATTTCTATAGTTTAGCCTATTGTGAAGCACTACAAATTTGTTTTTGGGAAGCATGATGGCCTACCAAGTATTGAGAGTAGATCAATTTTTAGCGGGAGCCTTTAACATCCTCTCTTGGAAAGGGAGGATCATGATAGTATTGGAGGATAATGGGGTGGAGATTTTATCAAAAACACAATTCCACCACCGCAAGATCCCAAATAGTTACCTAGCATAATAAAGATGAAATCAAGGACAATTTCATACAAATTTGATAAAATTAAATTCTGATAAATATTTCTTTTTAATTTTATCATAGAAAAATTTTGGATTCACCTAAAAATATGCACTTGTTATGTGTATTGCATATGTGGATTTCAAAATAAAAAATATGATGAGTCTGGTCCTTCAATTGCTCACAGGAGGCGCTTCTAGAACTTTGGTTGTTTGGTACTTATATCTAGGAGAAGAGCTAGATGAATATGCCATCATAGTTTTAGGTTTGATGGAGGACTAGCGTTGTAAAGAGAGGATTTCTATGTTTATTTGTGCACTAACTTTCCTGAGTCAGTTTTGGGGCTTGGCTTGTTGATTGAGTTGGATTCATGAAATAATTTGAGCCTGTGCTAAAGGATTGAATTGGAATACTTACAATTTCCAAATTCAATTTGTGCTACTATTTTCCACCCTATTGTGCTTGATTCATTATATTTTCTTACATATATTCATTGGATTGGAAAATTTTTTGCATGTGTGAAATTTCTCTGCATGATTGTGATCATTGTAAGAGAATGAGTTGTTACCATGTTGTTGAAAACTTGTTGAATGTTTAGTTTTTAATTTCTTCTCAGGATTGTAGCTTTAAACATTCTATTTACTTCTCACATCCTAGTATTCCTAAAAGGGACTTCCCAAACTCTGTTTAATCAAATAAATGCATCCCAACTAAATGCATACATAGTCATTATCTTGAATTCATTTGTTATGACTTTGAAATATTGGCATAAATAACTTAATGAATAGATGGGTCATTTTAGATACATTTTAAGAGAAGAAGCAATGGATTCAATATCCATTAGATATAATCAAGATAGATAGGATATTGTGAATTTTTGAAAGGTTGGACACACCACTAAATCTAACAAACTTCCTTGTGATAGAGATCATTGACAAGTACCTTGTTCCACTATAATTTCTATTTCATTTGGTAGCCCACGACCATTAATATGAACAAAATCAGGATTACCAATATATCTTCCCACATGGAGCGTTATTCTAAGGATCTGCCCAAAGATTGAATATAGTCAAAGATTGAGGCATTGCAAGAGAACATTCTGGTGAACAGGCAGAAATTGAACATGGTAAATCTCTTTAATTTCAAGAGATGTACATCATTCAGGGATGGATTAATAACTTACTGAAATGTTGGTTGTGTACTAGTCACCTATAAGCAGAGTTATATCACCATCAAGCAGAGGTAATGGTACAAGGATTAGGGCCCTACAGGCTACACTTAGTCCTCCAAAGCCCCCCCCAGCTTTCTGCAGATACGATGATGGAAAGTAATAGTAGCTACATATAT
This sequence comes from Pinus albicaulis, assembly GCA_034641835.2. Lineage (NCBI taxonomy): Eukaryota > Viridiplantae > Streptophyta > Pinopsida > Pinales > Pinaceae > Pinus > Pinus albicaulis. Next base: position 70,198,200 of record MU968411.1, read on the forward strand.
GGTCCTTCCCTTGGAACTTGTACATAATTTATTTCCTGGTGGTTTGGGGAAGTTTGTGCTAGGTACTCCATCTTTCCATGAATTTCTCAATTATTTGGTGGTTTGTGATCTTCTATAACAGTTGGGGCCTCACCAGGAGTGTACATGTACTGTTTGATGTGTTCTATAGAAAAAATGTAGTTTTCAAGTGTAAATTGGTTTTTTATACTTTCAAGAAACAATCTGTTCAATGCTAAACCATAAGAGAAAGCCATCCCAACAAAACCTGCACTGGTTCAAATTGTTAGGAATGATCATCTTATACATAAAAAAATTATAACAATAGAAATCACCCACAGTTGACATTTAGTTTCATTGTTCATACAAAGATTGAATCTTCCATGTGGTAGTATAACCATAGCAAGAGAAGAGGAGAAAAGAACGGTTGCATTTAACACCCCTAGATGTTGAATCAACCATTTAATTGCTCAGAAACTGTGGAAAAAGGGGCTCGATTTTTTGTCAATAAAGTCTAAGTTCTTCTTCAAGAACTGATCCTCAACCATAAAATCCCTAATGATAATTGCTCTTGCTATGGAATTTCCAGAATTAATTGTAAAGGGTGAATTATTTGTACCATTTAGTCTCATCAGTTCTTTAGCAAAAGAAAATAGTCTTCTCAAATACCACTACGTTGTCTCCTAAATTGTGCATCATCAGGATTCCATTGGCCTCATTCTTCTCACCACTCTCCATAGAGGTAGTGGGTTAAACCTTCCTCAAATTTTTGAATGTGAATGAAGCTTCATATTTTGAATTTTATTGTGGCTTCATAAGGCATGAATTAGGGCGCGAGTTTATCAGTTCTTTAGCATTAGAAAAATAGTCTTCTCAAATACCACTACGTTGTCTCCGTAATAGTGCATCGTCGGGATGTAATTGCCCTTATTCTTCCCGCAACTCTCCATAGAGATATTGGGCTGAACCTTCCTCAAATTTTTGAATGCGATTGCGGCTTCATAAGGCACGAATTAGGGCACAAGTTTATTAGATTTTTCGGAGAAGAAAAATAGTCTTCTCAAATACCACTGTGTTGTCCCTTGAATTGTGCATCGTATGCATGCAATTTCCATCATTCTTCCCACCACTCTCCATAGAGGTAGTGGGTTGAACCCTCCTTCTCAAAAATTTTAATGTGATTGCGGCTTCATAAGGCATGAATTAGGATGCCAGTTTTGAAAGCTATTAAACTCTTTATGTGATGGTGGGACTCTCTTTCTGTTAGTGGCTTTGAAAAATAATGTTGACGGTCTTTATTTGTCCTATTTTCAAATACAACTATTATTTATTGTTTCTTTTGAACTAATTTTGAATGTGTATTTTAATTTTGAGTTATATGGAAAAATAAAAATTATATTCGTAAAGAGAGATAATCACTTTAGATATATAAGGAAGGGGTGATATTTATAGTAGAAAAAATTTCATAATAAGGGGTTTTCAAAGAGAATTTTGTGGAGAAATGTTAATAAGCGGTGTAATAAATTAGATTAAAAAGGAATGTTAGGGGAAAACGAGTAATAGGTTGGTTGGTTTAATTGGTTATTGTCAACGTTGTAGTATTTTTTTAATTATTTATTTCCTCTACCTAGGTTCGAATTCTAGATAAGACATTTTTCCTATCTTTATAACGCTGGAATGGTAGAAGCCTCCAAGGAGTAGGACCACCCCATGAGTGTATCTCCAAACGTCTTGACCATTCTTACTAAATCACATGTTATTAGTATATACCAACATCATATTTGATATACTTTTTGGTTATAGTGGCAATCATTCCATTTAATCTCAAGTGTACCGCAAATCACTTTGATTAATTACCAATGTTGGGTTTCTCTATCAAATTTCCTAGAAGTGAAAAAGAACATGAATTTAAATCTAGAAAGGTAGTTTCCCCAAGGAGTGAGACCCACCCACAAGTGTATTTGGAGATGTCTTAACCCTTTCTAAATTGTATGTTATTATTATAGACTTGCAACATATTGAATATACTCTTAGTTTACAATGGAAATCATTTCAGTTCATCTCAAGTGTAGCTCAAGTCACTCTAATGAGTTGTTGATCTCAAGCTTCTCCATAAACTTTTCCTTGAAATTATAAAAAATAATCACGTCTTTCAATATTTAATTGGATGAAATACATATCCTTCTTGTGAAGATTTTCTTAACTTCATTAAGTAAGGGTTGATAAGTATCTTCCTGGTTTCATTGGCTTCATAATATTATTAACATTTTTTTCATAAAATCTTGACTATGAGAGGATGAATTCTACTGTGAATTATCATGTGTGTGTTAATGTTCTTTTTTCAATTGTAGTTTTAACCTCCATAATTCATTTGGTTTAAGTCCTCTAGGTAGTCATCAATCACCGAGTCAGTTGCACGTGCACCAGTAGAAAATGACGAAATTAGTGACTAAGTGACTAAAAAACTTAGTCACCACAATTATTTCAAGTGAATTACTACTAAATTTGATCAATTTTAAGTGACAGAACTAAAAATGAGTAACTTAAACAACTAATTAGTCATTTAAGTTAGTCGCTTTTGGTTTAGTCACTTATTATCTAGTCGTATATTTTATCCCTAGAATAAATTAGTCATTTAAATTATCCATTTTTAGTTTGGTCACTTAAAATCACTCAAATTTAGTATTAATTCGCTTGAAATAATTGTGGTAACTAACATTTTTAGTCACCTAGTCACTAATTTCATCATTTTATACTAGTGAGTAAAGCACAACTAGTTTTAAAAGTAAAATGTTAATAAGCTAAAAATATACAAGAGAAAATTTTGTTATTTAATTAAATTAATTTTGTATATATAGAACATT